>CM065485.1:6003987-6420196 GCA_032873175.1 Leptopilina drosophilae | reverse complement strand
TTCAAAGTCAGAATTTAACGCGCGATTTTAATTCCAAATGAGATGAGAAAAATATTTGTAATTATTACATCTTTCTCGTGTAAAAACAAAAAGAGGGAAAGAGAGTGAGAGAGGGACACGAGAAAAGTGGTTTGAAACATTAGTGTCAATATTTATGTGACGATGGGAGGTTCCCAATTACATAGATAGGTCGGGACAAAATTACACTATCTCCCTGGCGTGGATTGAGTTCCAACTGAAATTCCAGTTAGGTCATAAACATGAGAAGCAAGTATTCAGACGTGTGTGTGTGTTTGAGTGAGTTGGGAATCGAAAGAGTCGAGTTGTTTCGCCTTGAGGGGGATCCCTCGTCTTTGCTCGTCTTGACCGAACTATTCTCGGAGACACCAGGACTGAGGCTGCCATAATGGGGCTCTGAATGGCCCCAACATTGCCTGCTGGCCCCTCGTCGTTATTAAACTTAAATCACTCCCGTCTGACTCTGTTATAACTCACGGACCACCGCGTGAAATATGGCTATGGTTCAAATTGTGGCCCACAGACCTAACACCGTCATTCTCGTGAATCTCCTGCCAGACGATTTCCTAAACGGCGTTGATTTAATGCGCCCGTCAAGACTTCAACCCAGCTAGACGGATCATTTCGCGGATATGTCCATTCTCCCAAAATCAAAAGAAGAAAACAACATTTAATGCAGCAAAGTAAACTGGCTTCATTCCTCTTCTTTATTATATATAGAAATTTAATTTGTGCAACCCCTGCTGGAAAAGAGCTACTTTCCTTTGACATAAATGCAGCAGAAAGTGGTAAATTTCTGCACATTTAAAAGTGTGCAGGAAAGTGTACTTTCCCGCACACTTTTGATAAAGTGTGCAGGAAAGTATACTTTCCTGCACACTTTTTTGTAAACAGTATAATATACACTATAATCAACATAAAACTATATTTATTGATTAGAAATGTATAAAAATAACTTTTTTCGGTAAACAGGTGTTGCACAAAGTACTGTGTGCAACACGTACGAAAGAAGATTTTCCGACTTCGTGCAAATTGCTGCCCTCGCTTCGCTCGGAGCAGCAAACTTAGCACTCGTCGGAAAACAGCTTCTTTCTGTACTTGATGCACAATATACTATTCTCGGCCCTTGTGGTTTTTTTACCAGGATTTATAAATCAGGGTTGCCACAAATATTTAATTTTATTTTCCCCTGACTTTTCCCTGATTTACAGACAAAATTTTCACTTTTTCCCTATGACCATAAAAAATATTCTGATTCACTCTAAAAATTATTGTGACGCTATATGAAGAAAGGGACGTTAGAAGCAAAAGATTGTAGGTTATGTTTGCAAATTTTTTAATTGAAAATACAAAAAAAGAATCAAGTGTCAATTGGATTCATTGATGTTTAATTCTTCACAACAACTGAAATATTTGATGAAAACTGATTTTAATTTGAAAAAAGTAAAAAGAAACTTTTAATCAACAAAAAAGTAACACTAACATAACCTTGAAGTGATTTACTTCTAAGGTTCCTTTCTTCAGATCGCGTCACTATTAGATACTCAAAAAAATGTTCTATTAAATTTATTTACAAATTTCATTAATTGTAAAATTATTCCAAAACATCAATAACTAAATTTTTGAAAAAGTATTTAATTATTACTTTTCCGCGGGAATTAAAATTCTTCAGAACACTCAAATTCAAACCTTTTTGAAACTCAACAATTTATAAGAATATTATTACAAAACATAAAGAAGACGATCACTCCGAGTCAAAGATTTGGAGTGATCGTCTTCTTCATGTTTTGTAATAATTTAAATTACCATAACATTTTTCAGAATAGATTAATTATTTACAAAAATCCTAAAAAAAATCCTTTGCAAGAATTCAATTATTTTTACAAGCAGTAAAATTTCTCTTAAAAATTAAATTATTTAAAAAAAAATATAATAAAAATCGTGGCAATAATTCAATTACTTTCATAAATAATAATAAATCGATTAACCATTAATTCATTTTTAAATCAATTTTTATTAGAAAATTCTAGAAAAATTCAATTATTTAAATTAAAAAATAAATAATTTATTGAATAATAGAATCTTCTTTGTTAAAATTTAATTCTCTTAAAGAATTTTATCAATAAATTTTTAAATATATGAATTTAATTTGACAAATTTTAATAAAATTTTTAAGAATAATTACATTTTTTTAAGAATTTGATTAAAATATATATTGTATAAAAAATCTTTAAAATTCTGCGATGAGTTTTATTACTTATGAAAATAATTTAAATTTTCTTAAAATTTCCATAAAATAATTGAATTTTGGAGAAGAATTTTATTATTTATAAAGTTACTTAGGATTTTAACAAGAATTTTTTTTTAATTTTCGAACACACTTGGATTTCTGCGAAGAATTTTATTAAATTTTAAAAATAATTTAACTCTTTCAACGAATTTCATTCAAATTTATAAAAATAATTGAATTACGGTGAAGAATTTTATTATTTATTTTATATAAATAATTTAATTCTTACAAAGAATTTTATTCCAGTTTATAAAAATCATTGAATTTCGGTGAAGAATTTTTGAAATAATTTATATTTATCGAAAAATGTTATGAAAATTTGTATTTTAAATTATTGCATTTCTGGGAAAATTTTATTACTTATGAAAATAATGGAATTATTTGAGTTAATTCATTAAAATTGAATTCCTACAAAATTTTGCCAAGAATTTTATTAAAATTTTTAAATATAATTGAATTTAGATGAAGAATTTTTTTATTTATAAATATAATTGAAATTTTGAAAACATTTTTTTTAATTTTTAAGAATAATTTAATTTTTGCGAAGAATTTTAATAATTTTGAAAATAATTTAATTCTTCCAATGAATTTTATTCAAGTTTATATAAATAATTGAATTCTTACAACGCATTTTATTCAAGCTTATAAAAGTAATTGAATTTCGATGAAGAATTTTATTATTTCTAAAAATATTTTTATGTAATTCATATTTTTTGAAAAATTTTATTAAATTTTTTATTTTAAATGATTGAATTCCTGTGAAAAATTTGATTACTACTTATGAAAATAATTGAATTATTTTGAAGAAATTTATTAAAAAGTGAATAATTGAATTCTTGTGGAATTTTGTCAAGAATTTTATTAAAACTTTTAAAAATAATTGAATTTTAATAAAGTATTTTATTATTTATAAAAATAATTGTAATTTTGTCGAGAATTGTTTTTAAATTTTTGAACATAATTGAAATTATGCTAAGAATTTTTGTAACTTTTGAAAATAATTGAATTTCTGTTATCATTTGTAACTTTTTCAATATATCTAATTTTTGTAGTACTTTTAACTAAAATTCTTTTATCAATCTAGTATTTATGAAAATTGTAAAAATTATACATTAAAATAATTTATATGTCATAATTTATGATAGTTATTATTAATTTCATTTGATTATTATTTATTATTATTTATTTATTATTTGTTATTAATTATTGAATTTTATGATAGTTTTTGAAAATTTAAGTTATTTAAAAAGAAATTATTGTCAGAAATAGAAAAAATTGAAGGTTTTGTATTAAAATTTGTGGTAATTTCATAGTTTTCGAGGCAAAAAGAAAAAAATTCAGTTTTCTCATAAATTTTAAAAATTCAATTTTTTCAGTACTTTTAGTAAAAATCCGACTTTTCCCTGACTTCCCTGACTTGTGGAAACCCTGTAAATATACTTAATATCCCTTTTGTCCTGAATTAAATACTCTTTGCTCGCCCTTTAATATTTATAATATGGAAAGAAAAGGAAAAGACTTTTTCTGAAAATAAGACAGCTCATTTATTTTGCTCCTGCAGGGAACTGGATGGTATTCAAATAGGAATGCAATTGACTCTAAAATTAACTTTTCGAATGTAGGTCAAAGTAACAAATTCATACAATTATTACGCTTTTGCTTTTGTAGATCAAACGCTTCTGCTCTATAATTTTAAAATTTAAATCCTTGTTTTCCTTTGACGGGGAAATCTTTACTAAATTGTATGTTCATGTTAATTTCTTGCGCATTAATTTACTTCATACCAGTAAAGAGTGAGATCTCCAGTCACTTCACGTTTGCAAAACATTTTCATAAACTTGAAAATAAGCACGTGAAACCAAAAGTTCTTTATGTTAGTAACATTATAAAAGTGTGAGTAATATTTTAAAGAGGGTATTTAATTTTAAATTGTGGGCACATAGACGCGTGAGATGGGTAAGTAGATTCTAAATATCGAGTTAATTCCAACCGAAGTAATAGAACCCACGTGTTAATGCTACAGGAGTAATAAGTAATGCACAAATGCTGAAGCGAAACAAGAGTTGTAAACGCATAAAATGTAATAGCGTCTGAATACTCTCATACACTTCTCGCGCTACAATTGTTTATTGCACTTATTTTCTGTATGTGATTCACTTAAGGAAATATAATTATAAAAAACCCAAATTGGAACTTGTACTTCCATTTACCGAAATGCATACAAATTTTAGGCGAAAAATTATAATAAAAGATAATTAGAATGATAAACAGTTTTATTGAAGAAGAAGAAGAAGAAGCATTTACTTTCTTACTGCTGAGTCGTAAACATTACGGATAGTAAACTTAATTGAAAAACATTAAATAGAATTTTCTACCTTCATAAATTTTCTCTATATTATCCGATATATTTCAGTTTCTGTCATGAGGATTTCTTTTCTTTTTTTTAAATTATACATGAAAAATAACCAAGTTTTAATCTTAAGGTTTTTATTTTGACAGAAACAAAAGATAGTGAAAGTGAAATTCTTCTTCTCTTGAGGATCTCACTATAGATCTCTATCAAACATTTCCATCAGACTCGACAAAAATTCCAGGACCTTATTTCCATTTTTTTCTATGAGAACTGGTATAATAAAGTCGTTAGGAAAAATCGTAATAATGTAAACAATTCAATGCATTCATTTACTGAAACCTATTATTTATTACTTTTTTATGTCTCATTTTTGTGCTACTACTTGGATACTTTTTTAGATTTCATCTACTAAAAGTTTCTATTCCTATTCTTTTGTTGAGAATTTCCACTATTTTAAATTCCCGTAGAAATCAAAAAACTATTCTAAAAAATTATAATCAAATTCTTTAAAACCATTCAATTATATTCTCAAAAAATATTCGTAATTCAAGTAATTATCTAATTATACGTAATTCGTATAATTCATTTCAATATTTGCCATATTTTCGTCAAATTTCGCAAAAGAATTCAAGTATTTAACAAAAAATTGATAAAATTCATAAAAAATTCAATTATTCACTAATAATCCCATTTTCATGTAAATTAAAGTTTTTACTAAAATTTCTGAAAAAAATCTAAACAAAAATTCAATTATTTTCATAAACTCATCGAAGAATTTCAATTATTTTTAATACTACGTTTTTTAATTCTAAATCAATTTGTCGAAAAATTTAATTCTTTCTGTTCGGCAAATAAAGTTTTCCACAAAAATTCAACAATTTATAAAAATTGATTAAAAAAATTTATAATTAAAATTTTGTACAATATTTCTTCGAAGAAATTAAGTTTTTAAAACAATTGTTTCTAAAATTCTCATGAAGAATTCAATTATTTTTAAAAAATAGCCAAACTTCTCACAAAAATTCAATTCTTTTTAAACATTTTAATACAAATTTTCCCGATAATTCAATTATTTTGAAAAATAATAAAATTCATCGCAGGATTTCAATTATTTGTGAAAATTTTTAATAAAATTCTCAGCAACTATTCAATTATTTTCATAAAAAAATATTATTATTCTTAAAAAATTAATTTCAATTCTTGAAATAATCAATTTTTTAATAAAATGATTTTTTTAAATTCTGTAAACGGATTCAATTACAATTTACAAAAATATTATATATTCTTTTAGATTTATCAAATTCTTCCCAAAAATTCAATCTTTTACAAAAATAATTCTTCGAAAGAATTTAACATTTAAAGATCAATAACAAAATTGTTTCCGATAATTCAATTATTTCGAGGCATTTTAATAAAATTCATTGCAAACTTCTATTATTTTTATAAATAGTAAATTTCTTTTTTTAAATTCAATTATTTAAAAAATTCTAATAAAATCGTTCGCAAGAATTCGATTAGTTTCATAAATAATTTTTTTAAACTTTTCGCAATTCAATGATTTTCCAAATTTACTATTTTCGTAAAACTTCCCAACAGAATTCAATTATTTAAAAAGTTTGTTGCTAAAATTTTCGTTATTCAATTCCTTTCATGAATAATGAAAATTTCTCAAGTATTCAATTATTTAAATTCAAATTTGCATAAAATTAGTCGAAAGAAATCAGTTATTTACTTTTTTACAATTCTTCGCAGGAATTAAATTATTTTCATAAATATTTAAATTCTTTCGCAAGAAAAATGAAATTCGTTGCAGAAATTCAATTTATTGGCAGATGAAGAAAGAAGTAAATATTTTCGATGAAAATTATGAAAAAGTCAGGAAAAAAAGTATAGAATGAAATTTTTGTCAATTTTACGCTTGAAAAAGTAAAACTTTTATAAATCTTTTCAATTTTGTCAAGTTTTTTTTTTACTATTTTTGGAGTAAAAGTTGCTACGATTGTTAAGTATATTTTTGTAAAAATTAGTAAAATGTTCTTCGATAGTAGAAAAATTCTCTTTATCTGAAAAATAGTAAAAGTTCGCAGCATATAGTAAAACTTGCAGACAGCAACTTTGTTTTTACTTTTCACTTTTTAGTTCATGAATTAATTTCGAAAAGTCGAAAAAGTAGAATTTTATAAAAATAGAGCAAAAGGAGTCGCATTGTTTCAAAATAGTACCATTTTTGCCCCCAACCGTGACCGTTAAGTTACTCTATAAAAAATCAGTTTCTCCAAACATTAATTATATATTATAATATACAACTTCAAATATCTGACTCGAATCGAAAAAAATAATGACCACAAACACAGAAATTCTTGTTATACAAAATATGCTGATGATTTTAAATTAATTATTTCAAGAGACTCCCACTAATATTTACAAGTGGTTCATAATGATTCTAAGAAAAAATGTCATTTCATATGTACACGTATATTAATTTAGTAATCCAAGTCAAGAACTGTTAATTTTCTATTCATGACTGGCACAAAATTATAAGGAGAGTTGTTCCAAAATCAGAACGTTTAGAAGTGTGTAATTTAAATAATGACTGAATGTCCTGAAAAAAAACTTTAATCTGTTTACCAAGATATAATAATCGTCCTTCAATTTTATAACTTCTACCACAAATTATATATACCATTTTTAAAAAAGATTCCATAAACCATTTACTTTTAGATATGTATAGATACAAGAAGTATTTTTAAAAAATATATTTTCGTATAAAAGTCGATAAAATACTTTTATACATTTCAAAAAATTTCAGAATATCTGATTTCTAGTTATACTAGTAAAAAAAGGTGACTAAAATATTTCATTTATATTTTTAAAAACTTCAACAATCTGACATTTGATTTATAATATAAGGCAAAAATTTTCAAGAATAAAATGAATCATGTTACTTCGAACTAAATGTGAACGCTATATTAAATTAGTTAAAAATGAACGTTTTTTGGATTTTGATAAAATAGATGTAACGTACAAAAAGAAAATCGATTTTATTTCCACATTTCGGTTATATTGTTTTTAAATGTACAAAAGAGTGTTTATTTTCTTCCTTTTTGCACAAAGCATATATATATATATATATATATATTTGAAGTGAACCCGATCAAATTATAAAGTTATTTTAAGAACTCGAACCATCAGTGAAATAAACTTTTGTGTGTGTGTATATATATACTACTCTTGAAAATTATTTGTCGACTGTTGGAAATGATGAAATTATAAAGTTTTAACATGTTTCGAAAGTTTGTTCCTTAAAAAGTACATCACAAGGCTTGGCTGCTGATAAAGAAGATGGGAATTACGCGGATTTAAAAGTTTATCGAAGGCCGATTCGTTGATATATCGTCGCATATCCGATATATAGATTTCTTTTTTTCGATATTGCAAACGGCAAAGTTTAGTCTTACAGCAATCATCGTAAGTAACACGATACGCTGTCTGTACTATATATAAACTCTATAAAGGTGAAATTTTCGATAATTTGTACCGTTTGCTTTTCGCATTTTTTTCACGGTTTACTTACAGGCCTTGGATGACTTTTTTCGACTTTTGGATGACTTTTTTCCTGTCAAAATAGTACTTTTTTATCCATAAATATTGGAACTTTATTGATGTTTTCAAACATTAGGGTACCTTAGGTTTTAAACCTTAGGTTTTAAAATAAGAGAACAAAATGATTTTAACAAAAATCTATGTATGAGTCACTTAATTCATTCCTATGGTCTGCTTTGGAAAAAATTCATTCGTGGCTTTATGTATAATAATGAGGGTATTTATGGCCACTGCAGGTATTCTGACAAATATATAAAGTATACAATAAACACATTTCCGAATCTTCCGAATACCACCCAATGTAGAAAATTGGAAAGTTTTTTCTCGTGAAACGCATTTAGATGTTGACAACTCTGTTTCGACGATTCTGGAAAAACATCCAAAACTTTCACTTTTTTTTAGAAAAACGGAAAATCAGAAAATCAGAAAATTAGGTGAACTGAATTTTCTATAAACGATGACTATTTCCCCAGACAAACGAGACGTTAGTTTTTACTTTTACGCATCCTCAACAGTGACTGCACATATTATCTATTCTTAAGAATCAATTTCTAAAGTTAAAATCGGTTAGTTCCTCTAACAATAAGTTACGCACATAATAGACCGTTTCATTTTAATTCCAAAATATCTCGGGAGTAAGTCATCAGTCCTTCCATTTAGGAAAGACATTTGAAAGTTAATTTCAAATTGTATCATCTTTAAAACACTTTTTTGTAATTATATCATCGAATGTTCTTAATTGTTCTTAATAACAGCAGAGAACACTTTCAACACTTTCACTTTTAATTGTATTTCAATCAATTTGAATTAATTGGTCACTGAAGCAACAATTTCTAACTCCGGCTAACCTCTTACGTACTATTTTATTTAAAATTAGCAAACGGGAAAATTAAAAACAGACCGAAAATGTCGGACATTTGGAGCTAAACGTGTTTAAAAAGGAACATACTTTAGAAGAACTGCGTTAAATTTCCGTAAGCAATGGCAATGTTTGTAAAAGTAGAAAAGTACATTAAATCTTTTTTTATCCTTCTAATGATACAGGACATAAAACAAATAATAATAGTTGTAGATTATTACTTCCATTGAATGCACGAAAGTTATATATACGTGATGTAAAATTGTGTCATAAAGAAAGCCTTTCATTATTTAAAACTCTTTTGCAGCTTTTATTATATATGTTCTTTAAAGGACAGCCTTTCCTTTTATTACCTTTTTCTTGAAAACATATATATATTTTTTTTGTATTCATTACATATACAGAAAGCATGTATATACTTTTGTCCGATAAAAAAAAACTCTAAAAAAACGGTATATATACGTTCCATGATTTATACAAACGAACATGAAAGTTTTGCGGTATTGTCCTTGCTCCATATATTTCAATTATTAAAAGTGACAATTTTATGCAAGAACCATAAAAAGATCTAGGTAATCAAACGCTCGTTAACATAAATTATATATCATATAAAGTATATATTTGCATAAGCATTACAAGAAATTCTTTTTTTTCTGCACTCCCTTCTCTTGGTTATAATATACTTTGTGTGTGTTTTGTATTATCGGATATGGGGTGCCTCATTCGCAAATGTGTTGTGCGCCTATAACCAACCCTGCAATGTTGTTTGAATCTATGAGTAATGCTGCTTGGAATGGCGCATGCATATAGGTTTTACCATATGTCGAGGTGGGAATAAATTAACAGTGCTGGAAATGTCAACTGCGAGTAATCGCTAGATTCTAGTTCCACACGCCACGTGAACAATTAATTAAGCTTCAAAAATAATGCCAGGCTACTGTTAAGACAAGAGGGTTCTTTTCGGGGAGAATAACTTATAAGCTGAAAAAAAAAATTTTTCACTCCCAGCATGTTTATAAACCTCATAGTTGTAAAACATGTCTCTATTAGTCATTTGTAGTCTTTACTTTATCGTATAACATTTTGAATGTAAATGGTAGTTTCATTTTAATTTTAAATTTCCATATCATTCGACTCTGTGTTATATATGTGTGTGTGTGAAAATCAGATTTCCTTCTAATTTAGTTTCTATACATAAAGTCACAAATTTGTTTAAGTAGACAGCACGTGACAGTTAGGTCACGTGATCATTGACATATTATTCTACCGAATAGTTTTTTTTCGTAATTTTCGAAAGGGGTCTGAATATAAAAATTTTTATACCGAACAATATTTTGCAGTTACGTTGATTTTCTAAAAAGGTTTCAACTCAAAAATATAAAAAACACGAAAAATTCCGCATCTTTTATTTATTTAAACAATTTTAACATTCGAAGGTTGAAATTTGGATTTTCTCAAAGATTCAGAAAGAGAAGGAAAAAATTCTATAAGAAATATTGAAATGTCAATTTTCTTAATAACGGGGATTACACTTAGTCCCCTTTTTATTCTTTTTTTCCTTTTTCTTAATACCTTGAAATTAATAACATCCCCTAAAACATCGAAAATCATAAATTTTCTCATTCCCTCACCCCCTAATATTTTTTCAGAAAAATTTATTATTTTTTTTAGAAAAATTTATTTTTTTTTTTTAGAAAAGTTTATTATTTTTTTAGAAAAAATTATTTTTTGTAATTTGGAAAATTCTTTACTTATATACTTGAAGAATGAAAATTTTAGTTTTCACAAACTTTGGCAAGGTTTCAGTATTTTAAAAAGTTGAAAATTGGAAATTTTGGCAAAAAAGGTGTAAAAAATATAGAATAACTTTTAATTCTAAGAAAAATTCGTATTAACTTGACAACATAAATAAATTATTGAATTAAAAAAAAAAAAAGAAAGCCAACAGCACGCGGTATTCCCAAGCGGTCACCCATCCAAGTACTAACCGCGCCCAAAGATGCTTAACTTCAGTGATCGGACGAGAACTGGTTTTTATCATCTTGGTGTGGCCGTTGCCTATGAACCAAAGTATCGTAGAAGCTTCACGTTTGTACAAAAGTAAAAAAAAATAAGGTATTATTATAAGAAACTGTACATCTTCCTTCTTGTTAATAGTAAAATTATTGCATTTAATAATTAAATCATCTCAGAAATTAATCATCTTTTATAGCAAGTTTCAAAATCTAAAATTTCTGCATCGTCAGAATTAAAAGAATAATTGAAGCGTTTTGTGCAGAAACCGCATAAGACCATTTTTTTCGAAAATCAATTTTTTATTGAAAATTTATAATTAAATGAAGCTTGACAATCTGGTAGAATATTAAATAAGTAACTAAACTCTAAATCCTTTCAAAAAATAATTAAATTATCATTTCGTGCAAAAACTTGTGATATTCTTTAATATACTTATTTTTTAATTCTTGACGTATTGTAATTTATATATTAAACAGTTTATATTATGAATTAAATTCACTTAAAGAAAGCAAAAACTGATGTTGGTGACTGAATTAATTTAAAATTATAGAAAATGTTGAAAATTGGTTAAATTTATTCTTAAAACAATTTTATTATTTATAAAATGTAACTAAAAATTATCCAAATTCAATATTTTAAATAAATGTGACGCGATCTGAAAAAGGGACCTTAGAAGCAAATCACTTTAAGGTTATGTTAGTGTTACATTTTTGTTGATTAAAAGTTTTTTTACTTTTTGCGAATTAAAATCAGTGTTTATTTAATATTTCAGTGAGAATGAAAACTCAAATATTAATGATTCACATTAACAGTTGATAATTTTTTTTGTATTTTTATTAAAAAAATTGCAAACATAACCTATAATTTTTTGCTTCTAAGGTCCGTTTCTTAAGATCGCGACACAAATGTTAAATATTTAATAAAACTTTGATACTTTACTCGATTCAATAAATTTTCTGTGTTTTTCATTTCATTTTGTGCAGTCAGTTAATTTATTTTTTTATTTCTTATATTAAGTAGAAAAATTAATCAAATTGGATTTTTTAATTAATAGGTTACTAGAATATAATGAAAAAAGCAGAATTAGAAAAAATCTCACCCTTTACAAGTAAAATAGTTTATATTGATTATTGAACAATTTCGATTGGACTTATCCTATACTGTTTCTGCACAAAACGCTTCAATTTTTCTTTTAACTCGAAGCAATTTTTTACATGAGATACTTTGGTAAGGGAATTACAGTTTCACACTCTTTGTGTATGATTTTGGCGAAAAAATGAGTCGGACTATTTATTAGCGAAATAATAGGCCGAAGAGTTGCTTGAATTTTTGGTAAATTATAGAACTTTGCCAAAAGAGGTATTAGTCATAGTTAACTGATTATTATGATATTTACGTTTAAGAAATTCATTGTCATTTCAATTTTGAAGAATTTCATAAGTTCTTGATTGTAATTTGTAATTCCTTTTGTTAAAATTTCCAGCAATTGCGACCGTCATCGTGGAATTTGAACCAATCGCAACGGTCATCATGGAATTTCGATCAATCACAAACATCATCTTGACAAGACTAGCCAAAAAAATTAGCTGCATTTCTCCAATGATGAAAATGGAACTTTCTGCAGGTACTGTAACAGAAAAGAAATTATTTAGTCTATAAATATATAACTTTTCCTTCAATTCAACTATGACGCATGTAATAAAACTTTTCCCTTTTCTCTCTCTCTCTCCCGTGGAAAGTGTGGAATTAAAAATGAAAAGTGTAATGCGAAAACGATGAATAGGAACACTAGAGACGAAGAAAGTATGATATAGTCATGATATCGACTCCTGCAGTAGCTATAATCTAGTTGTGCTACGGCGAACTTCCACTACTAGGATTAGAGAGCTATGATAAATTTCCGTAAGGGATTTGCCGTATATAGCAAAACTCTCCTCCATTGCAGGGAATACGTGCTAAAAATGGGATTGCTTATAAATTCACAGTCGCCACTGTTGAGAGAAGGGATCGCCAGCGAACAACACACCAAGAAACTTGGCCCGTTTCGGTTATAAATAATAGCAGTTCGCCCTTTTGCTTGCCGACCATAACCCCCAGGTCACGAAAGTAATAAGAATTTTGCGTCTCTATTCTACCGTGTAAAACGTTGTGAGTCGTATTTCGCCTCCCTTTCTCTCTCTCCTTCTCTCATCGTCTATAGCAAGAATAATTCTTCTGTTTCTCTTCTCTCAAAAAAGGTTTTTCGGCTATTACGTAAGATAAAGAAGATTATTTTACTTCATCGATTTTAGTTGCCCTCTAAAAAAAGAAGCGTCTGCCACTTTCAATTCTTTACATGAAATTTTTTCTTGTTGATTTTGAAACTGTTGCAAGTCACTTGGAAAATTGAGGAATGCAGCGATTCATTGTGGCTGTTTTTATGATATAAAAGCAGCTGCACCGCACGATCAATTGTAATTCTTCCCAAAAGAAAATATTAGAATATATACGTATCTTGGACGATTTTTCAATAAATTGATGTTGACATATTGAATTCTGAAAATGAATTGAAAAGAAATGTCTATGAAAACTTGTTAGAACATTTTCTGTCTAAAAAGTTTGTAAATATAAAATCAATTTTGCAGCATATGTGGAATATTTGTCAAAAAAGTTTGTTTTCGGTTTAAAAAGAATGTAAGAATTTAATAAATTACTTAAATAATGAAGGGAAGTAGGGTGTACAATTTTGCGTGAATTTATGAGGATCAATATTGACGAAGAAATTAAAGTTTCGAGTTATGTAAAAACATTGAATTGTCTAATTTATTTGACAAAATCTATTCAATGACAGAAAAATATTTGTACAGGGTAACATATTATATTGATTTTATGTGACTATCTTTACAAACAAACATCCAGATTTTAATGGTCAATGGTTACTGTATCAAATATGTTTCTAGAAACTTTATCCTACAGTCAATAATCATTAATATTGTTGAATGTCGTGATTCTTATTATTATATTCATTTTTTCCCTGATTTTCAAAAAAATTAATTCTACAAAATTCTTATAGTTGTAGTTATGAATAATTCGCAGAATAAGATTTAAAAGTGGAAACATTTTTAAAATTTAATTGCTTCTAAAATTTCATGCTTTTTATACTTTTAAGATTCAATTATTATCTATAAAATTTTAACTGAAATTAATTTTTAAATCAATTTTCATTACAATATTCTACGAGGATTCATTTATTTGAAAATAAAAATTAATAATTTATTGAATAATTTAATAAAATTAAATTCTCATAGTTTTCTTGACACATTTTTAAATAATTCAATTCTTTTGACGAATTTTATAAAAATTTTGAGAGAATATAATTTTTTCCAGAAATATATAAGATTAAAATAATTATATTAAAAATTAATTGAAGTACTGCACTAACTTTTATTATTTATGGAAAGAATTGAATTATTGCGAATAAATTTATATAAAAATGGTAAATAATTGACCTGTGGAATTTTTATGTATAAAAATAATTGAATGTTTGCATAGGATTCAATTACAAATTTTTTTTTTAAATAATTGAATTCTTTTGGAAAATTTTATTAAAATAGATATTAAAAATCATTGAATCGTGAGAAATTTTTTAAACAATTGAAATTTTTCGAAGCATTTTATTAAAAGTTTTGAAAAATTTGAAAATATTTATTTGAATTAATAAAATTAATTAATTAATAAATTAAAGTTTAATTAATTAATTAATTAATTAAATTAATATTTGAATTTTGGAAAAGAAAAAAAATTATTGTCAGAAATAGAAAAAAGGAAAGATTTTTTATATGGAGGTCTTTTTTATAACATTCCTTTTGTGCACGAAACAATTTTTCTAGATGTAGAAATGAAAAATTGTTTTAATCTGTCACTGTAAAATTCATTACTTCTCAAGTGGTAAAAATAAAAATTAAATTAAAATTAAAGAAAAAAACGTAGAAATAAAATATTAAACAACTGTGAACATAACCTCCTTTTTTGCGAACTTAAGTAATTTAAGTATATTTTTACAAAGTTCTATCATATGTAATTTAATTACATTTATTCAAAAAAATGCCTCCTATTTTACCAATTACTTTATAAATATATAGTTATATTTAACCTATAGGTTAAATTTTTTCAATAAGCAAATAACAAAAAGTTGTAATTTTTCGTACAATAATATTCAAATTAATAACTTCACTCAATTGAATTAAAAACAGAATTGCCGCGGAGTATAATTCAATTACACAAAGTTTGCCGGATTATTTTTATCGAAGGAAAATAAAAACTTACTTTCGTTATTGAAATATTGAAATTTGTTCATTAATTATTTCAATCGAGACGCGATGGCTTTGGTATTATTTCAGAAATAGTTACATTGTAATAAAGTTAAGAAAAAGATTTTTCATCGGTTTCATTTTTTTCTATACAGAAAAAGAATTCAAACTCTGCGATAAGGTTATAAATGCTCGTCGCGGACGTCGGCCCTTTATTGTCTCTGATAATTGATAGAAATTAATAGACGTATCTTTAAAAGATGAAAAAAAAATTCCCAGTTTCCATGAAGTGAAAATATTTTGCACTGAATTGTCCATTAATTAACTTTTAAAAGCAAAACTTAAAAGGTGCAATATGACACTTTGTTGTTTGTTATGAAAATTGCTATTATAGAGACGCCATAAAAGAAAAAGTATATAGAGATATTAGGAGAAAATCGACAAAAGAAAATGCAAGTTGTTGCAGAAACACCTTTGCAAGTGTGGACGGGGTTTTATCTTTTTCTACCGACGGAGGTGTAAATGCACCCTTATGTTTCCGACTGTGATTAGTATGATTACGATCTATGTACAGTTACATATTCACTGCATTACCTATTTAAAACTTCAAAAAAGTAGAAAGTTAGAATTTAGAAAAAAGTTTAAAAAAAGTGGAAAGTTAGAAAAATGCAAATTTGTTTTCACAAGCAGTGAGATTAGTTTTCTTTTTGTGTGTTAAATAGTGTTTATGTTCTTCACAACCGCAGTTTTTGTGTTTCCGTTCATCAACATGCTGTTAATATGTAACAGGTATGAAATTTAACGTAAATAACAAATATTTTTTCTCTTTCTTCGCACAATGCAAACGTTGAACGCATTTTTTCATTAATCAGTGGTAAAAAATCGCACGATTTCGACTGTCAAAAAAATAGAGGTTATGTTTACTTTTAACATACAAGTACAATGTAATTGTAGAAACCGCAAAGAGAAATGACAATCAAAATCCAACATATTTATGTGACTAGACATTCGGCTAATAATCCTGTTTTCCCTTGAAACGTTTCGAGCGTCTCGTGAGGTTTTATCGGATGGAATAAGCGAAATGTGCTCGCAAAACGCGTATAATTCAAAAGTTGTCATAGTACCCTAAACGTTATCCGTTACACTATTTCCCGCAGTGTCATGGAATTGCAGTATATTTTCAAAAGTATATATATATGAGAAGGAAGGGATTTAACAATCTCATATGGAACCGACTCCCCGGTGTTTTACCAACCCCATACGAAATACATTGGATTAAAGTCAATGCGTCAGCACTTTTCTCGATATATATAGATGAACAGTCGCAATAAGCAAAAGGGGTCTCAAACAATGTAATTTCCTAATGATTATGAAGAATAATGACCGAGTTGTTTCTTTCGAGTATAAGATCTTCTTTTCTGTTTATTTCTTGATATTAATCGCTCATAACCAACTGTGACTGGCATTTTCACAAAAATTATTCCTTCTCCTCCTTCTTCTTCTTCTGCTATTCATTCGAAAAGGAAAACAAAAACGAGTTTCATTTTCTCGCTTCAATTTTTTTTCCAGCAAATATTCGATTACTTCGTGTCTATTGTTCCTTAAATTAAAGTTCTTTTTACTAAATTAACATGTACAGCGGCGTACATTTCAATTGAATGAAAGATTGCTTTTATTTCCATTGTTGGTTTTGTGTATTCAACATTCCATTGTTTATGTATGTTATATTTTATTAGTTATTGATAAATTAGCGTAATGATTGTATTTCACTGGTATTGTGGTATTTTTAAACAAGAAAGATTTTCTATTTACATTAATTGATTTAATGAAAAATTAATTTTTTGTTCTCGTCATTCTCTAACCATATGTTATTCGATAATCATTAGCAATTCTTTGTCAAACTTAGAGCCATATTTTGCCATCGCCCATCGTTCATATAGTTTCCCATCTTTTCTACCCGTACTTCCATTTCCATGAGGGACAGTAAACATTAAACTTTTGTTTTTATAACCTATATATATGGCTCTGGCGCTAAAAGTCTGTAATATTTTTTGCGGATTGATGGAGAGGCTCAAAAGTATGTAAACGACAGCCTAAAATAGTCAAAACATTTTACCATAAAAATATTTACGACTATTATTATTCGTGAAATATCGTTCCGTGCGCGACTGATGTGTATTCAATGTTTCTGCAAAGAGTAAAGGAACATTCTTCTAAAATTGATATAATAAGGATAAAATATCACACACGTACAAAGAAAATATTTCTCCTCCCTTCTCATTTTAATTCAATTTTTTCCCTCTTTGGTGTCAGAATTTAGACTTCTTTATTTGTCCATTCACACAAATTTCATCCTTTAAGGGAGTAATCCTCAAATATTGATATAAGTTGCAAACACAATTGAAACTGCAGAAATGGAAAATTTGTTTTGACACTGAAAAATGACCATCAGATGTCAAATAAAAGTATAATGGAGAATTGTATGCAGATAATATCGGGTACTAAGTAATTCCTTTGTCACCGGCAGGTATAATCCTTCTACTGTATCCTATTTCCTAAATTTTCCATTCATCGAGAAACCACATCTTTTCAAGCGTGTGCATACGCGATATTTTTGAAAAATCTTTTAACAGATTTTGTCCAAACAGGGTTAAATTTAAACGTTTAAAATGTTTCTTTTGAAATAGCCACAAGGTAATTTATTTTCCCTCTATATATGTGTGTGTGTTTTCAAGTAAGAAAAGTTACAGCTCTTTTGTACACACAGCTCTCTGTTTCCATTTCCCAAGAGAGTGGAGTGAGTATATACAAACTCTCCAAATGCAGACACTTTTCCTTAAAATTCGCCCCCGAAAAATATATACGAATAAGACCTTGTCCGCCCTCGCCTCGCTCTCTCGCTTAGCACAGTTTTTCTAATATATTCCTTAAACCACCCTTCTTTCTATCGAATGAGGAGGAAAAAAAAAACCCCCAGACAAATCTACTGGATTCCCAAACACAATTTTCTCTTGGGAAATGTAGAATAATATTTATATATGTATATAATATACAAATATGCAAATTACAGTGTTTGAACTATAGGTAAACTTTACTGACAATATCAATCAATTTGGAGAAATTTTTGAAATTCAAATGTCATAACTGCGCGCCGCTGGAAAATGAAAGTCTTTCACTCTTCGAGAAGTAATATTAAAATTCTTTTTCAAATGTCATTCAATTCTTAATATGTTTCATTCGAAACACACGGGTAAATCTTTGATATATAAATAAAAGAATTAAAAATAGAGGAATTACCATAAAACACAAAAGACGGAAACATTTTATCGAAGCATTCGAAAACAAAAAAATTTTTTAGAAGATTAGATTATAGATTAAATGATTATACTAACTTAAATAATATAATTTTGACGCCTCCTGTTTATGTAAAGTGTTAACTAATCAATGCAAAACAATTCTTTTTGGAAAAGAAGTGCAATATGAATTTAATCAAAAGAGATTAATCAAATATGATTTAATCAAATGAGATTTTTTTTTAAGAAAATTCTATTTTGATTCTTCGATAAAAAAAACAAGTTTTAACTAAACATTAACTCTTACCTTTTAATTAATTAAAATAATTTTTCAAACGTCCTTCCAGAATTCACGTATTTAAAATTTTAAATACAAAAGCCCATTGTTTTTAATAATTGCAACTTCTCGTAGATTTTTCCCAAGTTATTAAGATATACAATATTTTCAATAAAAAATTAATAAAAAAAATTAAAATTAAAATTAATAAAATAATAAAATTATAAAGAAATTCTTAGAAATTAATTTCTTAAAAATATTTTAATTATTAAAAATAATTTTTGAATGAAAATAGTTTTTCCGCTTTAAAAAATTTCCAAACAATTAAAATGTGGTGAAATCTTTTAAAAATAATTGTATTATTTGAAAATTGTAATTGTATTAAATGAAAATGATGAAATTTTTGAAGAATTTCAATTATAAATAAAGGACAATCAATTTCAATAGAACAATGATTTTAAAAAAATTTTAATGAGTTTAAAAAGTCATTTTCCATCAATTTCTATCAAAATAGTTCGAAGATAATTAAATTTAAAAAATTATTATAAAACAATTTTAATAAATAGTTTTTACAAATAATTAAACGGAATTTTACGAAAAGAAATTAATTTCTTTAAACATTTTTTGTGTAATTGAAAAAACCTAATTATTTTTTGGATAAACTTTAAATTAAAAATTTTAAAATTTTCAACATTTATTGTTTTCTCCAAATTCTTGATAATTTAAAAATTTTATTATTTTTATAAGCATTTAAATTTTTTGGAAATACGAATAATTAAAAGTACTGAAGATTATTTTGAAAAAAATATTCGAAGTTCAATTAGTTTTAATACAGAAATTGAATTCTTTTTAAACATTTTAATAAAATTTTTCTCAATAATTCGATTATTTTCAAAAATAATAAAATTCTTTTCTGGAATTCAATTTTCAGTGAAAACTTTAATAAAATTCTTAGCAACGATTCAATTGTTTTCATAAATAATAAAATTTATCGTCGGATTTCAATTATTTTTATTACAATTTTACAGGAACTGCTCAAAAAAATAATATTATTTTTAAAAATTTATTTTCAATAATTTCTCAAAAAAAAGAATTATTAAAAAAAAGGTTTTTTAAAATTCTTTGTAAGAAATCAATTAATTACAAAAATATTGTAATTTTTCGCAAAATTCAATTATTTTCAAATATTTTAAATTTGTTAATAGGAAAATTCAAGTTTTTACAAAATATAAAGTTTTCCATAAGAATTAAATTATTTAAAATAAAATTTTTATAATATTTATTATTTTTCGAAAAATTCATTATTAAAAATAATGTTCATACCATTCTTAAGAAGAATTGAATTATTTTCAGAAATAACAAATTTTTTACAATAATTCAATTATTTTCAAAAATAACAAAATTTTTCTCAATAATTCAATTACTTTCAAAAATAACAAAATTTTTTTTAATATTTCAGTTATTTTCAAAAATAATAAAGTTCTTTGCAACGATTCAATTATTTCCAAACACAATAAAATTTGTCGCAGGAGTTTTTATATTTTTAATACAATTTTACCAGGAATTGTTAAAAAAATGTAATTCAATTCAATTATTGTCAAAAAATTTATGAAAATTCTTTGTAAAGCTTAATTACTTTTTAAAAATTATTCGCAATTCAATGATTATCAATAGAAAATAATTGTTATGAAATTTCCAAAAAAAATCAGTATTTAAAAAATTTGTTGGGAAAAATCTTCGTAAGAATTCAATTTTTGTCATGAATAATAAAAATTTTTTGAGGAATTCAATTATTTAAATTATAATTTGCATAAAATCAGTCAAAAGAAATCAGTTTAAAATTTTTTGTAAAATTCTTTGAAAGAATTAAATTATTTTTATAAATGTTTAAATTCTTTCATGAATAATAAATTTCGTGTTAGGAATTTAATTAACTAGCATGATAAGAAAGAAGTAAATATTTTTCATCAAAATTAGAAAAAAGTCAGGAAAATAAAAAATATCGAATGAAATTTTTGACAGTTTTGTGAATTGTCAAAAATAATTTCTTGTCGTTATGTTTAATTATTCGATAGCTACTTTTTTTATTTTGAAAGATGCTTTTTGCTACTTTTTTTTAAATTATCAAGACTTTTATTGGCTAAAAATAACATTTAAAAACGAATTTTTCCCCCCACAATTTGAAAATGCAGAAAAAATATAGTTTTTCTTTTTTCTACGATTATATTATGTTCCTAAAGTTCCGAACGTTCAATAATGAACGACAATATTTTTTTTACTTCTTCTATTTTATATTTCTTTACAAAAAAATATTTTTTAGATTCAAACAAATTAATTCTCAACTAAATATAGTTGAATTTCAATTATTTTTCATTTTTAAATAGTAATTTTCCAAAAATAATTGAAGTGAAAAAAAATTTTGTTCATTTGAACGTTCGAAACTTTAGCCATATATTATATTACACTGAAAAAAAAAATTATTTGATTCAAATAACCGATTATTTTTCTATAATCAAATAAATATTTACTTGAATCAAATAATTTTTATTTAAATCAAATAAATTGTATTTGAATCAAATATTTCAGTATTTGAAGCAAATACTAATTAATTGATTCAAATAAAAATTATTTGATTCAAGTAAATATTTATTTGATTATAGATAAATAATCGGTTATTTGAATCAAATAAATTTTTTTTTCAGTGTATAGTTTATGTATAAGGTTGGAGAATAAAAAGTTGAAACAACAGAAAATTAAAAATATTCAAAAATTCTTAAAAAATAAGTCTTTTAGAATTTAAAGAATCATTTAGATTTTTCAAAACTCTTGCTTGAATTTCTCTCACTTAAGTAAGAATTTCCAAATCCTAAACAAGTGTAGAGAGATAAAGTGCCGAGTACAGAGAGATACTTGAATGTGTGTATATATATATATATCGTATGTCAATGCAGGGTTAGTTTTATCGCAGAGAAAAATACACGCTTGTTTAATTTGCACTGTGGACATTTGGGGGAATGGGAAGCTGGCGATAGTGTCTGCCAGTCGAATTTATTGAAACCCACCCATTCTTCCACCTTCCCCGTAGACTATTTCATGAATCTCCCGTACATAGGGCGTCGTTTTATCTTATACACATCGGAGCACTGGGACCCCGCATCGTTTCACGAGATAAAGATTTCCACGATAAAATTTTATGATGTTTAAAATAGAACACCCTCCACGTCTTCATGGACTATGCTATTTCACAATAAATTGAGTTCATAGCAATCGATTTATATGAGAAAACCTTTCCCCGATAAGCTTTCAAGTAATGAAAAACTTTCCTTATATCAAAGATTGCGAAATGCTTTTGTCTTTTGAGCGGGACAAAAATATTTTTGGGGGAAAACAGGGCTCGAACTAGGTCCGTAAATACGTTGGTAAAGTTTGCAACGATTATGATCAACGATTGAAGAAAAAAAAATAATTTTCCTACTAAAAAGAATGCATTTCTTAGTTCAAAAATTTTTTTTTCGTAAATCATTATTCAAAAAATCAGACTTACTATTTTCTGTACAAAAATTTATAAAAATTTGCTTAAAAAAATATTTTTATTCAGAAATTGTTGACTATAAACGTTGCGAACTTCACCAACGTCCGTAAATCCCGTAAAAGTCCGTAATTCGGTTGAAAAAGATCCGTAAAGTACGTAAATTATACGATATAATTTGGATAATTTTAGAGAAATCACAAATGATTGAAGGAATTCAATTATTTTCAAAAGTAATAAAATTCTTCGCAAAAATACAATTATGTTCAAAAATTTTTTTAAATTTTCGTCAAAATTTCAATTATTTTTAGAAATAATTAAATTCTTCTTCGAAATATCAATTATTTTCAAAAATTTTAATAAAATACTTGGAAAAATTTCAATTATTTTCAAAATTTTTCCTCAATTCAATGATTCTTAATAGGTTTCTATACTATTCTAATAAAATTTTCCAAAAGAATTCAATTATTTACAAATTTTTTTTATAAATTTCTTCGCAATATTCAATTATTTTCATAAATAATAAAATTTTTACAGGTATTTAATTTTTTTGGCAAATAATAAAATTCTTATTAGGAATTCAATTACTTGGATGAATAAAAAAGCTAATTGCAGAATTTCAATTATTTTTAATACAATTTTAATCGAATTCCTTGAAAAATGTAATTATTCTTAAAAAAATTTTATTAAAATTTATCAAAGATGTTTAATTATTTTAATAACCTTTGCTACAATTTATTAATTAGAATTTAAATATTATTTTTAATAAATTTTTGATTAAATTTCTTTAAAGAATAAAATTATTGCATTCAAAATTTTTAATGCAATTCTATGCGTAAATTATCAATTAACTTTATAAATTATAAAATTCTTCTCTAAAATTGAATTATTTTTAAAAAAATTTAATAAATTTCTTGGCAAAATTTCAATTATTTTCAAAAATTTTAATAAAATACTTAGAAAAATTTCAATAATTTTCAAAATTTTTCCTCAATTCAATGATTTTTAATAGGTTTCTATACTATTCTAATAAAATTTTCCAAAAGAATTCAATTATTTACAAATTTTTTTTATAAAATTTCTTCGCAATATTCAATTATTTTCATAAATAATAAAATTTGTACAGGTATTTAATTTTTTTGGCAAATAATAAAATTCTTATTAAGAATTCAATTACTTTGATGAATAAAAAAGCTAATTGCAGAGTTTCAATTATTTTTAATACAATTTTAATCGAATTCCTCGAAAAATGTAATTATTCTTAAAAAAAATTTTATTAAAATTTATCAAAGAAATTTAATTATTTTAATAACCTTTGCTACAATTTATTTTATTAGAATTTAAATATTATTTTTAATAAATTTTTGATTAAATTTCTGTAAGAAATAAAATTATTGCATTCAAAATTTTTTTATAAATTATAAAATTCTTCTCTAAAATTGAATTATTTTTAAAAAAATTTAATAAATTTCTTGGCAAAATTTCAATTATTTTCAAAAATTTTCCCTAATTTAATTATTTTTAATATCTATTTTAATAAAATTTTGCAAAATAATTCAAATTATTTGAAAATTGGTTGATACAATTCTTTAAAAGAATTGAATTTTAAGAAATTTTAAGAAATTCTCGTAGAATTTTCTCATAAAAATTGATTTAAAAATGGATTTCAGTTAAAATTTTAGATTATAATTGAATATTAAAAGTATTAGAGCGTAAAGTTTTAGAAATAATTAAATTTTGAAAAGGTTTCAGATTCAAATCTTTGAAAATTGGAATTTTTCATATTTTTAACTAAGTAACAATTCTGTGGAATTAATTTTTTTGAGAAATTTTAATTGGGAATATTTTTTATATTATTTGAAGTTTTTATTTTCTAATACATATTTAATTGAAGAATTTACAAATAATTGAAAAATCGAATATTGTGAAGAAATAGATTTGAAAATTGTCAAAGAACTTTTTCGAAAATTATTAAAAATTATCAATTTTAAGAAGAATTTAAGTTAAAAATTCTTGAAAATAATAATTGAATTGATAATGATTTTATCACTCTATCTTTAATTATTATAAAACATGAAGACTCGGAGTTATCGATATCTTCATGTTTTTTTTAGTTTTGAAAAAATCTAATTTATAGTTTTAATTAAAATGTTCTCTTATATATTTTTGTCAGTAATTGGTCCGTAAATGGTCCGTAATTTTTCATTTTTGGTCCGTAAAGTCCTTATTTTTAAATACTTTCACTGGTTCGAGCCCTGGGGGAAAAAATGAAGTTTGTTTCTTTTTGTTCATTGCATACGATAAAAAATGACGATATTTAGTGAAAATTATTTCTGTATTGAAATTCCGAAAATGAATTTGAATAAAAAGAGAAGAAATCCGAGAATGCTATAGTAGATCCTCTATCAACACATAGAGGAGGAGGGGGCTCTTGTCCTCAATAATAAATACCATCAGATTTATAGTTAGGAAGAGATGTCCCGAGAGGATTTATACACGCTTGACTTTAATAATTTATAGGGAATTTTGACTTGGGGAGATATGTTATGGGAGGATTTGTTTTGAGTAGTCCGGATGAAAAAAGATGACCCATGAGATATAACTATTGTCCTCCTGAAAACTTGACAACTGCGTGACTTACTTAATCCACTGTATGTATGGAAACATTTTTGAAATGTTTTTATCCAAAAAGTTCTACAACTATAAAACCTAGCTGTTTCGTCGAAAGCTTTTGAAAAATTCGTATTTGAAAGCATTTTCAAAAATACGTGTGTAGTAAGCATTATAAAAATATCTATAGTTTTGATCTTTAATTTTTTAAAACTTCCCGAGACGCATCTTTCGGTGAATTTTTTAAACAATTCTTTTGACATGTAAGCGAAACTTGTTTAAAATTTTAAGAATCTGAAACTTTCGAATAAGTGACATTTTGCTATTGAACTTCCATTTGAGTTTTAATATTTTCCATCCGCATTTTATAGACGCTTTAAAAACAAATGGAATATGCGACCTATTTTTCAACTTTATATTTGACGAGTAGAAGTTAAAAGTTGTACTTTTAAAAATTCGAAATTTTAACAAAGTTTCTCTTTCGGATTTTTGGAACTTGGGTTTAATATTTATGGACAACCAGCATTTGGAATTTTTGAAAAGTTGTTATAGCGAAAATAATAGTGCGCATAGTGTTCGGAAAATATCAATATTCCTGTAATTTTAGATGCTGTGGAAGTATATTTTTCTGTGTGTGATACATTATATGGTCTCCTTTATATAAATCTACACAGGCAAGTAATTTGGAGTGACATGAACATGGGAAGCCTAATGGGATTATTAATACCATATGTGATTCTGTATGGCTTTTATATGGGTGTCTGGTGGAAATTATTTATCCATCAAATAAGTAAATTTTGCTTGTTGAAGAACCGTACGATTTGGAAATAAATTGAACAGTATATTCTGCATTCGAATTAAATTTAAATGGGTATATATTTAACGGATGAACCGCGGTAGGAAATTTTAATGTCACATTCGAGTTTGGAAGGTTCTGTTCCTAGTTTGAAATTCTTGCCAAAAACAGTTAACATTTTTGAAAATAATTAAAAAGTTTCAAAAAATGTTATTTCTAAAGTGAATTTATTTCAAATTTTCAAGTCAGTGCGGATTAAAATTTATCAACTATACAAACACTTCCAATTAATGACATTTAAATCAATTCTAGATATCTTGAAAAATAAAATAAATAAATAAAATCCATTATAAACTTGTTCCTGAATTTGTTGAAATCTGTTTAAAAAGCTCTTACGTCATCCATCTATATTTGTATAGATTAGCTACAAAAAAAGTATATATCTTTATTTATATTGAAAAACAGATACATTATTCAGACAAAGAATTGCGTCAAAAAAAAAAATATCAACTAAAATTAAATTCCCAGCAAATGTGAACCTGCAGAAAAAAATTCTAGTTCTGTGAATATAGAGTAGAATTTTAAAAAAATATTCTTTTTTTCCTATTTGATTATATGTGTGTGTGCAGGAGTACAAGAATAATTTTCATTTAACGCCTTTGGATGCAATTTTTAAGTAGGTTAACATAGGTTGAAGTCATTAACATTAGCGATAGAGGGAAAATGGAGAATTTTTGTCACGCAAAGAATTAGGAAACGTTATACTGCTGTGTGGTTTTAATTTACCTGTATTTTCATAATTCCTGGTGTAACTTTGAGCATCTCTGAAATTTTATAAATATTTATAAATATTAATAAATATTAACAATACAAAATAGAAGTAATATTTTCCTGCTTTGCATTTTTTCATACTATTTTAATTGTCGAATAAATCGATATTATGATTATGGATGTTAACCGCATCCGTTCTTATAATATAATTCCGAACGATTAGATTAAATAAGTATTCATAATTCTCTACTCCTTTGTATAAAAGGTAATAACCAGATTATAAGAAATATGCGTATGATGTCAAAAGTACATGGAAATACTTTTAAGTTTTAAATGGAAATTATTGCGTCTCTAAAGAATATTCTTATGTAAAGAATTTATGGATACATGCGAGGAAAGAACTTCGAATAAGATGTTTTTCGATAATTATAAAGGGGAGAAGGGGGGGAGTTAAGATTAATTCGATGAAAACAAGGCGTGTTCTGAAAAATTTGTCTGTGGATACAAAGGGTGTTACTTTATTACAACCAATTTCTATACAATTAGAGAAATGTTTCAAAACATCATATTTTTATTTAAAAATTTGTTAAATTACAAAAATTAAAATATTAAATTTTCATTCAAAAATATAAAAAAAGTAGCTATCGAAAAATTTAACCTGACGACAAAAAAAACTCGTTTTAATTTTCATGAACAATATGTGTATTAACTTTTTTCTAATCCTGATAGTAAATTCAATTTCTACAACGAATTTTATTATTCATATGCGAAAGAATTTAAATATTTAAAAAAATAATTTAATTCTTGCCGAGAAATTTAGAGAAAATTTTAATTGAGTTCTTTCGATTAATTTTATGCAAATTCTAGATTTAAATAATTGAATTCCATAAGGGAATTTTTATTATTTATGAAAAAATTTAATTTCTACGAAGATTTTCACAAAAATTTTTTTTAAATAAGTGAATTCTGTTTGGAAATTTTGTTTAAAATATAGTAAATATTTAAAATCAGAAAATTGCGAATAGTTTTTAAAAATAATTAAATTTTACAAAGAATTCTCTTCAATTTTTTGACAATAATTGAATTGAATTAAATTTTTTCATCAATTTTTGTAAAATTGTATTAAAAATTAATTGAAATCCTGCGATGAGTTTTTTGTTTTTTAAAAAAATAATTGAATTTCGAATATTTTTTAAAAATAATTGATATGATTTAAATAATATTTGATTATAATTTTTGAGTACAGTTTTTTAATTTCTAGTATTGAAGTATTTTGAGCAATTCCTGTAATTATAATAATTTTATTTTAAATAATTGAATTCTTAAAGAATTTTTCTTTAAAAGCATTTTATAATTTATGAAAATAATTAAATTCTTGCGAACAATTTTATTAGAACTTTTTTTAAATAATTAAATTTTCAAGAAGAAATGGCTTACTTTTAAAAAAAAATGAATTTTTGCAAAGAATATTCTAATTTATTAAAATAATTGCTTTTTTCCAAACAATTTCATTAAAATATTGGAAAATAATTGAATTTCGGTGAAAAATTTTAATATTTTTGTAAATAATTGAATTCTTTAAAAGAATTGAAAAAAAACTTTTTTAAAAAATTTTCTGCAGAATTGAAATTAAATTTTAAAAAATTGAATAATTGCTAAGAATTTTATTAAAATTTTCAAAAATAATTCAATTCCGGAAAACAATTTTATTATTTATGAAAATAATTAAATTTTTACAAAGAATGTTATTGTAATTTTCTTCATATAATTTAATTCTTTTGTGGAATTTTATTTAAACAAAAGTTATTGAAAATAATTGAATTATTGCAAACAATTGAATTCGAATTTTCTTAAATATAATAGAATTGTATTTTGAAAAATTTTATTTTTGAGGAAAATAATTGAATTGTTGCAAATAATTGAATTAGAATTTTCTTAAATAATTGAATTATCTTGAAAAATTTTGTTTTTGAGAAAAATAATTGAATTTGTGCGAAAAATTTTATTGAAACGTTTAAAAAGAATTGATTTTTTAGATTAGAATTTAATCCAACAATTTTTTAACAGTTTGAAACATTTTTTTTTAATAATTGATATTTTCGAAGAATAGTAATTAAATTTTTAAAGACAATTACATTTTTTTGAGCAATTTGTGTTAAGTAGTGTTGAAAATGATTGAAATGCTGCGTTGAATTTATTAATTATTTATGAAAGTATAATTGCTTTGTTGCGACAAATTTTAATAATTGAAATGGAACTAAATTTTTGTGAAAATTTTATTGTTTATGTAAATATTTGAATTATTGGTGACGATAATTGAATTATTGTTAGATTTACTAATTGGAAAAAATTGAATTTCGAATATATTTTGAAAATAATTGAATCGTTTTAAAGAAATTTATTATAACTTTTGAGAATAGTCTTTTGATTTCTAGTATTTGGGATTAGTATTAGCATAGTAATGGTCAAAATATTTATATTTTAAGGGTTTTAAATACTTGTGTCGCTATCCAAGGTTGACTAATGTTTGAAAGTGTGACTCAAAACTTGTTCACTTTGACTAAAATATTTTGGTCGCATAATTAGATAGAACCTGACATTTTTCCGTTTACACGCGAAAATTAGAAATATTTTTATAGAGAAAAAAACGTAATGTGTGGGTCTACAATTTATTCTTTTAGCATATACTAAAAAGAATAAATTGTAGAGCCATATGAAGAATTTAAACATCACGAATTCTTCTCACAATCAGCATTTTCAGCAGTGACGTTAGACACCCTGACCCTCTGACACAGACTTTAATTTCATCCTCGTCTTTGTTAAATTTAAATAATTACAATTCCGACAAACGCTCGTCTTTGGTATAATTTATAGGTGCAATTCGCGTCAGTCATGGTAGTACCTAGTGACTGTAACTTGCTGTAACTGTAGCGAATCTCGTCTTATTCAACCGTTTTATTGTGCGCACTCCGAACGTATTCGCATTAATCCAACAAGTAGGGACGTTGCAGCCCCCTTTTCTTCTTTGATTCAAGGGGTGGTGGCGGAAGGGTAAGCCTGTATGTTCACCACACCGTGCTGTTCTTCTGGTCGCTTGTTATGATTGTCCATGGGGGTAATTGTGTCCCTTCGCCATTTGTCCTCTCACATCGAGATATGCGATTCCGCAGTTGAATTATGAACACAACAATCAAGGGAGTCCTGATGGTCAAGAGGGCCTTTCGCTGGCATTAAAAACTTATTAACTCAAATTGGAAAAATATCCGAAAGCTTCTAGTTTCCCTCAAGTTGGTTTTAGTTCGTTATTAGTTGTTATTTTTGCGAGATGTTTCCAGACACCCTTTTCGTAAACTTAAATAGCTACTGCAATGCAGTAGGCTAACATATTCGAATTTTCTTTTTGAGATAAAATTCCAATTTTCTAGCCTCGTGCGGCAAAATAATAGCTGACTGTAATAACAACTGACTCTGTGTGTGATCAAACATTTGAGGTGTTTTCTACAAACAAGTCATGTGTCACTGAGTTAAATACAAATATTCCGATTTAAGACACTCATGAACTAATAAGTTCTCAAACTATTAAGCTCTTCTCGATCGAGACGCTATGTAAATAATTCTCAAAGCTGATTAACTCGGCCCACAAGAAATGTTTCACATATTCAAGAAATCTCTAATGGACAAAGCCTATCAAATTTCAGGCGCCAGTGTAGTACTATTTTTAATAACCAACTTGTCAAATTATGCGAGACTTAATATTGAATATTTTCCCAGAGTTGTTTAGGAAAATACACAAAATATTAAAATCAGTTTCAATAACCGATTAGCCAGCAATAAATTCCATTGAGAATTATTTTGAGAATTGAGAATTTATCATAAACATTTCTCGCACCATTTTATAGTTTATATCTTATTGAGTGGATTTCACACTGAAAGTGGAAGTATGTCGAGAAATTATGACCACACACCGTTCAGCAAATAATCATCACTTCCTACTGAGTCAGAGATACAGCATGGAGAATAAAATACAAGTGAAAGAATTGACAAAGCCACCTCGAGGTATATAGAAGTTTGTAACTGCTTTTTTATATCACTATACTATAAACCCGTATTTTCCCAGAATATTCAAGATAGTTGTTATAAAGTTTTATGTGGTACTAGCGTTTAAAAGTAGCCTAATTTAATAGATTGTATACGATTTAGATTTACGACTCTCTATCTCTCTCAGAATATATATCTATAGAATATATATATACACTTTTATTATAAAGATCCATTCAATTTTGCCCTTCCGTAACTTTTTACAAAAGACATACGTCAAACAGACTTTTTTTTCTCTTCTCTTTTGAAAATATTAGGGAAGAAACTTTTTACAATATATATGTGACTCGAAATAATTGGGATTTCAAGTTTTGGTAACAATGATTTATGTGCAGATAAAAATGGAAAGTACAGTAGGAGTCAAGCAATAAAAATAAAAGAGTTTTGATTCGTATATATATAGTATACAATAACAATTTTTTGACAGAAAAAAGTTTCCAGAATTTATAGAATATTGGCTAAAAAAAAATTTCATAAAATATTCGAAAATCCGAAATTTTAAAAATTAATTTTTTCTTCTACTTCTTAAACTAATTTTTCTTTAAATATTTCGTGCTCTTTAAAATTACTTCAGTTATTTAATTTTCTCAACGCTTTGCTAAATACAAAAATTTCATAAAATATTCGAAAATCCGAAATTTTTAAAATGAACTTTTTCTGCTACTTCTTAAACTAATTTTTCTTCAAATATTTTGGGTTCTTTAAAACTACTTCAATTATTTAATTTTCTCAACGCTTGGTTAAAAATAAAATTTCATAAAATATTCAAAAATCTGAAATTTTTAAAATTAATTTTTTCTTCTCCTTCTTAAACTAATTTTTCTTCAAATATTTTGGGTTCTTTAAAACTACTTCAGTTATTTAATTTTCTCAACGCTTTGCTAAAAATAAAAGTTTCATAAAATATTCGAAAATCCAAAATTAAAAAATTTTTTTTTCTGCTACTTCTTAAACTAATTTTTCTTCAAATATTTTGGGTTCTTTAAAACTACTTCAATTATTTAATTTTCTCAACGCTTTGCTAAATACAAAAATTTCATAAAATATTCGAAAATCCGAAATTTTTAAAATGAACTTTTTCTTCTCCTTCTTAAACTAATTTTTCTTCAAATATTTTGGGTTCTTTAAAACTACTTCAGTTATTTAATTTTCTCAACGCTTTGCTAAAAATAAAAATTTCATAAAATATTCGAAAATCCAAAATTAAAAAAAATTTTTTTTTCTGCTACTTCTTAAACTAATTTTTCTTCAAATATTTTGGGTTCTTTAAAACTACTTCAGTTATTTTATTTTCTCAACGCTTTGCTAAAAATAAAAATTTCATAAAATATTCGAAAATCCGAAATTTAAAAAATTTTTGTTTCTGCTACTTCTTAAACTAATTTTTCTTCAAATATTTTGGGTTCTTTAAAACTACTTCAATTATTTAATTTTCTCAACGCTTTGTTAAAAATAAAATTTCATAAAATATTCGAAAATCCGAAATTTTTAAAATTAATTTTTTCTGCTACTTCTTGTGTATATTGCTTAAAGAAATAAAATTGTCTTTAAACAATTAATTTCAGTTCCACGAAAAAATCAATTATTCGGAAAAAATGTTTCAATTTGTTAAAAAATTGTTGAATAAAATTCGAATTTCAATTCTTTTTAAACATTTTAATATAATTTTTTGCAATAATTCAATTATTTTTCTCAAAAACAAAATTTTTGAAGACAATTTAATTATTTAGGAAAATTCGAATTCAATTGTTTGCAATAATTCAATTGTTTTTAATAATTTGTGTATTAGTAAAATTCCACAGAAGAATTGAATTACAAAAAAAATTTAATTTTTGAAAATTTAATTTCAATTCTGGAGAAAATCAATTTTTTAAAAGAAGGTTTTTTTCAATTCCTTTGAAGAATTCAATTATTTACAAAAATATTAGAATTTTTCACAGGAATTTAATTATTTACAAAAATATTAGAATTTTTCACAAGAATTCAATTATTTACAAAAAATATTAGAATTTTTCACAGGAATTTAATTATTTACAAAAATATTAGAATTTTTCACAAGAATTCAATTATTTACAAAAAATATTAGAATTTTTCACAGGAATTTAATTATTTTCCACTATTTTAATAAAATTGTTTGAAAAAAGCAATTATTTTAATTAAATAACAATTTTCTTCACAAGAATTCAATTATTTTTAAAAGTAAGAAATTTCTTCTTTGAAATTTAATTGTTTAAAAAAAATCCTAACAAAATTGTTCGCAAGAATTTAATTATTTTCATAAATAATTAAATGCTTTCAAAAAAATTTAAATATTTTCAAAAAAATTAATAAAATTCCTCATAGACATTTAATTATTGTCAAAAGATTTAATTCAATTTTTTGTAAAATTACAAATGGAATTCAATTATTTGAAAAAAATTTCGTAAAAATCTTAATCAGAATTAAATTATTTTCATGAAGAATTAAAATACCTCAAGAATTAAATTATTTACATTATAATTTTCATAAAATTAGTCGAAAGTAATCAATTATTTATAAAATTTTTTCTAAAATTCTTCGCAAGAATTAAATTATTTTTATAAATATTTAAATTCTTTCATGAATAATAAATTTCGTGTTAGGAATTTAATTTACTAGCAGGATAAGAATGATGTAAATATTTTTCATAAAAATTAGAAAAAAAGTCAGGAAAATAAAAATTATGAAATGGAATTTTTGTCAGTTTTGTGTCATCTAAATCGAGTTTTTTGGTCGTCTAGTTTAATTTTTCCATAGCTACTTTTTTACTACTTTTTTTCGTTTGAAATCAACTCTATTACTACTTTTTTTTTTAAATTAATTATCGTGTGGGAGGTCTGTTATGTAAATTTATTTTTAATATTTTTTCCATTATTCATCACATTATTTGGGACTGTATTTTGTAAATATTCAAACTCAACTTTAAGGGAAAATTGATTTCCTTAATATATATATGAGATTCGAGAATATGAGTCATAAACATAATATATAAGATGTAGTCATTTTTTATTCGATCCCTGCTGAGGGAAAAATCCAAGCTCTGACTTTATAATCCGATAAAACACGTATATAATCTTAATACTCGTCTCTAGGGATATGTGAAAAAAAACGTGACACTGTTATTCAATATCATAGGTATATTACGAATTGCGTCAAACAAAACATATAGATACGATTCTAACCCTCTTGAAAGAATTTTCTCGCACTGGATCTCACTTATACTGCGCGGAAACTTTCTTCGTTAGTATTTTTGTACGTGACAGAATTGTTCGAAACAACCTAAAGTAAAAAAAACAAAAGTAAAAGTAAAAAAAGTAACAAGACGTGAAAGTTTCCTTTCAAAAACAACTGCGCTATCAGTTTTTATTTTACAGACATTTGTTTCTATTGCAAAAAAAAATAATGCGATGATCAATAATAATTTCGTATAGGCGGGAATTATATTATTTAGTATTCACCCTTTTCATTATATGTCCAAACAAATTGTGCACATAAGATTTATTCTGTAAATATGAGAATAATTTTTGTTTATCGTTCAATCACACACTCATTCCGTTCGAGTGGCCAATTAAATTTTACATTACACTGCACATCGTTAAAAGATTTAATTGTTTACAATTGCGATGATCGAATTGTTAAACGTAGGAATCGATTCTGTTTTTCAGTATATTGTTTATCTGTGTGTGCAATCAATTCATGCATTGCGATGACACTTTTCGTTGCATATGATGGAATTTTTTTGACTCGAATTTTTTGAAAGATAATAATTGAATTAGTCAGGATTTTTTTTGGGAAAAATGGATAAAACTTTACCAAGATCGGTTTATTATTTTTTTTGAGATATGTCCAACGATTTTAAAAAGGATGTTTCGAGATAATCGCGTCTCGAGTTTTCGAAAAGATTGAAAACTTGATAGAAGTCTTTTTTTTGAAACTTAGTCAAGATTCCTAGTCCTTTGATGACTAGGCAAAGTTTTGAATATGAATAAGGATTCTGCGTGACATGCTCTAGGTTTGGGTTTTAGTTATTCGTTTTTCGAAATTCCTTTCATTTTTTTGTTCTCGAAAGATTGGGAGAAATGAGATTGTAGATGTTGTTTTAATTTGGAGAAGTTAAAAGAAAAACTGACCCATAACTGAGTAGGCTTCTCTGACTTTTTTTAAACTCTTTAGAAGAACTAGGGAAGATGAATAAAAATGCTTCATGTTGCTGTGGGAGAGATTTGCTTTGTTTCCCATGCTCTCACACAAAAAGCACTCCTCAATTGATTATTCTCTAATAATGATTGAAGAAGTACTGCCTAATGGATATATCTCTGTTTACAGAAATGATGCATCAAGCACAGAGACGGAAATGCATTATTACATCAGCAAAAGGTGAATAGTGACGTATTTTTAGTATCGAGTCTTTAATAAACGTCAGTTGGGGGTTTGCATATAAGCAGAAGAAGAAAAATGACCCCAGTTCATGCAGACTGCCACAATAAATTTGAGCTGGTAACAATGGTAACGCATGACCCGTGCGGTATGAGTTACCGCATCGAGATTTCCGGCTTCTTATCCCACGCGCTACCATTTTACCACGGGTGGTAAACCGACATCTTCGTCCTTACAGTGCGTGCATGATATTTTACCTGTCTTTGGCGCTGTAGAACCGGCTTTACTTGAAATGTGAGAGAGGCATACCTATATAAATGGGATGTCATTCATAGCCCCGCTCTCTCTGCCTTCTTCCCTTGATATTCTGATTCATACCGTCCGTCTATTCCTATTACTCATCATGCACACAATAAACGTCCGCGATTAAACAAACGCAGACACAACACCTGATCTGAACAGCTCTCTCTCTCTCTCGTTCTCATCAATGAAGAGTAAAAGAATACCCTCATCTTTACTAATTCAATGTGACATTTATCGACGCCTCCTTTCAGCGAGTATTCCTCATTAGGCGCCATGTATTTTTAATTTTTATACCTTTCTCAACGCTTCCATTTCTATAAATGTTTTCCCTTTGAATTACATCAAGTGGGCGATGTTTGTGAGATCTGGGAACTAGGAACGGGAAATTCGATGGCGAATAATCCAGACAATGTTTTGTGAAACACCTTTGGAGTATAAGTAATGTTTATAGCGCAGTGCGGAATCGATCGTCCTGCCAACGTTCTCAGAAACAATGAGCATAAAACTCTTCCATCTGTACAAGTAATAATTAAGTAATTTCAATCACTAAACATAATTTAGCACCTAGAATTTTAAAAAACATTTTGGTACATTGTTGTACCATGTTGTACATGTACATTTTTCTCTAGTTGCATCAACTGAGTTTTCTTCAAAAATCTGTAGTTACCTATAGATACCTATATAGTTACCTTACTTATGTGCTTGATACCGGAAACAATGGCCCAAATCTAGGCGTGTACAATATTGAAACACAATTTTGATAAAAGGGAATTAGCACGACCTTTGTAAATCGTTATGTTCTTCATCAAAACTGATACTCGATAGGGCGAGTATGAGTTCGAGGGTTGACTTTCATGAATACAAATGCCCATAAAAGATATACCTTTGATGAAAAGACTATTGTCCTACGAAGTTTTGAAAAGGTTACTTCCACTTGTGAAATATGATTATGAATTTTGACAAAAAATCATCTTCTTAACCTTAAGGATTTTATACAAATTTTGATGATTGTAAACATTTCTGTCGTTCTGAACTTAAAAGGATTTTTTTAATGTATATTAAAGAATACATATTATTATGTAATTATTATAGTTACCTACAGGTAACTTTTTATGACCCGGAAAGAAGTTTTATTAAAAAATTAAACACGTTGAAGTATACACCAACAATTAAAACACCATTGCTGTTGATGGTATACTACAAACATACATACTACAAATTAATATGTATCATAAAAGGAAGGTTCTTCCTCATTAAGATATTCAGTCAATTAACAAAGTTTTAATTTTGTTTCAGTGTGCCTTGAAGACATCTGCACCTACTCTTCCTCTCTAATTCTAATTGTAAAGGATTCAAACGAAAACAATAATAATTTGCCATCAAGTCAACAGTTACTTTCTTCAAAAATGGTTCCTGAACATCAGTCTCACTTTGCTCTGGGAATAAATCAGGTAAGTGTCACCGATACCGGACAATTAAAATAATTTAAGAATATGTCCCTTTCATTTTGAGACATAACATTTGCATATGTGACGCGATCTGAAAAAGGGACCCTAGAAGCACATCACTTTAAGGTTATGTTAGTGTCATACATTTTTGTTGATTACAAGTTTCTTTTTACTTTTTGCGACTTAAAATCAGTGTTTATTAAATATTTCAGTTAGAATGAAAACTTAAATATTAATAATTCACATTAATAGTTGATAATTTTTTCGTATTTTCATTAAAAAAATTGCAAACATAACCTATAATTTTTTGCTTCTAAGGTCCCTTTCTTCAGATCGCGACACATATCTATTAAAGACTTAAGATCGTAGTTCAATGTGAACCCCAGATCACATTGCAATGAATTTTTAAAAATTCAATTTGTCATCATTACAAAACCCTTCGGCAAATTGGTTCTGATGTCAAAAATGTTTCCGGATATCGCTTTTGACACATTTCCCGACAATTTCCCATCACCACTTTATCAAATCAGAAATAAAAAATATATTTCTGTAGAAAAAAAAAAAAACAATACCCATTTTTGTAAGTTATGACTCGACTGTGTGAATTTCGAAAAAACTAACAGTTACAACAAGCGGTACCTTGATAAAAAAAAAACGCATGTTTCTATACGACTGGACAGCACCGACAATTGTACATTATATATATTTCAAAAAATGAAACGTTTGACTTTATAAATTCCCTCTCGTTTGTTGTTGTTTTTAACCTTGTTAAAGACCATCGTAACAGTTCACATTTCCCCAGTTTCCACAATTTCACGCCAATTAGAGGTTCACTTTTGAAATATATATGTTCTAATAATTGCTGACAAAGTATTACACAGTCAACAAATTGGAGAATGTTGTTAATAATTTCATTTCCTTATTTCTTAATCTGATTTTAGGGGAAATTTTATACCTTTTTGAAACATGATACATATTTTTGATTATGAAGTGAATTTACGTTGGTGAAATTCACAACGTTTATAATCAACGATTTTTGAAGAAAAATTTTTCTTAAGCTAATTTGTATCAATTTTAATACAAAAAATAGTACGTTCAATTTTCTGAATAATGATTTACAATTAAAAAATATTTGTGAATAAAAATTTTCATTCTTTTTGGTACAAAAATAATTTTTTTTCAATCGTTGATCATAAACGTTGCAAATTTCATCGACGTGTTAATTTCGTAATTAAAAAGAGAGCAAATTTCGTCTATTTACATATTTAAAATTTATTTAGTTATTATTTAAAATTTATTTTTTTATTTAAAATTTATTTTTTTATTTAAAATTTATCTTTTTATTTAAAATTTATTTTTTATTTTATATTTTAAATTGAGTAAAATATTTACTTACAAATAAAGGGCATTGTATGGCAAGAATATTAAATTATATGAGACATGTCTTCCTTTAGGCAATATTGCCTCAGATGCGATTGTGTCAACCTCGAGGCGAGAAATTTGAAAACTTTGGGAGGACGAGCGATTGAATACGGGTTTGACGGGTGGAAACGAAAAACCGTAACCAATTTACATTTTCAGTCACGCAATTAGGATAATAAGCCAAATATTGTGAAAGCTGTTGCAAATATGTTTTTTTGGGTTGCTCCATATGAATCCGAAGTCGGGTTTGAAAAATTGAAGATTTGATGCAACTTGACGGGTGAAAAGTCTAAAAATCTCTGAAATTAGATTGAAAACTTATTTATTTTTTCTCTTATTTATTTATTGGCAACATTGCTATGGAATTTACATTATTTATTGTTTAAAAAGAACGTTGTAAAACTGACAAAGGCTAATTAATAATTATTCCAACCTCGTAAATAAAAAGTATGGCTTTTAGCAAAAGAAATAGGAGCAAATTTCGAAAACGAATTTTTTTTTATGAAATTAAAAATTTTTTCGGTGAAAACAAAAATATAATGGGTAAAATTGCCAATATTTTGATTTAAAGTGAGAATTTTTTGAGCGTAGATCACAATTTTGGGAGTTAAAGCAAAAATTCCTTGCGTTAAAGTAAATTTTTTTTTTTATTGAAAGTGAAAATTTCTTCCCTCGACCCTCGAAGTTAAAAAAAACTTGATTTGCGTCACTCAGCCAGGTTCGACTGCATCAAAGAATTTTCATTAAATAACGAAAGTTACATAAATAGAGAAGTTTAGAAAGAAAAATAAAAAAAACTAATTCCGTATTTTTTTTATTACTTTCTCATGAACAATTTTCTTTTTCTGCAGAAGAAAAAAAGTCTTTCAAGGTACAACCAATAAAACTATATGTACCATAAAAAAAGATTTTTCTTCTTTTACAGATGATTGTTCTGCCTAGTCGCTTGGGGTCCTCAATTTCCGCGCTTCGAAACTTGAAAATTTTCTCTCCGTAATATTATAGGTTTTCCAAATCATCAGGAGGAAAATATCACAATTTTCTATATATTCTTTATTAAATTTTCAAAAATTACTGACTTCCACTTTTCAGAAAAGTTTAATTTACCAAAATAATATCGTTTATAGGAAAATTTAAAATATATTTTTTATTCCTTTCCGATTCAATTGAAAACGAAATCGATAGAATTCGAATTTTTTTTGCGTATAGGGATATATTTGCATTTGAGTTGTTTTTTTCCCTCTGTTTAACTTTCGAATTGGTCTAATTTTATTTCTGGTCTGTTGAAGCACAGCAATTTATATTTAGGTATTGAAAAGCTCATTTTCCGCCTTTTTCGTGCAACCAGTTTCGAAATAGGTTAGACTGAAACGACAAAGTCGTATTCTAGGGGGTCGTAAAAGAGTTGGAAATGTGGATAAACGTGATCACCGTCGCGGATTACTCAGGATTTCCTTCTGCGCTACGTCAAATAACTTTTGCAGTCACATTGCTGATCGTATATCTTTTATTAGTGGAAAAACTCATCTTCGTGATAACACCCTGCGCGCACATGTGTAGATTTTTTTCCCCCTTTATTAATAGTAGTCAATGTGGTTTATTTACGTGCAATGGTCTCGAAAGTGTTTAAAAATTATAGGAATCAAATTATAAATCGATTTTAGGGAAAAAATATTGTTTTTCTACCGAAAAGTGGTATTTTTGGGAACTTGGGAAAAAAATTAAGATGTAGATCGGTGGACTGGGGAAGTTAAGGCTCAATTACAGGGCTCGGATTGTGAAACTTTTTCGACTTTTTTCGACTTTTCTAAGGAAATGTGACTTTTTGCGACTTTTTTATGAAAAGCTGCGACTAATCGACTTTTTCGAGATTTTTTTAGTAAAATGCGACTGAAATTTTTAAAATTCTCAGAAAATTAAAGTTAATGGAACAAGTTTTAGTAAAAAAAATGTTCTGTTAAATTTATTTACAGATTTCTTTCAAATTTTTCAAAAAAACATCAATAACTTCTTTTTTAAATAAATATTTAATTATTATTTTTCCATAAGAATTAAAATCCTTCAAAAGATTCAAATTCAAACCTTTTTGAAATTAAACTATTTATAAAAAAATTGTTATAAAACATGAAGAAATCGATCACTTCGAGTCTTCGACTCGGAGGAATCGATGTCTTCATGTTTTATAATAATTAATAATTAAAGATGACCGATAAAAAAATCATTATTTTATATTATTAGATTTTAATAAAAAATTTAAAAATAATTGAATTTCTAGGATGATTTTTTTATTTATAAAAATAATTAAAATTTTGACAATAATTTTATTGAAATTCATTGAAAAGAATTGAATTTCAAAGAAGAATTTTTATTATTTATAAAGATAATTGAAATTTTGAATAGATTTTTTTTAAATGTTTAAAAGTAATTGAATTTTGAAGAAGAATTTTGATATTTTTAAAAATAGTTGAAATTGTGGGGAGAATTTAAAAAAGTTTGGAAATAATTGAATTTCTGCGATGAATTATCTTGTTTTTTAAGATAATTGAATTCTGCAAAGAATTTTATCAGAACTTTGGAAAATAATTAATTTCCCATGATGAATTTTTTATTTATGAAGATAATGATAATTTGACGAGAAATTAGAAAAAAAATTTTGAAAATAATTGAAATTCTTCGGAGAATTTTATTACTTTTGCAAATAATTGAATTCCCATAATGAATTTTATTATTTATAAAGATTAACAGATGAACATTTATACAAATGAACAGAAATAAATAAATAAAAAATTGAAATTCTGACAACAATAATTTTATTCAAATTCTTTGAAAATAATTGAAATACAGAGAAGAATTTTATTATTTATAAAGATAATTGAATTTTTGAACAGATATTTTTTTTAATGTTTAAAAGTAATTGAATTTTGAAGAAGAATTTTGATATTTATAAAGATAATTGAAATTTTGAGAATGTAAAAAAAAAATTTGAAAATAATTGAATTTCTGCGAAAAATTTTCTTACTTTTGAAGATAATTGAATTTTGCAAAGAATTTTATCAGAACTTTTGAAAATAATTAAATTTTACTATTAATTATTTTAAAATTGTTGTAAAAACAATTGAAATTCTTCGCTGAGTTTTATTATTTATAAAGATAATTGAACTCTTCAACAGATATTTTTTTAAATGTTTAAAAGTAATTGAATTTTGAAGAAGAATTTTAATATTTATAAAGATAATTGAATTTTTGAGAATTAAAAAAAAAATTTTTGAAAATAATTGAATTTTGCAAAGAATTTTATCAGAACTTTTGAAAATAATTAAATTTTACTATTAATTATTTTTAAATTGTTATAAAAACAATTGAAATTCTTCGCTGAGTTTTATTATTTATAAAAATAATTGAATTATTGTGAAAAATATTATTAAAAAACTTTTAAAAAGAATTGAATTTTTAAGAAAAATTTTGTTCTTTTTAAAATCATTAAATTCTTTATAAGAATTTTATAAACATTAATTTACAAAATTAATATTTCATCGCAATATAATAAATATTGCGTGAAAATTATATTTCAAATAATTGAATTCTTGTAGGAAATTTTTTTTGAGAATAATTGAATTTTACTATAAATTATTTTAAAATATTTTTAATTTCAAATATTTAAAAATTTAAAATTATTTTAAATATTAAAAATTTTTTAAATTATTTTAAATATTTCAAATTTTTTAAATTATTTTAAATATTTCAAATTTTTAAATAGTTGTAAAAACAATTGAAATTCTGCGGAGAATTTTATTACTTTTTAAAATAATTGTAGTTCCATGATGAATTTTATTATTTATAAAATTTTGACGAGAAATTAAAAAAAATAATTTGAATATAATTGAATTTTTGCGTAGAATTTCATTATTTTTGAAAAAAAATGAATTTTAGAGAAGAATTTTATTATTTATACAGATAATTGAAATTTTGACAGGCATTTTATTATTTTTTTTTAAATAATTGAATTTTGGAAAAGAATTTTATTATTAATAAAAATAATTGAAATTTTGTCTTTTGAACAGATTTAAAAAAAATGTTAAAAATACCTAATTAAATTTTTGCCATGCATTTTATTAAATTTTATTCAATATTATTCCAGATTGTTTGATGTTAAAGTATGTTTTGGCAAGAAATGTGATTTTTTTTACAATTTTGCCAATTTCGTGTTTCCTTTTCGGCGTTTTTTCCCTAAAATTTCATTCGACTTTTGTCCGACTTTTTCGGAAATTTTATGGGACTTTTCGTGACTTTTGTTGTGAATTTATGCGACTAAAGCGACTTTTTTGGGTCTTAAGGACGATCAGAGCCCTGCAATTGTGACAATGATGCAATGCAGGATGATGATAATGAATTAAAAATTCAAAGGAAGGTTGGGCACTTTTCAAGGTTTATCGGGAGTACAAGCCGGAAGTTGTGGACATGGAAAATCAATAATAAAATAATTCCTCAGGAGGCACGTTCTGCGATGGAAACCAACACCATGCCAGTGCAACCTAAAGACCTCACGCTGAATGATAAAAGGGTCCATGCCACGATGGGTCCTTGAAAAAGTAGCGTAACGTGTTCGAGTGGCCCTCAAACTGCACGAGACTCCTAAGCTTGCTCCATAAGCGGGAGGCTGTAAGTACTTTTAGAAGTTCCTTTCAATTCTTCTCCGATGGCGATGCATTTGCCGTCGTCGACACCCGAAAAAAGCTGTGAAAAGTATACTGATTGCAGAGACCGTATGTTCCTGCAATAAATGCCCCCGGGGGTACCTCAGGGGTTATCTGGTGGGAAGCAAACCGAAAGCCACAGAGACCCTTTCCCATTAGGTGTTTTCACAATGAATCCTTATTTACAAGTCTGTCAATGTTGTATTTATGTTTCCACGATATTGGTTTACCGAACGAGTATGTAATTGAAATTTTTCCATCGTCGTCCTGCGAATCCATTACTGCCGCTGAGTCAGCGGCGTTCGTCCGATTTCCGCTCTACGTGTCCCTCAACATGATCCCTTTCAGTTATTGAACACCGTTTTATGAGGTGCTTGGCCATTTGCGCAGAGACCCTATATATATAACCAAAAATAAGTATCCCTTGAAAATCACTCTTCAGAAATGGCAACTCTTCTACACCAGCTGGAAATTCATTTTGCCAACGAAAGGACTTTTGTTTTAAATTATTTCACATGAAAAAGTTTATCGTCTTTTATCAGAAAACAAAATTATCTTACCTACATTTATTATTATTATCTTATTTATTATCTTACCGACATTTTTTTCAATCTGGAATCAAATTTCTAATCGGCGACATGAATAAAAAATCGCTTTTTTTTGTATTTAATTTTTAAATTGTTTTCATTTAGTTATTAGCTCAGCGACGTTAAATTGAACATTGCACAAGTAAACTGAATGAAAACAAAGTGAACTGCAAACAAATATACACGTTAAATTGAAATATAAAGCAGACAAAATTGTAGTGAATCATGCTGTAGATACCGCATGTATAATTCAGAGAGGATAGTAGAAAGACTGAATATACGAAGCAATGTAAATTATTTAATGAGTGAGAGGTATATAAGATTAACTGAAAGCGAGGGAAATAGATATTTCTTAAGAATGAAAATTTGAAAGAGGAATTACTCATTTATTTCCCTGCCGCATGCTCAACTATAAACTGAATTCTCATATTGTGTCTAATATCCATTTGTAGACCGAAAAAAATAGTTTTTAGAGAACAATTCCTCTTCTAAACTCTTTACATTTTATTCTTGAATAAGAATTCCTGATATAGAAGACTATTTCTACTTTCTATTCATCTTTTCTATTTCTACTACTTTTGAGAGGAAACTTTTATCAAAATTATGTATTGTTTTTTCTATTTTTTCTTCAACACGAAAAGTCTTTCTGTCTAAAAGGCGAATTTGATAATTTTTGAGAAAACAAGCCCACTTGCTATAATTTGTGAAAACCAGTTGATCACGGATGCGGATTGAGCTGACCGTGAATAAATTTACACGAAACTCGAGATGCTTGGTATTTTTACGATCGACTGGAAACCGCATATTAAATCTAGCAGTCACCTCATGCGCTCTTTATCCTCGGAAGAACACAGTGATTTTATAAGGCCGGGGATTCTGACGATAAATAAAAGCAGTTCTCTCCCCGCAGTTTCGAAATAGAGATTAAACACAAAAATCAAGGTGAACATAATTCGCCTTTGCAAATTCGAAAAAAAGTGAGACAAACTCCAAGAATAAGGGAATATTAACCAGCTTTGTAAAACATATATATATATATATAGGATTGTAGGATCATATTTTTTATAATCTACACTCGTGAGGTTGGAAAAAGGGTGATGCCGTGGCAAATTGGTAACAGTTGAGCTCAAATAATATTTCTTTGTACTTTAAACCCTCTTTCTGACTGATGGAACATCTATTCATCTACATATAATATGTATAATGCTATATCCCATTGGAAACTGTTCGTACGGATACTGTAAAAAACCACACCTATCTTTCAATCCTGTTAAATCAGTCAAAAAAAATTTTAGGCAAATTAGAACGCAGGAACCATTGTTGAGCACGAATGTAAATTTTACGCAAGACCTTCATTGAGGATGTAAAATTTAAGTAGTGGGTCTGGTCGGATAAAACTCTATGCAGAAAAAAACACTCAACCCATATTTAATTTAATTAAATTTGTTTAATTCATTGAGATAAAAGGTATACAATAACTCACACAGTGCAGAAAGTTTCCTAAAAGTTGAAAAATAATACTACACTGAAAAAAAAATTTATTTGATTCAAATAACCGATTATTTGACTATTATCAAATAAATATTTACTTGAATCAAATAAATATTTATTTGATAATAGTCAAATAATCGGTTATTTGAATCAAATAAATTTTTTTTTCAGTGTAGGCGAGTACAATTCTAAATCAGCCAATTGGCAAAGTTCTTAGAGTAGACGAACAATATGGCTAATGAGCAAATTCCACAGTTTAAGAATGGTATAAAATATATCTAAAAAATGGAAATTATGGACTCAGGTAAATCGTTATTTTTTTCGGGAATTTATAATCTTTTGACAAAAACATTTACAAACGTATAGAAAATAATAATTTATGTTTCATGAAAATTATATCAAACATTAAATTATAAGAATTGTAATCAAATTCTTTAACACGATTCAATTATTTTAAAAAAATATTCGAAATTCAATTATTTTCAATATCTACGATTTCAATAAAATTTCGCAAAAGAATTCAATTATTAAAAAAAAATTGATAAAATTCATCCAAAATTCAACTATTCTCATAAATAATAAAATTTCGACAGGAATTGAATTAATTTACAATAACAATTTTTAAAAAATTTTCGAACAAATCAATTATTTAACACAATTTTTATTATTCTTGACAATTCAATTATTTTCATTAATAATAACATTTTCATGGAAAATGAATTTTTTAACAACATTTTTATTAAAATTCTAAGCAAGAATTCAATTATTGTTATAAATAATTTTTTTTAACAAAAAATTCAAAATTCAATTCTTTTAATAACTACTATTTTCATAAAATTTTGGAAAAAAATTGAATTTTTAGAGAATTTATAAAATTCAATCAGAATTCTATTATTTTTTAAGAAATAATAAACTTTCTACAGCAATTTAATTGACTTAGAAAATAGCATTTGGAAAAAACAATTGTTAAACAAAATTTTTATACAATTCTTCATAATAATTTAATTATTTTTATTAATAATAATATTTTTCATGGAAATTCAATTCTATAAAAGATTTTTTGATAAAATTCAAAATCAAATTCAATTACTTTCACAAATAAAATAAAATTTTTTCTATTTAGAAAAATAATTGAATTCCTAATAAAAATATTATTTAGAAAAATAATTGAAATTTTTAATGGAAATTCAATTTTTTAAAAAATCTTATGAAGAATTTAATTATTGTCAAACTAAATTTTTTACATAAATTAAATTTCAACATTAACAAAAAATTTTTTTCAAATAATTCAATTATTTTCAATTATTTTTCTAAATAATATTTTTATTAAGAATTCAATTATTTTTCTAAATAGAAAAAATTTTATTTTTCTTAAGAATCCAATTATTTTGGAAAATTTTAATAAACTTTTAATAACTATTCAATTATTTTCAATTATTTACAAATTTTTTTCCCGAAAATTCCATTATTTTGAATTATTACAAGATTCTTTGCAAAATTCAATTATTTTTTAAAAATAATAAATTCCTTCTAGGAAATTTTTTTTATTATTTTAATGTTTTAAAAAACTTCTAATAAATTTGTTCTCAAGAATTCAATTATTTTCATAAATAATAAAATGTTTTTTATTGGAAATTAATTATTTTAAAATAACAAAATTCTCCGTAGAAAAACAATTTTTTTTAACTTTTAAATAAATTTTATCGCAATAATTCAATTATTTTTGAAAATTTTAATAGAATTCTTTTCAACGATTCAATTATTTATAAATTATTAAAATCATCCAAGGATATCAATTAATTTTAATACAATTTTACAGAAATTGATCAAAAAATGTAATTCAATTCAATATTTTTCAAAAAATTTCAGAGAATTCTTTGTGAAATTTTATTAATTGTAAAAACTATTCGCTATTTTATGATTTTTAATATTGATTATTTTAATAAAAATTCCAGACAGAATTCAATTGTTTCGTAAATTTTTTTTGTATAGAAATCGTCTTAAGAATGAAGATTTTTTAATAAGTAATAAAAATTTCTCAGGAATTCAAATATTAAAATTAGAATTTGCATAAAATTAGTCGAAAGAACTCAATTTTTAAAAATTTTTTTAATAAAATTCTTGTCAAGAATTGAATTCTTCTTTTAAATATTTAAATTCTTTGATGAATATTAAAGTTCATTGGAGGAATGGAATAAAAAAGAAGTAAATATTTTTTTACGAAAATTAGGAAAATGTTAGGAAAATAAAATATAAATTGAGCGAACTGAAAAAAATTTTACTGAAATGAAACGGTTTCAATAAAATTTTCTGTCTATTTTGGAAAAAAAGGATTTGTTCATCAGACTGCAAAGGTACTAAAAAACACAAAAAGCTCTAAAATTGTTGTACGTATAGTATACAAGAAAAATAATAATTTAATTTATAATCTCGAAGTAAACATAAATTTCTGTTTTTAAATTATTATCTTCCCATACACCAGTTGAAATTTAATACCATTTTCAATATTTTTTTGATATTTATTATTATTATAGCGTTCCCCCCAAAAAATCCGAGAACAAGAATATAAAATTGTGATTTATAGTGATTTAATAAACCCATATATATTTGAAAGACTGGAGAAAATTTAACGGACAATTACGCATCCTCCTTCCGACTATGAATGTCGAAGAATTCTACCTGCATTTTTATTCATTTGCCGATGTTGTCGCATATCATGCGTAACTTTACGATGCCTGTTATAAATGTCCCAATTTAATATAGTGTGACCCCTGCGCTTCTAGAAATATACGTTTTGGGGTGCGCGATATGAATCGACTTCGGGATGTGTCTGTCTGTCTGTCTTTTATGTACCACCTTTGATCAGAATCAGAGTCTGTGTGCGAGGTGGAAGCGGCGGAGATAGAATTGACATCAACGCATTTTGTATTAGTCAAAATCTTTATTGCGCCAATTTATATCCAGTGGGGGGTCCAAAGAAAGATGAACAGTAGCCAGACGGTGCGGAAAAAGGAATGACCAGACTTGGAAATACCATTAAGCATACGGTACGTCTATATAAACTTGCACATAATGTATGAGAGTTACTTGTCATTTCGGCTGAATCAGACTGAATGCTGAAATATTGTATTAGAAACCAAAACCATATAGGAATAATAAGACAAGAAATTTATTTACCACACAAATTGTCGATCGTTTAAAATCGAGAATTGTAATTCGGTTAAAAATTCTACGGTTGCGGATACAATGGTTATAGAAAATGGCAAACAATTTTTAGAAAACAAATTTTACACCATGTAGAAATATCCGATTTAGTACAAAGAAAATTGTAAATCTGGAAAAACATGCGGAAGACACCATAAGAATGTTTTTGAACCGAAAAAAACAAAATATTTAGAAACATACAAATTTATTTATTTTCACATGGTTATTTAATTCCACATGGTTCAAATTTAAAGAACCATGGCTAACGGCAAAAATATTTAAAAAAAACCGAAAATATTTTAACTGTGGTGAAAATCGGTCGAACCACAATGACAGAACTATTTAAAACCCTAAGAATTTCAATATTTTGGCTATGGTCTGAAACTAACGAACCATGGACCATAACAAAAATATTTAAACTCCCACGTTTCGCATTCAATCTATACTGAAACCCACTATTTACAACTTTATTTTACGTTAGGTTACTGTTTGGGTACTTTTTTTTAGATTTTAGCCACTAAAACCAACTATTTCCGTTTTTTTGAGATTTTTCACTATTCTTTAAATTCGCAAATCCTAGAAATCCAAAAACTTGCTTCAAAAATTATAATCAAATCTTCAAAAACGATTCAATTAATTTCAAAACAGAAACAAATTTCTCAAAACAATACAATTTAAAAGGGAATTGATAAAATTTATCCTAAATTCAATTATTTTTATAAATAATAAAATTTCCATAAAAATTGAATTAAATTCGATGATTTAAAAAAAAAATGATAAAATGTATCCAAAATTCAATTATTTTTTAAATCATCGAATTTAATTAAATTTTTGTGGAAATTTTGTTATTTATAAAAATAATTGAATTAATCAAAAATTCAATTATTTTCATAAGTAATTAAGAAATAACATTTTTACATGTATTCAATTAATTAAAAAAAGTATTTTTTTTTAAATTTCGAAAAATCAATTTTTTAACAAAATGTTGAATACAGTTCTTCGCAATAATTCAATTACTTTAACTAATAAGAATATTTTTCATCAAAATTTGATTTTTAATAAAATTCTAAGCAAGAATTCAAATATTTTCATAAAATAATAAAACTCATCGAAGAATTTCAATTAATTTTTATATAATTTTAAAATAAATATAATAGTGAAATTCAATTATTTTCAAAAATGAATTTCCCACAAAAGAATTCAATTATTTGAAATATAATTTTCACGCAATATTTATTATACTGCGATAAAGTATTAATTTTGTAAATTAATGTTTATAAAATTCTTATGAATAATTTAATTTAAAAAAAACAAAATTTTTCATAAAAATTCAATTCTTTTTAAAAGTTTTTTAATAATATTTTTCACAATAATTCGATTAGTTTTATAAATAATAAAACTCATCGAAGAATTTCAATTGTTTTTACAACAATTTTAGAATAATTTATAGTAAAATTCAATTATTCTCAAAAAAAATTTCCTACAAGAATTCAATTATTTGAAATATAATTTTCACGCAATATTTATTATATTGCGATAAAATATTAATTTTGTAAAACAATGTTTTTAAAATTCTTATAAAGAATTCCATAATTTAAAAAGAAACAAAACTTTCCTTATATATTCAATTCTTATTGAAAGTTTTTAAATAATATTTTTCAGAATATTTCAATTATTTTTATAAATAATAAAACTCAGCGAAGAATTTCAATTGTTTTTACAACAATTTTAAAATAATTAATAGTATAAAATTCAATTATTTTGTAAAAATAAATTTCCCACAAGATTTCAATTATTTGAAATACAATTTTAACGCAATATTTATTTTATTGCGATGAAATATTAATTATGCAAAACAATGTTTTTAAAATCCTTATGAAGAATTCCATAATTTAAAAAGAAACAAAACTTTCCTCATAAATTAAATTCTTTTTGAAAGTTTTTAAATAACATTTTTCAGAATATTTCAATTATTTTCATAAATAATAAAATTCTTCTCAGGTATTTAACTATTTTTAAAAAATTTAATAAAATTGTGCAGGATTTTAATTATTTTTGATACAATTTTACTGGAATTGCTCAAAAAATGTAATTAATCTTGGAGGATTAATTACAGGAATTACTGAAATTAAATTATTTTAAAATATTTTAATAAAATTGTTCAAAAGTAATTAATTATTTTAGATAAAATTTTACTTTTATTTCTTTGAGCGAGTTTAATAAAATTCTTTGCAAAATTTAATTATCTTTATAAATTTAATAAAATGCTTTTATAGAATTTAAATGGGGCTAAAGTTTTGAACGTTCAAATGAACGAAATTTTTATTTAACTTAAGTTTTTTTTAAAATTACTGTCGAAGAAATGAAAGATAAATCAAATTAAACCATATTTAGTTTCAAGTTAATTTCTTTTAATCTCAAAAATAATTTTGCTGTAAATAAAATACGAATTAGAAGAAGTAAAAAAATATTGTCGTTCAATTGAACGTTCAAAACTTTAGGAACATGAATTTAATTATTTTTTGCAATCTAATGATTTTTACAATACCTACAATTTTCAGAAAAATTACAAACAGAATTCCATTATTTAGTAAATTTTCTGTAAAAATCTCCTAAGAATTCAATTCATTTAAAAATCTTTGAAGAATTCAATTATTTAAATCGGAATTTTTATAAAATTATAGTCATTTTTTTACAGTTGTATATTTGAGATATTGATTTTTTATTCTCTCTATAGACTATATTTCTTAACTATAATATACAGTTAAAATATGTCCAAGAAATTTCAAAATTTGTTAAAATTTCGTTCTCTAGATTCTAAAATTCTAAATCAACTTTAAATTTCGATTCGGGAGTTTTTACCATTTCAGACTCAATATTTTCTTGTACAGCGTACAATTTTTCTTTTATCAAAGTGAAGTAACAAGTTCAAAAAGAATACCGTCAGTTTTTACCGCGTGTATAAAAAAAAAACTTACGCTTTTGATGAAAAATAGATATTCCGTTTACATTTACCGCACAAATGATCCTACACAAACAAAACAAAAATTAAATATAAATGGAAATTCAAAATAAAACGGAACTTATGTAAACTGTAAATTAATTTGTTTTTCCTTCTCTGAATTGTAAACAAACGAAGAGAAAAAAATGTATAAAATAATTAAACTCTGTGTATACGTATATATATATATATATATGATGCTGTTTGTGGTCAGTGATAAAAGCAAAAATGAATGCTCCTTTAATTTAGATATTATTTCTACCTCAAAGCTATCGTTTAGCACAAGCAAGTCCAGAAGTGGCGATGAGCGAATAGAGCGACAAAAAAGAGGGTGCAGAAGCGGAGAATGGACATCGAGAACCAAGCACTGCCTCGACATTGTGTTGCTATACACACTCCAAACAATATAGATATACCAAATGTCTTATTGATCTCGCTCATATAGCACAAAACGGACGAAACTAACGAGTTTTTAAATTTATTAATCGAAAAATTATAATTTACTTAATTTATCAATTTTATTACAAGTTGTGCTAAATTAGTGCACGTCATACTTTGAAATAGTAAAAATATACAACAAATAGTAAAAATGTTTTTAAAAAAATGTTTTTAAAATGTATACACTGGAAAAAAATTTATTCGATTTAAATAACCGATTATTTGACTATTATCAAATAAATATTTACTTAAATCAAATAATTTTTATTTGATTCAAATAAATATTTATTTGATAATAGTCAAATAATTTTTATTTGATTCAAATAAATATTTATTTGATAATAGTCAAATAATTTTTATTTGATTCAAATAAATATTTATTTGATAATAGTCAAATAATCGGTTATTAGAATCAAATAAATTTTTTTCACTGTAGTTAAACTGCAAAAATAACAAAACTCTTTTTCTATTGGCACAAAATTTCTATAAAGAGTAATAATAATAATAATAATAATAATAATAATTTATTTATATTTTCTCATATTTTTTTTAATTTCCCTAAAATATGTCAATTGACCATCTTCGCGGACTTACGCCAACTTTTTTTTCCTAACTTTTCATACATAAAAGTAATTTTAAAATCTTATTTTTTACAATCTTTTTAAAGTAGAGAAAAAGCACTGATCAAAGCTCTATTTTAAGTAGAACAAACTGGGGCAATTTTTACACGGAATACTGCAGTTTAAGTACCATAGCAAACCAGTATTGAAAAAGAAGATACTTGTCAAGTCTATCAAATTTTTTATAGCCCACCTATTATTTTCTTTTTGCAGAAAACAATTTTTATAACCTAGTAAAATTTATTTAAAAAAAAAAAAAATAAGAGCAAAATAGTAAACTATAAATAATTCAATTGTATATACTTGAGTCCGCAGTCAAACGATATTGGCATTTTTTTAAAAGACTTTTTTGTCAATAAAATTTGTCAATAAAATTTGTCAATAAAATTTTATTCGATTAGTTTTCAGTAGGACTATACTGAATAGAACTTTGGAAACTATAAGTTTGTCCTTAATTAGGGCACGTTCAGAAATGATGTCACACACTTTTTCAAGATTTTCAACTATATATACTATATCCCTCCTCCTGTCACGCACTTTTACAGAAGAAAAATACTTTGTGTCACGTTTAGAAATGACCCTCCCACTTTTGCCGAGAGCGTGACATTATTTGTGAACGAGCTCTTTGGAAGCTCTTGAAAAAAACCATTTCATTAGCATAATTAGTGTCAAGTTAAAATAAGTCCGATGGAAAACTATTGGTAACTAAATTTTTACCATCAAAATAAACTTATTTTAGAGAATATAGGAAAAAGGTTGTATAACCAAAGAAATCGAAATTAAAAATTTATCTCTTTGATTCGTTGTATAATTATACGTAACTTTATTTCAGCAATTTGTCGATTTTAAATTTTAATTGAAAATACAATTTATAATTCTTCAATTTTTAGAAAATAAAGGAAAAAATGTTCTGTTACATATTTATTTACGAATTTTTTTCATTGCAAAATTATTCAAAAACATGAATTACTACTTGTTTAAATATTTAATTTAATTATTATTATTTTGCTACAGGAAATAAAATTCTTCATAAAAGGCAAATTCAAACTTTTTTGAAATTAAACTGCTTATAAAAATATTTATATTACGAATATTGATACTGCAACTTTTTAAAAATTATTTCCATCATTTCAATTCAATTATTATTTTTTAGAATTTCTAACTAAAATTTTTTTCTAAATTGAATATTTTTAATAATTATTGAAGAAGATCTTTAAGAAAAAAAAATAAAAATAAAAAAAAATAAAAAATAAAATAAAATAAATTTAAAATAAAATAAAATAAATAAAATTCAATTTTACAAAATTTTGATCATTCGAAAATTCTCCAATTAAATGCTCTGTAAGAAAAGTTTTGGAAATTTTCCCATAAAATAAACGTTTAGGAAAATTTCCAACAAGATGAAAATGTTGGATAAAATTTCGGAGAATTTAGAAAAATTCATATGTGGTTTAAAAAATATCCGCACGTAACTTCAAATTATTTTTTAAAAATTAAATTAAACTTTTTCAAAACAAAATTAATTGATCAAAATTTTCAGCCATAAAAAGTAGTAAAAAAATAAAGTTTTCAATTATTTTAGAATTGAAACATTTTCAAAATTATTCAATTATTTAAATACAAGGGTAAATAATTTGTTCAATAATTCAATGTTTTTAAAAATTTAATTCTTATAAACAATTTTATCGACTAATTTTCAAATAATTGAAGTAATTGAAATAATTGACGAATGGACAAATTGACAAATTTTATTTTAATTTTTATGAATAATTATACATTTTTCGTGAAATTCGATTAAAATTGAACTGAAAGTGATTAAAAGTTTGCGATTAGCTTTATTATTTATGAAAATAATTGAATTTTCTAAAACAAATTTATTATTTATAAAAATAATTGAATTCATAACAAAAAATTATTATTCATGAAAATAATGAAATTTGTTAGGACAATTTTATTACATTTTTCTTTAAATAATTGAATTCTTTTGGGAAATTTATTAAAATAGTAGATATTGAAAATTATTGAAATGAGGAAAATTTTTGAAAATAGTTGGATTTTTGAGAACAATTTTGTAATGAAATTTCTAAAACAAATTTATTGTTTATAAAAATAATTGAATTTATAACAAAAAATTATTATTTATGAAAATTAAATTTGTTAGGATAATTTTATTATATATTTTTTTAATAATTGAATTCATAACCAAAATTTATTATTTGTGACGCGATCTAAAGAAAGGGACCTTAGAAGCAAAAAATGATAGGTTATGTTTGCAATTTTTGAAATTAAAATACAAAAAGAGAATCAACTGTCAATATAAATCAGTAACGTTTAGATCTTCATTACAACTAAAATATTTAATAAATACTGATTTTAATTTACAGTAAGTAAAAAGAAAGTATTAATTAATAAAAAAATAACACCAACATAACCTTAAAGTGATTTGCTTCTAAGGTCCCTTTCTTCAGATCGCGTCACATTTATGAAAATAATTAAATTTGTTAGGACAATTTTATTAAATTTTTTTTAAATAATTGAATTCTTTTGGAAAATTGATTAAAATAGTAAATATTGAAAATTATTGAAATAAGAAAAATTTTTGAAAATAGTGGAATTTTTTAGAACAATTTTGTAATTGAATTCCTAAAACAAATTTATTATTTATAAAAATAATTGAATTCATAACAAAAATTTGTTGTTTATGAAAATTAAATTCGTTAGGACAATTTTATCACATATTTAACATATTTTTTTTTAATAATTATTGAATTCTTTTGGGAATTTTATTGAAATAGTAGATATTGAGAATTATTGAAATAAGGCCAATTTTTGAAAATAGTTAAATTTTTGAGAAAAATTTTGTAATTAAATTCCTAGAACAAATCTATTATTTATAAAAATAATTGAATTCATAACAAAAATTTATTGTTTATGAAAATTAAATTTGTTAGGACAATTTTATCACATATTTTTTTTTAATTGAATTCTTTGAAGAATTTTATTGAAATAGTAGTAGATATTGAAAAATATTGAAGTGAGTAAAATTTTTAAAAATAGTTAAATTTTTGAGAACAATTTTGTTATTTGTAAAAATAGTTGCAATTTTGTCGAGAAGAAATTTAATTGTTTTGCAAATAATTGAATTTCTATCATTCGTAACTTCTATCCAAAATTCAATTTTTTTAAACAACATTTTTAAATATAATTTTTTTTTATTTATGACAATTAATTTTATTTTTAATTGCTTTATAAATTAAATTTATATTTTTATAATTGATTCTTTTATAAAGTTAGAATTGTTGCTTGTATTGAGAAATTCGCCTTTATTCGAAACCTTTTATAATAAATTTGAGGAGTTGACCTCGGTGTTCAAGTGAACAGAAGGTGATATTGACTCGACTTAAAGTGATAAGTTTCAATTTGAAAGTATAAACTGACAAGAGATGAAAGTTTTAGTTTAAGAATATTTGCGAAACTGGTGGATATTTATAATATAAGACGAATTATGGGAGTACTTACGAGGCTTGCAAGTTTGTATTGACTGGCATAAAGAGCGGGCCTTCGTTGGCAATTTTTCAACCTGCTCATGACACTTGGAACTATTAATGATGAATTGATCATAAAATTATTGTTTACAGCTGCACCATACGCTTCAAGTTTACTGCTTGACCACAGCATTATAAAATAAAATACCAGTAAAATATCATGAGAAATGGGTAATAACCACTCGCCAGTATAATATTCCTCGTAACCTTCAACTATAGTTAGTCTCAAACTTTTGAATTATTTATTATTCACTTGAGAAGCCAATGTCGACCGCACTAATCCTTTTTTTGCTTTTTTCAAGTAGGCGTTCATTTACAGAAAGGTAATAATAAATTCGCCCACTTTATATAAGTGATTAAGACATATTCTTGTTGTGAAAACATTTACTTGATTATTAAAATTATTTTATTATCGAACCTGGAGTTCTTAGGTTGGATGATGAGAAAGTGTAATTACTGTTTCACATATATGATCCTTGAAGTAATTCAGAGAAAGAAGGGAAAAAATACACTCTTTTTCCCCCTCGTCGTGTTTTTATTTTTGTTTTCTCTTAGTCGACGACGACGACGACGACATCGTACAATTTTCTCATCAACAGGACTGCATTTTCAAGGGGTGGATTGTAATTCTTGTTTTTATAAGCAACCCCTAAAGGTAACGTGACGTACACTAAGCAAATCACATGAGAAATGATGCATCCTAAGGGTCTCCCCTCGGATCTCGAAAAAGTTTTCACATCCCACGCAGAAAAGAAATTTTTATGTCCTTGAAAGTTGTTTCAACTTCAGAAAAACTCGTCTCCATAAAGGAAAGTATATTATGTGCTCCGTAAATGAATTGTCATTATTTTAAAATAAAATTAAATCTAAACCTCGATTTAAAATTTAAAAATTTTAAATGCAGGGAAATTAAAAAAAAAATGTATGCGGGGAATTTAAAGTAGTGACAATTAAAAAAACAGAAGTAGTAGCTTTTTATTTTTAAACATTGAGAATAATTTTTGAAAAGTTCAACAAATTCTTACTATACCGGGATTTTCAGGCAAACTTTACAAATACTATGCGATATATCAAAAAAGTGTGCGCGCAATCTTAGTGAAATTGCTTTCCTCCTTTTATCTTTAAGAATAGAAAAATTTTACAAATTAATTTCGGAGCGTTGGAAAATTTAACAAATGTTGTGCCATTACCTTATGGTTGGAGAAGAAAACTCATTTTTAAACTTTTTGTTATTATCCTCTAATGTGATACCGATCCTCCCACTTCTGAATTTAAAATTCTGTGTGTATACCTGAACAGGTAGGTAGGTAGGTGCAAACTCCAAAACTAATTTAGACAAAAATTATATTTTCAAAAGACTGTTTCACATTTTTTTTGTTTACACGCATTTTATAGATATAGAATTCCCTAATTTTCCGGAATGAGTAATTTACTCACACTTCAGACTCTGTTTTTACTTTTTTCCCTCCGAATTTTTTGAAACGAATGCATTTATTGTTCCCAATTCAAATTTTTCAAAAAAACATCAATAACTTTTTAAAATAAATATTTAATATTTATATAATATTATATAATATTAATAAATATTATTATTTTTCCATAAGAAATAAAATTCTTCAAAAGATTCAAATTCAAACCTTTTTGAAATTAAACTACTTATAAAAAATTATTATAAAAAATGACGAAATCGATCACTCCGAGTTTTCGACTCGGAGCAATCGATGATAATAATTAAAGATGACCGAGTAATAAAATCAGTATTTTACATTATAAGATTCTATAAAAAAAAAATTCGAAAATAATTGAATTTCTAGGATGAATTTTTTTATTTATAAAGATAATTAAAATTTTGACAATAATTTTACTAAAATTCTTTGCAAATAATTGAATTTCAGTGAATAATAATTTTATTATTTATAAGGATAATTAAAATTTTAAACAGGTTTTTTTTTAAAATGTTTAAAAGTAATTGAATTTTGAAGAAGAATTTTGATATTTTTAAAAATAGTTGAAATTGTGGGGAGAATTTTAAAAAATTTGAAAATAATTGAATTTCTGGGATGAATTTTCTTATTTATTTTCATGATGAATTTTATTATTTATTTTCATGATGAATTTTATTATTTATGAAGATAATGATAATTTTGACGAAAAATTAAAAAACATTTTTGAAAATAATTGAATTTCTGCGAAGAATTTTATTACTTTTGAAAATCAATGAAATTCGAGGATGAATTTTATTATTTATAAAGATAATTACAAATGTACAAAAATAAATAAATAAATCATTGAAATTCTGACAAGAATTTTAGTAAAATTCTTTGAAAATAATTGAATTACAGAAAAGAATTTTATTATTTATAAAAATAATGGAATTTTTGAACAAATTTTTTATAAAAATGTTCAAAAGTAATTTTATTTTGAAGAAGAATGTTGATATTTATAAAGATAAGTGGAATTTTGAGAATTTAAAAAAAAAATTTTGAAAATAAATGAATTTCTGCGAAGAATTGTCTTATTTTTGAAGATAATTGAATTATGCAAAGAATTTTATCAGAAATTATGAAAATAATTGTATTTCCATGGTAAATTTTATTATTTATGAAGATAACGATAATATTGACAAGAAATTAAAATTTTTTTTTGAAAATAAATGAATTTCTGCGAAGAATTTTCTTACTTTTGAAGATAATTAAATTTTGCAAAGAATTTTATTAGAATTTTTGAAAATAATTAAATTTCCATGATAAATTTTATTATTTATGAAGATAATGATAATTTTGACGAAAAATTAAAAAATTTTTTGAAAATAATTGAATTTCTGCGAAGAATTTTATTAATTTTGAAAATAAATGAATTTCTAGGATGAATTTATTATTTATAAAGATAATTACAGATGTTCAGAAATAAATAAATTATTGAAATTCTGACAAAAATTTTATTCAAATTCTTTGAAAATAATTAAATTCCAGCGAAATATTTTACTATTTATGAAGATAATGGAACTTTTGAACAGATTATTTTAAAAAATGTTAACAAGCAATTGAATTTTGATATTTACAAAGATAATTGAAATTTTAAGAATTTAAAAAAAAATTTGAAAATAATTGAAATTGTGCGGAGAATTTTATTACTTTTGAAAATAATTGAATTTTCATGATGAATTTTATTATTTATAAAATTTTGACGGGAAATTTAAAAAACATTTTTGAATGTAATTGAATTTTTGCGAAGAATTTCAGTTTTTTTTTAAAGAAATGAATTTCAGAGAAAAATTTTATTATTTATATAGATAATTGAAATTATGACAGGCATTTTACTAAATTTTTTTAAATAATTGAATTTTAGAAAAGAATTTTATTATTTATAAAAATAATTGAAATATTAAACAGATTTTGATATTTATAAAGATAATTGAATTTATGAACAGATTTTTTCAAAAATGTTTAAAAGTACTTGAATTTTGAAGAAGCATTTTGATATTTCTAAAAAAATTGAAATTTTGAGGATTTAAAAAAAATATGGAAAATAATTGAATTTCTGCGAAGAATCTCTTATTTTTTAAGATATTTGAATTTTGCAAAGAATTCTACCAGAACTTTTCAAAATAATTAAATTTCTACGATATATTTTATTTCTTCTGATGATAATGATAATTTTGACAAGAAATTAAAAAAAAAATTTTGAAAATAATTGAATTTCCGCGAAGAATTTCTTTTTTTTGAAAATAAATGAATTTTAGAGAAGAATTTTATTATTTATAAAGATAATTGAAATTATGACAGGCATTTTATTAAATGTTTTTTAAATAATTGAATTTTGGAAAAGAATTTTATTATTTATAAAAATAATTGAAATTTTCAACAGATTTAAAAAAAAAATGTCGAAAATACCAAATTAAAATTTTGCCATGCATTTTATTAAATTTTATTAAATATTATTCCAGCTTTTTTCATGTTATAGCATGCGTTGGCTAGAAATGTGATTTTTTTACAATTTTGACAATTTCGTGTTTCCTTCTTGACATTCTTTTCCTAAAATTTCATTCGACTTTTTTCCGATTTTTTTGGAAATTTTATGCGACTTTTCGTGACTTTTGTTGTGAATTTGTGCGACTAAAGCGACTTTTTTTTGAGTCTTAAAGACGATTCGAGCCCTTCAAATGTCGTAAAAAAAAGTTGCTGTTACAACAGAGTATCTAATTATTTTATTACTCCTTTTTGTGAGACATAAAAATGAGAAAGAAATGAAAGACGTGACGAATGCAACTGATGCACATCATTGAAGTATGTCACGTGCTTGGGAAATGTTACGAATAAATAATATTTCACCGATCGTACATAGCGGTCTTGTTTAAGGTCGTGTAATGCAATTTGTGAGTGTAAATCGCTGGAGTGTGCTACGAAACTCGAATAGTTGCTTTGAGGTGGAATCCGCGCGAATATGGCAGCATTCCAAATCTCACACATTTCCGTCAAGCCAAACCGCGCAGTTTACTTTTTTTTTTGTTATGGATGATGCTCGGGCAACTTCGGACCCTTTTAAAAAACCTTCCTTCTTCGGCAGGGCAATATCTATTCTCTCTCTTGCATATTATTATACTGCTCTGCGGCCGTACCGCTCGACAAGTTCATTTGAAAGTAATTTCGCAGAGATGAGCTTTGAACTTTGTTGTAAAAACTTGAGTAATCCACCGTTTTCACTCGACAACGAAAGCAAAGAGTTTACTTCTTCTTTTTTTTGAAGGAATAGTCTAGCGGAAGGTAAAACTATAATTCTTTGGCAAAAGTTGCACGTTTCATACTTTTCGCGTTTCATTAGCATCTGCAAAAAGCACCAGCTAAAGATGTTCGAAGAAGAAAAAAAAGACAATATAAGAGAAGATTTTTTCACCGGGTACTTGGTTGATTATTAAAAAAGTGTCCGGGAAAAGTTTTTTTTTTCTTCTGTAATGTAAATGTTGATAGAAATAAATGGTTTGTCTCGTATACTTTTATAGTGATAGATAGGAATATTTGGGAGGAGTCATGATTTAATCTTTGAATGATATATATGTTTATATCTTCCAGGATGATCTTTCGTTTTTTCTTTTTTTTTCTTTTTGGATAAATGGAAAAACACTTTTCATGCAAACCTCCTGGAAAGTTTCCAAATGACTCACAAGAAGTCAATGGCTATAGGAAATTGCCACGGGATCCGTAATGGAATTATGTATGATAGAGCTCTCAAGTATATAGGGATGTCTATGGACTGCAAAATTCAAGGGTCAAATCTCTGATTCAGACGTTTTTCCCCTTCGTTTTTTGTTCGTTGCTGACATGAAAATTATACACGTTTACGTATTTTTCTCTGTCAGCTTATGTACACATCGGAACGAGAGAAATTCGTTGACAAACTTCAGACATATTTAACGATTAACCCTGCTTTGACACATTGGGGTATTTTTACCCCTCGTCTCTTTTTTTTAATCATAAACATTGATACTCAGCAATTTTTCCCATAATTTTCATGTTTTTTCACAATATAAAGAAAATCCAGCTAATTTAGATCTAAAATGATACTTCTGTCTGTACATTGATCGAATCTTTGGAATTTTATCATAAATAGTGGTTATGAACAATGAGGATTACAAAAATGATCGTGAAAAATTTCACGTATTTGTATTATATGTTTGTCGTAATACTTTGTACGTCAATGTAAAAACGGGTAAATCCATTTGAGCCAAAGGCAGAATATTAGGATTTGCCGCAATAAGGAAGGTTTATTTTTTTGTTTCGAAGGTTGTCAATTTATTTTGAAAAATAATATCGAGTGTATGAAATTATAGGATACACATTGAAAATTTAGAAAAAATATTATTTTCGTTAGTAGAAAAATTTGTAGGACAACAAACTAAAATATTATTTGGTACGAAATTATTTTAACATAAGTTCATTAAACATAAAGTTCATTTGACATAAAGTTACAATTTGACTTGACAATAATTTAACTTAATTCTTATTTAACATAAATTTTATTTGATAAATTTCATTTTCATAAACATCATTTGAGATAAAATTCGATTAACATAAATGGCTTTTGACATAAATGAATTAATATGAGTTTTATTTTATGTAAAATTAATTTGACATGAAAATAATTTAACAAAATTATCATTTGACATAAATTTCATTTGACATAAACATCATTTGACACAAAATTCGATTAACGTAAATGGCATTTGACATAAAAATGAATTAATGTAAATTCCATTTTATGTAAAATTCATTTGACATGAAAATAATTTAACAAAATTCTCATTTGACTTGAATTTTATTTGACATGAACATCACTTGACACAACATTCGATTAACATAAATGGTATTTGACATAAATGAATTAATATAAGTTTCATTTTATGTAAAATTAATTTGACATGAAAATAATTTAACAAAATTATCATTTGACATAAATTTCATTTGACCTAAACATCATTTGACACAAAATTCGATTAACATAAATGGCATTTGGCATAAATGCATTAATAAAAAAATAACATTTTATGTAAAATTCATTTGACATAAATTATATTTTATATAAAATTCATTAAACATAAAGTTCATTTGGCATGACGTTAATTTGTCATAAAAAATTTAACAAAATACTTATTTGACAGAAATACCATGTTAAATGAATTTCATTTCGATATAAAATTGATTTGACATAAATATTATTTCACATGAAATTTATTTTACATAAAACTTTCTTGACATAAAGTTGATATTTAAAATTAAAGTCATATTTAACATATATACTATTAACATGAAATATATTAAACATAAAATTCGATAAACATAAATGGCATATTTGACATAAAATTAATGTAATATAAATTGAATTTCTATATGAAAATCATTTGACATCAATTTCATTCGACATTAAATTGATTTGACATAAAAATAATTAAATATTATTTCCATTTGTCAATAAAGTTCATTTAACGTAAAATTCAATTACTGTATAAAGAGCATTAAATATATAAACCATGTGATATAAATTTAATTTCGATATAAAATTCATTTAACATCAATTTTATTTGACATAAAAATATAAAATTCATTTAACATCAATTTTATTTGACATAAAAATATAAAATTGATTTGACTGAAAATTGATTTTACATAAAAGAAATTTAACACAATTTCCATTTGACATAAAGTTTATTTGATGTAAAATTCAATTATTATTATAATTATTATTATTATTATTATTTTTAATAACCATCTGATATAAATTTATTTTTAAAATTCATTTGACATCTATTTTATTTGACATAAAGTTTACTTGACATAGATTTAAAACTTTATTATTTGTCATGAAGTTTATTTAACATAGATTTTATTTGACATATCGTTGATTGGACATAAAGGAATTCAACATAATTTTCATTTGACATAAAAATCACTTGACACGCCTGTATATTTAAATGTCAAATGGTTTTTATATCAAATAACATTTATTTCATGTGAATTTTGTGTGAAATGAAAATAATGTTAAATAACTTGTGTAAAATTAATTTTATATGAAATTGAAATATTTTTCTGAATTTAATGTCAAATTAAATTTATGTTAAATGATTAAATGTCAAATGAAGATTAATAAGTTAAATAAATGTCAAATTCTTCATATTTAATATATTATTATTATTATTATTATTATTATTATTATTATTATTATTATTATTATTATTATTATTATTATTATTATTATTATTATTATATATTTAATATTTTAAGAAAAACTTTAATAAATTTTAGTTTGATGAGAGAGAAAAAATGATAATACAATTTAGAAAATTGTTAATTCTTCATTCTTTCTTTATTCTTTATAGCTTTTAAAAAAGCTGCATTTGAAGAATTGAAGTCGATATAGTTTAAGTTTAATAACTGGAATTGTGACTGAAACTGAAAATTCCAGTTATTAAACTTAAACTATATCGACTTTATAAATTGTGCAAGTACTGCTTTTTTAATAAACTGGAATTGACTATATATAACTGAAAATTAAAAATTTATCAGAGATTATAAAATACGATAGGAAGAATTTGACGTGGACTAAAATTTGTGGTGACAAGTTGTAATTCTGTTTATAACTGATATTAGATTTCTGATTATTATTTCCGAACAACACGTGCACCTCTAAGCTGCTACTTAATAGTTATATTTATGGGAACATAAAGCGCAACGTAATCAACAAAGTTACTTATTGCTATATGAATAGAGGGTTGAATTACACTGTACAACTATTATTATTATTATTATTATTATTATTATTATGCCATCAAGAAGTTCTGGGTAATAATGCAACAGGACATACATTATAGATATTCTTATATGGACACAAGAAATTAATCCATCCTGCGAGCACGAGGTTGAAAGGCAAAGGGAGTTTATATAGCAGACAATGTGACGTCAAATAAATTAACTGATCGCCGTAAAATATGCGAGAAAACTATTTTGACTCGATACAAACGATGTTTCCTTTAGGAGTAGCGATCGACCGTTCGTCTTTGTCGGCGAAATGAAAAACACTCATTAGGAACACTCCCCGCCTTTTAGGAGATAAACATCACTGATTTTTAAAACACTACATTTGCTGCGCCAGCTGTTCGAATGCAGTCCCTTCAAATTGGTGTAATTTCAGTTCATTAAATTAAACGACGACTACGACGATGGCTACGACGATGGCTGTACGACGACTTTGACTCGTTTTCAAGAGAAAACATTCTCTCACGCCTGCGAATTATATAGGTGTGAAAAGGAGGAAACTCCTTCTTCAATAACTTGATGGCTACTCAGTTTTCTAGCTTCGAAATTGAATAAAAGCTCAGCTTTCTTCTAAATTGAATGAAGACACTGTTTTCCACTATGATTAAACTTTTGTCTCTCCGCACTCTTCTTTATTTTTTACAAAAGAAACAATATTTCCTTTATCAATATAAAAATAAAATGTTTCCTTGACAAAATTTCACGATACTAGTACAAATAAATTAAAATTTCATTTTTCAATTTAATATATCAATCTTCGCACTCGTCTATATATACTAAAACATACTATTTACTATTTTTTTAAGTTAGGTTACTATTTGGGTACTTTTTTTAAGATTATAGCCACTAAAACCAACTATTTCTGTTTTTTTATTTTTTTCAAAATTTCCACTACTTTAAAATTTAAATTCGCTAATACCAAAAATCAAAAAACTATTCTCAAAAATTATAATCAAATTCTTTAAAACGATTCAATTATATTCGAAAAATATTTAAAAATCAATTAGTATTTTGAATTTCCATAGTATTTTTATAAAATTTCACCAAAGAATTCAAATATTCAATAAGAAATTAATAAAATTTCATTACTTTCATAAATAATAAAGTTCTACAAGAATTCAATTAATTTAGAATTGAATTTTCAATAAAATTTTTCATAAATCCAATTATTTTAAAAATTAAGAAAAAATTCTTATAGCCATATTCAATTCTTAAAAATTTAATTTTAATTCCTCAAGAAAGTCAATTTTTTATTTAATTTAATTATTTTCGAATATTTTAATAAAATTGTTCAAAAGAAATCAATTTTATTCTAAATACAATTTTAATTTGAAATATGAACAATTTTATTTTTTACATTTTTTACAATTTTAATTATATTTTTTATGAAAGAATTTAACTATTAAAAGAAAAATCAAAAAATAATTCCTGAAATTTCAATTATTTTGAAGCATTTAAATAAAATTCTTTACAAAATTCAATTATTTTCATAAATAACAATATTTATCACAGAAATTCAATTATTTTAAAAAGTAATAAGTTTTTTCTTAGAAATTCAATTATTTAAAAAAATTGTGATAAAATCGTTCGCAAAAAGTTAATTATTTTTTCATAAAAAATAAAATGCTTTTTAGAAATTGACTTATTTACACATTCAATTATTTTCAAAAATTTAAATAAAATTTTTAGCAATAATTCAATTATTTTTGAATGTAACATCTTTTTTCTTAGGAATTCAATTATTTTTGAAAATTTTAATAAAATTCTTAGCATCTATTCAATTATTTTCATGAATCATAAATTTCTTCTAACGAATTCAATTGTTTTTAATATAATTTCACAGGAATTGATTACAAAAATATAATTATTCATAAAAATTTAATTACAATTTCCAATGAAACCAAATATTTAAAAAAAAATTTTTTTAACTCTTTGAAAGTATTCAATTATTTACAAAAGTGTATTAGAATTTTTACAGAAATTCAATTATTTTTTAACATTTTTTGTAATATATTTTGTATTTTGTAATATTTTTATTGTAATATAATTTGTTCGAAAGAAACAATTATTTTTAATGTAATTTTAATTAAATATTTTTGGAAGAATTCAATTATTCTTTTAGATTTTAATAAAATTCTTTCCAAAAATTCAATTATTTACATAAAAAATTATTGGAAATAATTCAATTATTTAAGATAAATAACTAAACTATTCCTGAAAATTCAATTATTTTGAGATATTTTAAATTTTTAATAAAATTCTTTGCAAGATTTAATTATTTTTAGAAATAACAATATCTATCACAAAAATGTAATTATTTTGATAAGTAATAAATTTCTTCTTGTAAATTAAATTATTTTGAGAATTCTCATAAAATCGTTCACAAGAATTCAATTATATTCTTAAAGGTATAATATTGTTTTTTTGGAATTTAATTATTTTAAAAAAAAATTAATAAAATATACCACACAGACATTTAATTACAATGCCAAAAATTTTAATTGAACTCTTGGCGTAAAATTGAATTATTTTGAATAACTTTTCGCAATTCTAGCATTTTTGATAAAAATTAGGAAAAAAGCAGGAAAATTAAAAATTAAATTTTTGTCAATTTTGCAAAGTGTCTAAAATAAATATTTTTCGTCGTCTATTTTAATTTTTCAATGCTTACATTTTTTTTATTACTTTTTTAGTTTGAAAGCCACTTTTTATGCTACTTTTTTAAAATTAATAATAGAGCGCGAAGTCTGATATAGAAATTTTATATATATAAAAAGAGGTAAAACATATATTTTCAAATAGAGGTCGTAGCGCTTTTTTTACTTTCATATTTGCTTGAATTCGTTATTGCTTTATTTACAGAACATTTATATTGTACAGAAAACATTCGCTGATATTTTAACTTTTATTTTTTAAATATTAACGTTTGGATATTGCTTTTGTTTTTTTTTCTATTAGAATACGAGATTTCGAACTATTTTTCAGACGGGCACTTTACGGCATATAACACAGATACAACACAAAAAAAAATTCTTAATAAATACTAAATTTTATTGAAACTATTTCTCTTGTTACATTTTATTTCAAATTTTCGAAAATACTTGTCAGTTACATATGATGATTATTTGAATTTAATCTTATGAGAGAAAATATTTTTCTTGTCCGGTAATTTTGATTTTTTTATCGAAAAGTTTTTTTTATTTCAATTAAAACACTGGTTATTTTGTGAGGAAAAATAGAAAACATTTTTATTATTTATTTGAAATTGAATTTTAACAAATGAATTAGCAATTTTCTACTACCAATTTATAGTTTTTTTTTTTTTTAATAAAAAATACTGAAAGGAATTTTAATTAATTATTATTATTTCCATGAATCGTTATCTAAGTTTGATTATTCATTTATAAAATATATTAAAATCGCAAATTAATTACTTTTATTAAAAGAATAAAGCTTTTAACTACTGTTTTAAATTTAATAACTTTTATATCACATATTAGCAGAGTTAGCGCTGACAAATTTGTTCCAATTCTTTTATCAATTTTGTCATAAAAATTAACAATAGAATCAAAAGTCAAAAGATTTTTTTTTTCTTCTAAAAATGGAACAAATAAGTTAATCTAATTAAATTCTTTTCATACACGTATATTATATATATATTCCTCTCGCATTTATTGAGAAATCCTTTCTACTTTTTACCAAAAGAAGTAAAATTGTAAAGTTTTCTCATGACAATAAAAAGAATGGATAATAATTCAATCCCTCTGTGCTAACAAAAAAGCCTTACCAGAGATATTTTTATTATTAAATCCCATCTCTTTTCCCGAGAGACCATGAATTCTCTTCACGCGACGAAAATAAGTCTATCGAAAGCCGATCAGGCAAATCGAACAGGGGCATATTTACCTACCATATGTGAAGGATTTTAAACGACAGTCTCCCATATAAGCGGGAAATTATCGTTTTTTCTTCATTTCAATTTGGTGAGCCATTTAATAAATTGTTGGGAACAAAATTTTTAACCACCTATTTGATGGACTATTAAAATACATTTAGTTTTTAATCGTAAGTTTTATATTCATTTTTTTAAATATCTTTAAACATTTTTAAATATTTTAATATTTTAAATACATTTTAATATTTTCAATATTTTTTAAATGTTTTTAATAAATTTTAATATTCTCAATATGTTTTAATATTTTCAATATATTTTATTATTTTCAATATTTTTTTTAATATTCGACATTCATTAACTGTAATGTTAATAAAATTAAAAATTTCATTTTATTGTAAAATGTCCTTTATTAAATACAGAAGCCTCACAAAAATGGACATGGGGATGAGGGAAAGTTAATTGTAGGTCGCAGCGTTTAAAAGCAGTCTCGACCCACGACTCGAATATAGTTTCTTTTTCAAAAAAAAAATTCTCTATTCAGAAACCACATTTTAATTCAATTTACTTCTAAAGGTCCGATTTTTGACTCAAAGTTTTAAGCTTCTCCTGCTTTCGAGTGACTTATTTAAAAAACGTTTTTTAAAAAAAATTTCCTAACCCCATTTTTAAAATTTTCCAATTTTGTCGACCATTTTTTATTTTTTTTTGTATAAAAATTTTTATACCGAACAATATTTTGCAGTTACGTTGATTTTCTAAAAAGGTTTCAACTCAAAAATATATAAAACACGAAAAAATTCCGCATCTTTTATTTATTTAAACAATTTTAACATTCCTTCGAAGGTTGAAATTTGGTTTTTTCGAAGATTCAGAAAGAGAAGGAAAAAAATTCTATAAGAAATATTGAAATGTCAATTTTCTTAATAACGGGGATTACACTTAGTCCCCTTTTTATTCTTTTTTTCCCTTTTCTTAATACCTTGAAATTAATAACATCCCCTGAAACATCGAAAATCATAAATTTTCTCATTCCCTCACCCCCTAATATTTTTTCAGAAAAATTTATTATTTTTTTTAGAAAAATTTATTTTTTTCAGTAAAGTTTATTATTTTTTTTCAGAAAAGTTTATTATTTTTTTAGAAAAAATTATTTTTTGTAATTTGGAAAATTGTTTACTTATATGCTTGAAGAATAAAAATTTTAGTTTTCTCAAACTTTGGCAGAGTTTCAGTATTTTGAAAAGTTAAAAATTGGAAATTTTGTCAAAAAAGGTGTAAAAAATATAGAATAACTTTTAATTCTAAGAAAAATTCGTATTAACTTGACAACATAAATAAATTATTGAATTAAAAAAAAAAAAAAGAAAGCCAACAGCACGCGGTATTCCCAAGCGGTCACCCATCCAAGTACTAACCGCGCCCAAAGATGCTTAACTTCAGTGATCGGACGAGAACTGGTTTTTATCATCTTGGTGTGGCCGTTGCCTGTGAATCAAAATATCGTAGAACCTTCACATTAGTACGTAAATAAACTCCAAACATAATAATTGCCTTTTGAAAGTTTTATTAAAATACTTAATTTTGAAAATCAAAATTTTTATTTTAAAATGAGGAATATTTTTGAAAATAATTGAAATTTTTACAGGAATTTTATTGGCGTTTTTCAAAATACATGGAATTTTGGTGAATAATTTTCGTATTTATGTCGCAATAAATATACATAGTGAATTATTATTGTTTATTATTTATTTTAATTTATTGTTATTGTTATTATTACACTGAAAAAAAAATTTATTTGATTCAAATAACCGATTATTTGTCTATAATCAAATAAATATTTACTTGAATCAAATAATTTTTATTTGAATCAAATAAATTGTATTTGAATCCAATATTTCAGTATTTGAAGCAAATACTAATTAATTGATTCAAATAAAAATTATTTGATTCAAGTAAATATTTATTTGATTATAGGCAAATAATCGGTTATTTGAATCAAATAAATTTTTTTTCAGTGCAATATTATTTCATTATTATTTTTTTTTTATTTTTTATTATTTTGTTTATGTTAATAACATTTTTTTCAAAAAGTTAAATGATTTAAAATAGTTTTTTAATAAAGTTCTTAAAAAGAATTATGTTATTAATTCAACAAATTTTAATATAACATTATTCTTTGGAAAAATTCAATTATTTTTGTAAACAAAAAACTGAACACTCAGGAATTCAATTTTTTCCAAAAAAAATAATTTTAATAAAATTTGAAAAAGAAATTGCTTTTTAAAAAAGTTTTAACAAAATTATTAATAAGATAATTTAAATAATTTTCAAGAAATTCCTTATATTCAAATATATTTGAAAAAAAAATTAAAATTAAATTAAACAAAAATTAATTAAGTAATTAAATTAATTATTATTTAAATATATTTTTTTTCATGTTGAAAAAAATTCTTTTATGAAACAGTTCTATAATATAGAATTCTTTGATTCTTTTTAGAAAGAATAATATTTTTTGTGAGAATTCAATTATTTTTAATGCAATTTTTATTAAATTTTCTCGAAAAAATTCAAGTATTTAAAAAAAAATTTGTAAAAATCTTTAAAATGACTAGAGGTTTATGACTCTGAACTTCAATATGGTAATTTTTTAGACTAATTTTCTTTTTAAGTGTTTTATAAATTGAGCCGAAATTTTGTGACAAAGTCTAAAATATAATAAAGAAGGACGCAGTAATGTGCAAAAGTTTTAATATTTTAAAAATTAATTATTCCAAATCACTTTAAAATTATCAGTCGTCACAATCACTTCTAATCAATTTTTCGTCTTCACCGATTTCAAAGTGTTTTATTATAATTTATTTTTGAATTTTTAAATCTTTTGCACATCACTGCCCTTCTTTATTGTATTTTAGATTTTCTCACAAAATTTCAGATCAATTTAAAAAAATATTTAAAGAGAAAAGTAGTAGAAAAAATTACCATTGAATTTCAAGGAGACGGTTTAACGATACGGTTAAAATTGTCAAAATCTTTTTATTCCAAATTTTTCAAACACTCTCTTATATTATATTAGTTTCTGAAAACAATCAGTGTGAAAATTTTTAAATGTTAGAAGAAACGTGCCGTTTGTATGCACTCTCTATAGGTTAACCATGTTAAGTAACAAACATTAAACTTAAATATCTTGTTTCAGAAACGGTCAATTTTTTAAAACTTTGCAAATGCGTAGATCTTGTTACTGACTATTCAGATTTCAAGTTTCATGAAATTCTATAGAAAAATGCAATCGCGAAGTAAGTAATACTTTAATCAGCATTGTTCGGTCTTTGGCTTTTGGATTTTTCAAAAATCCTGATTTGCTGTAAGACTTTTCGATTCGGCATCATGTTCAGGAAAGAAAAAAAGCCGAAAATAAAAAATTAAATATATGCCCCAGTAGCACAAAATGTTCCAGCAACATTGACAACATTGAGGCAAGCATTGGTAATGTTTCTCAGAAGCAAATCACTTTAAGGTTATGTTAATGTACTTTTTTGTTGATTAAAAGTTTCTTTTTACTTTTTGCAAATTAAAATCAGTATTTATTAAATATTTTAGTTGCAATGAAGACCTAAACATCAATAATTTATATTGTCATAGTTGATTCGATTTTTGTATTTTCATTTCAAGAATTGCAAACATAACCTCTATAACTTTTTGCTCCTGTCTCGCGTCACATGAAACAAAAAAAGTTAAAAAAAATATAGAAAAATTAAAGAACCATAATGGCTTGTGTTATATAATGATATAAGTGTTATTTTTAATATACTGGTTTATTATTATTCCATAAAGCCTGTAAACAAATGTACATAATTCCAAAGCTCATGAAAGTGTGTAATACTAATGCGCTTTATTGTTCACCTAGGTATAATAACTAACTTGAAAATATATTCCAAACCTGAAGCATAAATTTGTTCATTCCAAGTATATGTATATTATTGTTATATAGTGCGCGGCACTCTTCTGTTGTAATGATGACCTCACGAGAACTATATATACATTCACGAAAATACAGGAATACGTTATTAGTATTATTATTGCCCGCCGGGAAACTCCAGAAGCACTTTGGTAAACGACTTAGATTAGATTCTCTGAGGGTCTTTTATTGCTTTGCCGGCTGATTGATTAAGGCAGAACGCATCAGCGTGCAGAGTAAACGTGTAGCGTCGAACGTGCTCCATTTCCAATCGTACAGATTGCATTCGCAAACGTTAATGCAGCGCATTTCGTTTTTCTCTCTCTCTCTCTCTTTCTTTCTTTATTTCTCTCTGGAAAAATCTCCAAGAAGAAAATGCAAAGACGTGAAGTTTCGATAGAATTCGTATCTAGGTCTTGCGACCGTCTTTCAAAAGTTGATGTGTAATTAGGAAAAAAAATAAACAAGGCAAGTGTTGTCTATCCCCTCTGCACGTGTGAGATATTTATTTCGACCGGATGCTTTGACTTTTAGACGCGCTTTTTAGATGAAATTCTTTCAAGAAGACCGCTGGTCGACACTCTCATGAACTACTTAATTTTATTTCTCCCGCACTGTTATGGAATTCATTTCGGGGGAGATAAATCATAAGATGGTTTTGATACGATAGTTTTAGTTCCTAATATAGAGAGCGGAAGTTTTTGTCCTAATATATATATGGATTCATTCATTTATATAAATTGGTATATACTATATACAAGTGAGTGGAGAAAAAGAAGGCTCTCGGAGACAGATCTTTTTTTGTATTCTGGCGCATTGAGCAGGGAACGTCTCAATAATCAGAGAATGTCCTCGCTTGTGGAGCAGGTTTCGTTTTTTGCCCATAACTTTTGATCGGTTCAATTATTCCGACGGTTGGCAGGCCATAACTTTTTTTTCGTTGAATGAGAAATGTCGATTTACTTCTGAAAAATATAGATTTTTGGGAAAATAAATTTTTGAGGATGAAAAAATGTTTAATGATTTTAAAATCAAGATTGTATTGCAAAGACCATAGAGGCAAATGGAAATCGTTATTTTAACTATTTATTTTAATTATTTGTTTCTAACAAGTTTACCCTCTGTTTGCACCTATTACTAAATAGTCAGGGAAGTCAGGGAATTCAGAGAAAAGTCAGGGATTTTTACTAAAAGTACTGGAAAAAATTGAATTTTTAAAATTCATGAGAAAACTGAATTTTTTTCTTTTTCCTCGTAAACTATGAAATTACCACAAATTTTATTATACAAAACCTTCAATTTTTTCTATTCCTGACAATAATTTCTTTTTAAATAACTTAAATTTTCAAAAACTATCATAAAATTCAATAATTAATAACAAATAATAAATAAATAATAATAATAAATAGTAATTTAATAAAATTAATTAAAACTATCATAAATTATGACTTATAAATTATTTTATGAATAATTTTTACACTTTTCATAAATACTAGATTGATAAAAGAATTTTAGTTTAAAGTACTACAAAAATTAGATATATTGAAAAAGTTACAAATGATAACAGAAATTCAACTATTTTCAAAAGTTACAAAAATTCTTAGCATAATTTCAATTATGTTCAAAAATTTAAAAACAATTCTCGACAAAATTACAATTATTTTTATAAATAATAAAATACTTTATTAAAATTCAATTATTTTTAAAAGTTTTAATAAAATTTTTGACAAAATTCCACAAGAATTCAATTATTCAATTTTTAATATAAATTTCTTCAAAATGATTCAATTATTTTCATAAGTAGTAATCAAATTTTTCACAAAAATTCAATTATTTAATATACAAAATTTAATAAAGTTTTTCGAGAAATATCAATTATACAAAAATATTTTTATAAATAATAAAATTCTTCACCGAAATTCAATTACTTTTATAAATTTGAATAAAATTCAATTATATTTAAAAATTTTAATAAAATTATTTCCAAAATTTTGTATGAATTCAATTTTAATGAATTAATTCAAAATAATTCCATTATTTTCATAAGTAAAAAAATTTACACAGGAATTCAATTATTTAAAATTTTAAAATACAAAATTTCATAAAATTTTTCGAAAAGTATAAATTATTTAAAAAATTCTTCACCGAAATTCAATTTTTTTTAGAAACTGGAATAAAATTCTTTGTAAGAATTCAATTATTTATATAAATAATAAAATTCTTTACCGAAATTTAATTATTTTTATAAACTTGAATAAAATTCGTTGTAAGAATTTAATTATTTTTATAAACTTGAATAAAATTCATTGGAAGAATTAAATTATTTTCAAAATTAATAAAATTCTTTGCAAAAATTCAATTATTCTCAAAAATTAAAAAAAATGTTTTCTAAATTTCAATTATATTTATAAATAAAAAAATTCTTTATCTAAATTCAATTATATTTAAAAATTTTAATAAAATTCTTGCCAAAATTTTGCAGGAATTCAATTTTAATGAATTAATTCAAAATAATTCCATTATTTTCATAAGTAATAAAATTTACACAGGAATTCAATTATTTAAAATTTTAAAATACAAAATGTCAGAAAATTTTTTAAAAAGTATAAATTATTTAAAAAATTCTTCACCAAAATTCAATTTTTTTAGAAACTGGAATAAAATTCTTTGTCAGAATTCAATTATTTATATAAATAATAAAATTCTTCACACAAATACAGTTGTTTTTATAAATTTGAATAAAATTCGTTGGAAGAATTAAATTATTTTTAAAATGTAATAAAATTCTTCGCAGAAATCCAATTGTGTTCGAAAATAAAAAAAAATTGTTTGTTAAAATTCCTAGTAACTTTATAAATAATAAAATTCTTCTCCAAAATTCAATTATTTAATAGAAATTTAAAAAAAATTTAAATTATTTTCATAAGTAATAAGACTCATCGCAGAATTTTAATTATTTTTTATACAATGTATATTTTAATCAAATTCCTCGAAAAATGTAATCAATCTTAAAAATTTTATTAAAATTTGTCAAATTAAATTTATATATTTAAAAATTTATTGATAAAATTCTTTATCAGAATTAAATTTTAACAAAGAACATTCTATTATTCAATAAATTATTTGTTTTTTAATTTAAATAATTGAATTTTTCTAGAATTTTCTAATAAATATTGATTTAAAATGAATTGACGGATAATCGATTTATTATTATTTATGAAAGTAATTGAATTGTTGACACGAATTTTATTACATTTTTTTTAAATAATTTAAATTTTTTTGAGAAATTTTACTGCTTGTAAAAATAATTGAATTCTTGCGAAAGATTTTTTTAGGATTTTACCTATTCTGAAAAATGTTATGGTAATTTAAATTATTACAAGTTGTTCAATTTAAAAAGGTTTGAATTTGAATGTTTTGAAGAATTTTAATTCTTACAGAAAAATAATAATGATTAAATATTTATTTTAAAAAAAAGTTATTGATGTTTTTGAATAATTTTACAATTAATGAAATTTGTAAATACATGTAATAGAACATTTTTTGATTATCTAATAATTTTTAGAGTGAATCAGAATATTTTTTTTGGTCATAGGGAAAAAGTGAAAATTTAGTCTGGAAATCAGGGAAAGGTAAGGGAAAAATAAAATTAAATATTTGTGGCAACCCTGCTTGTTATTTGAACAAATTCGTTGTTACTTCGACTTTGTTTTCCGAATAAAAACAATCTAGTGCAGAAGGCGTAAATGTTCAAAAACGAAAAGTTGTAATGTAATTGTTAATTTTAGTTTCGCAAAACGTTAAAATTACGAGAAAAAAAAACTAAAAGAGAAATACTTTAATGAAAGTAGCTCTAGTAGGCTAATCTGTTATTTTGACATTAATTTGGTTGATGAGTTAATATGGCATTCTCTTTGAGAGCATAAAGCACCTTCTTCGTTAGAAGTACTACACCTGAGGGTAAAACCATTTTCTTTAGAGTAACACCACGTACAGCCCAGCAAAGGGAATCTGGATAGTGGAGCGTGGTGAACATCTCCCTCGCCTCGCATCGCATCGCCGTGATGTCAGTCTACGTCGAGGTGCCTCTCGTCAAAGGAATTTCTGTCTGCTTTTGCTTCTGAACAAGGAAGCCCGATCGAGATCACGCTGCTGGCACGTGCCAGGATAAAACGGTTTACCTTTTCTCGCCTGTCTAAAAAGTGGAGAAATACCGGACGAGCAGCACAGTGTAAGGAGAAGATGAAGAGCTTGAAGAATTGAAGAGAGAACACACAAGGTATATATGGAAAATAAAATAAGAGAATGGAAGAAAATCGCATGCAATTCTCAACGGGAGAGATGGGAATTAAAATGGATGAAGGAAATTTTCCATACACTGAGAAAAAAAATTTTTTAAACCAAACATAAGCAGTCAACCAAAAAAAGGTTTAATTTAAATATATTTTATTTTTGAATTAAACGTAATTTTTATTGAACCAATCTTACTACCCTGAAAAAAATTTATTTGATTCAAATAACCGATTATTTGACTATTATCAAATAAATAATTACTTGAATCAAATAAATATTTACTAAATAATTTTTATTTCAATGAATTAAATATTATTTGCTTTAAATACTGAAATATTTTATTCAACTACAATTTATTTGATTCAAATAAAAATTATTTGATTCAAGTAAATATTTATTTGATATTAGTCAAATAACCGGTTATTTGAATCATATAAATTTTTTTTTCAGTGTATGTATTGAATCAAAGTTAGAGCTACTAAGTGTTACTAGTTCTGTTTTTTTCTTTCACTACTTTAAATTCGCTAATACTAGAAATCAAAAAACTATTCTTAAAAATTATAATGAAATTCTAAAACAATTCAATTAATTTTCAAAAATATTTGAAGTAAAATTATTTTCAATATCTAGTGTTTTCATAATAATAGTAAAAAGTATTTAATTATAAAAAAAATAGAAAAAATACAATTACTCTCAATAATAATAAAATTTCTACAAGAAATCAATTAATTTAGAATTGAATTTTTAAAACTGTTTCGAAAAAATTTATTTAATAAATCTTTTACCCAATTTTACACAATAATTCAATTACTTTCACTAATAATAATTTTTTTCATGGACATTCAATTTAAAAAAAATTTTTTTAGTACAACTCTAAGCAAGAATTCAATTATTTTCATAAATAATAAAACTCATCGAAGAATTTCAATTATTTTTAATACCATTTTAAATTAATTAATCGAAAAATTCAATATTTTCAAAAATAAAAGTTTTCACAAGAATTCAATTATTTATAATAAAATATTATATAGTGTTTATTATTTTTCCAAAAAAACTAATTATTTAAATGAATCTTTGGAAAATTTTCATGAAAAATTCAATTATTTTCCAAAATATCAAAATTTTTCACTGAAATTCAATTCTTTAAAACATTTCAATAAAATGTTTCAAAATAATTCAATGATTTTGATAAATAATAAAAATTCATCGCATGTTTTTATTATTTTTTTTTTTTGTAATATAAAGATTCGAAATTCAATCATTTTTAAAGACTACTGTTTTTAGAAAATTTTGAAAAAAAATTTAATTATTTTTAAAAAGTTTATAAAATTTATTCATAATTCAATTATTTTTACTAAAAATAATATTTTTAATGGAAATTCAATTTTTTAAAAGATTTTTTCATTAAATTCTTAGGAAGAATTAAATTATCTTTATAAATAATGAAACTCATCGAAGGATTTTATGTATTTTTCATGCTGTTTTTAAAAAATTCTTGTAAAAATCCCAATTATTTTCACAAATAAAGTTTTCCTGAAGAATTCAATGACTGTCAAAGTAAACAAATTTTTTCACAAAAATTCAATTCTTTTTAAACATTTAATTAAATTTTTTTTCATATAATTCAAATATTTTCCAAAATAATAATATTTTTCTTAAAAATTCAATTATTTTTGAAAATTTTTAGCAACTTTTCAATTATTTTCAATTATTCACAAAGTTAATCGCGAAAATTCAATTTTTTTGAAGCTTTATAAGATTCTTGGCAAAATTCAATTATTTTCATAAATAAAAATATTCACCACGAGAATTCAATTATTTTTAAAAATAATAAATTTCTTCTAAGAAATTTAAGTGCTTTAAAAAAGTTCTAATAAATTCGTTCGCAGGAATTCAATTATTTTCATAAATAATAAAATTCTTTTTATTGGAAATCAATTAATTTTAAAAATAACCAAGTTTTTCTGAGAAAAATAATTTTTTTCTCATTTTAATCAAATTTTTTCTCAATAATTAAAAATATTGTCAAACTCTCAATTATCTTTGTAAATAACAAATTTATTCTCCAAAATTCAATTATTTTAAAAATGTCAGTAAAATTCTTGCGTTAATTTTTATTATTTTCAAAAACATTTCTTAATTTAATGATTTTGAATATTTATATACTATTTCATCAAAATTTCTCAAAAGAATTCAATTAATCTTTGAAAAATTTTTTTTTGACATATTTTTAAATTTGAACTCACAATTTTGTAGAGTAAATTCTTTTTCGAAACGTTTAATGGCGTTTTTCTTTAATTCTAGTTCGTATTTTCTTATATTTTGTTATATAATTGAAGATTTTTAGAAGAATCGAAATTTCTGAAAATTAAATTGTAAAACTAAAGTGATTTGAAAATACTCAAAGAACTTTTTTAAAAATTATTATAAAGAAAATTGATTTAAGAACATTTGAACCATTATGTCGTTAGAATTTGTGCAAAACATTCAAGTTTTTAAATTGTCATGTCATATTGGTTCAAACGGAATACAATTTTGAAAAAAAATTACAATAACAAAGACAGGGAATATTTTTTTTTATATCAACGTTGAGTAAAAATTATACAAAGTAAATATCATAATTATCGAAAAAGAAAAATACGTAAGAGATAGCATAAGGTACAAAGAGTAATTTATTCCTTTAAGCCGGTTTTTTTTCCTGGATAGAATAGAGTAAATCAGGAGCTCTCTTCGTTTTTTTTCTCCATATCGCAGTTGATTTATTGCTAAAAAATAACCAAATGTATTTATCGAAAAACTCTTGTCTGCAGAGCATGTAATCCACAATATAACTATATATATATATATATATATATATACAGTATTAGGTATTTATTGTTATAATTCTCGCGCTCCAGATTGCGACTATTGCGCTAATACGTATGTGAAAAAAAATCAAGCCTTTTTTTCTAAACACAAAATCCATTCCAGCCATTTCGAAGGAAGGGAGAAATGATTTCATTCAATTGAAATTGCACACTATAGATATAGATCCCTAACAACCCCATCGCCATAAATATTACATAAGGGCTGAAAGGATGACATTTCAAAACTAAAGTGTGTGTCCCTTGTAACTAGAAATCTGCCATATGGCCGGTCACCTTATAAAATCTATATTACATGAGAAATTACATCTAAATAAAGTCTCACTGTACATGATAATTTAAATTTAAGGTCCCATTTGGCGAAAGGGTATCATTTTCTTATGCCGGAAAAAATGATGAAAATTTGAATAAATTACTGAAAATGACTCAAATATTTTATTACTTTATATGTTAGGTTATTATTTGCTTTGGATTTGTAATTTTGGTTATTATTTTAGTTATTTGTATTTCAGTTTTAGATCTATGTTTGATAAACATAACCTAGAATATAACCTAGAACATAACCTATAACTTAGCAATATTTTATTCCTTGTCGACTGGTATTAATTGGGGCGTTAATTTTCCTGCTACAAAATTAGTCGATGGACAAAAAGTTAATTACCTTTCTTCTATACAAATAGAAATGTCTTTCTTTATAACCGTAAAAACCGTTTTTTAGGATCAAATTTTTTATGTGCATCACACACGATAGCATTAGAGGATTGACGCCATCTGCTGTATTTATTCGAAAAGAAAGTAAAGTATTTAGTTAATTTCAAAAGCGTATATTGTATTTTATGTGCGTGAATTTTTTTTGTATTTTAAAAGAGGAGAACAATTTTATCACAAATTGAAACAAAGAATTGAAACAATTTGTAGCATAATAATAATAATAATAATAACAGTAATAATAAAAATAGAAATAATAACTATAATAAGAGGAATTAAAATAAAGATAATAAAAAAAATAATAATAACAATAATAATAATAATATTTATAATAATAATAATAATGAGAGAAATAAAAATAATAAAAACTTAAAAAATAATAATAATAATTTAATTGAAGAACAAATTTAAAGCTATGAAAAAATGGGGGACTAAACAATAATAATATTAATAATAATAAGAGAAATAAATTAATAATAATAATAATAATAATAATAATTACTCGAAAAAAATCGATTTGACATTTTCCATTTCTCGATTTATTTGATTATAAAATATAAACGGAAAGCTACCCACATGTTTCCTGACGGTTTTATGAGTAAAATATCCCTTTTATAGTATTTCTATATATACAAAAGTCAGCTGCTTGAAAAAAATTTGAATTTACTAATCAAGATGGAGAAAAATTTTTAATTAAGGGTATCAATCAAGAGTTGGGAATTTATTAAATTAAGTGCATAAGATAAGGGTGAGAAATGTGTTTGGAAATTGAAAAAAATAACTTATCGAGGGCCTCCCTTCTAGGAAATGCTACATATACATATTTCAAATGACAATTCGGTATAAAATCTATATTCCAAAAATATAATATGAACTTTACAATTTTTGTCAGATAAATAAAAATAAATTCTTATTTCTGAATTCAATATAGTTGAAGCTATATAGTGGAATTCAGAAATAAGTGCAAAATGCCAGAGAGGTATTAAAAAGCGTCGTCAATTAACACCAAAAAAAGACTAAATTAATCAATTTTTAAATTTTTAAGTTAAAATAATACTCTATAATTATCTTTAAGAATTAAATAAAGAACTGAAAATTCACACTGAAAAAAAAATTAATTCGTTCAAATAAACGATTAATTTTCTACAGGGCTTGAACTAGGTCCGTAAATCCCGTAAAAGTCCGTAACTTTGCTTGAAGTCCGTAAAAGTCCGTTTTTTTTAATAAAGGTCCGTAAAGTCCGTAATTCGGTTGAAAAAGATCCGTAAAGTACGTAAATTATGCGATATAATTTTTCCTCAATTTAATGATTTTTAATAGGTTTCTATACTATTCTAATAAAATTTTCCAAAAGAATTCAATTATTTAAAAAAAAATCTACTAAAATTTTACACAAATATTTAATTATTTTCAAAAAATAATAACAATTTTACAGGAATTTCATTATTTACAATTTTTTTATAAATTTCTTCGCAATATTCAATTATTTTCATAAATAATAAAATTTTTACAGGCATTTAATTTTTTTGGCAAATAATAAAATTCTTATTGGGAATTTAATTATTTTGATGAATAATAAAGCTAATTGCAGAATTTCAATTATTTTTAATACAATTTCAAGCGAATTCCTCGAAAAATGTAATTATTCTTAAAAATTTATATTAAAATTTATCAAAGAAATTTAATTATTTTAATAACCTTTGCTACAATTTATTTATTAGAATTTAAATATTATTTTTAATAAATTTTTGATTAAATTTCTTTAAAGAATAAAATTATTGCATTCAAAATTTTTAATGCAATTCTTTGCGTAAATTATCAATTATCTTTATAAATTATAAAATTCTTCTCTAAAATTAAATTATTTTAAAAAAGTTTAATAAATTTCTTGGAAAAATTTTAATTATTTTCAAAAATTTTCCCTAATTTAATTATTTTTAATATCTATTTTAATAAAATTTTGCAAAAGAATTCAAATTATTTGAAAATTGGTTGATACAATTCTTTAAAAGAATTCAATTTTAAGAAACATATGTAATTATTCAATAAATTGTTTTTTTGTATTTAAATAATGAAATTCTCGCAGAATTTTCTCAAAAAAATTTATTTAAAAATGGATTTGAGTTAAAATTTTAGATTATAATTGAATATTAAAAGTATTAGAGCGTAAAATTTTAGAAATAATTAAATTTTGAAATGGTTTCAGATTGAAATTTTTGAAAATTTGAATTTTTTATATTTTTAACTAAGTAACAATTCTGTGGAATTAATTTTTTTGAGAAATTTTAATTGGGAATTTTTTTTTTATATTATTTGAAGTTTTTATTTTCTAATACATATTTAATTGAAGAATTTACAAGTAATTGAAAAATCGAATATTGTAAAGAAATGGATTTGAAAATTGTCAAAGAACTTTTTCGAAAATTATTAAAAATAATCGATTAAGAAGAATTTTAGTTAACAATTCTTGAAAATAATAATTGAATTGATAATGATTTTATCACTCTATTTTTAATTATTATAAAACATGAAGACTCGGAGTTATCGACATCTTCATGTTTTTTTTAGTTATGAAGAAATCTAATTTATAGTTTTAAGTAAAATGTTCTCTTATATATTTTTGTCAGTAATTGGTCCGTAATTTTTCATTTTTGGTCCGTAAAGTCCGTATTTTTAAATACTTTCACTGGTTCGAGCCCTGTTTCTATTATCAATTAAATATTTAATTGAATCAAATAATATTTATTAGAGTCAATTAAATGGTTCAGTTCATATTTGCTTAAAATACCTGAAGTCATTGATTCAAATATGAATTGAACCATTTAATTGACTCCATCTAATATTATTTGATTCAAGTAAATATTTAATTGATAATAGTCAATTGATCGGTTATTTGAATTTTTTAACGGCGGAGTAGTTAATTTACTTCCCCAAAATACGCATTTTCAAAACACTCCAAATTGTAAAGCAAATTTATAATTTTCACACGCTACAATTTCCTGGAATTTCAGAAAATTAGTATTAACGACAATGTTCGATCACTCTGATGAAATATTATAAAAACAACTGAAATATTCGGAAAAACTTCCCCCGAAGTTCCGGTGGAAGTTTTCCTCGACATTTTAGTGAAATATCAAGTTTCCCTTATAAGGCAGCGTTTAGTCACTTCCTGACAGTTTTTTCAAAAACCTGAGTAATTTTTTGGGGAAATATTCCAGGAAGATATCGTGCTGTTTTGCGGGTACAAATTTTTCCAACATGTGTGTTATGCTCTTTTAGTTGCGGCAGAAGCGTGTCGAAAAGTAACTTTTAACATTTTCACACAATCCCTGTTTTCGGTATCTATTCCATCGGTTGTATACTAAATTTAGAAATCGATGGAAAATTGCTATATCGACATCTATCATCAAATGAGGGTTATTGCCAGGAAAGGAGAGAGAAAACACTATTTTGGGAGAGTTGAAAAATGATGACTATATATACACGCAAATAAGAAAATGACACTGTAAAATCTACGCACGTGTGCGCATACAATTATTCTCCTCCTCTTTATTCAAATTAGAATGAGTTGAGATTTTAAGAAAATACCTTCTTTCTTTTTTTTACTAATGTATTTTATATTCCCAGTTCAATGGATTAAAGGGAGGCTTTAAACCGTTCTAAAGAATTCACGATTGGATTTTAGCATCAAAAAGCTATATAATAGAGAAAACGAGCGCAAAAAGTTTTTGAGCAATAATCCTAATAGATTTTTCTCCGAGAGAGAGAGAGGGAAATAGAGAGAGAGTGAGAGAGAAAGAGAGAGTGAGAGAAGTGTGTAGTATATGTCGTCGGTGATAGAAGAAAAAGATGTTCACATAGTACTCACAGCTCAATGCGACGAGCAAGTCCTTACGTACACAAAGCGGTGAAATTTATGCATTTCGATCTGCATAAGTTTAACATACTTTAAATTTGTTCAACTTATGCGTTGTAGAGCGTGCACAATCGTTATGCACATCTTACCAATTGGCACTTGTACTTCAAGACTTATATAACTAATCTAGAAAAACAAATTAACGTCGTTACCTATTACATTCTTTATATACTTATTTCTTATTTTAACACTTTTTTCAATTTACTCATTCCAGTACTCAAGAAGTACTTCTTACAGCACTTAAATTAACACCAAAGAGGATTAAAATAATCTCTCTCGGTGTTATTTTTAACTGTGAATGAAATTTTATTTTAAATAAAACACAACGATTTATCAAAAAAAAAAAAAAAAAAATTCAACGAATTTAGCTTCTCCAGGGAGAATAGTATAAGTTAGTCACTAACTTAGTTAAAAAAACAATTAACAATTATTAATTATTAACAATTGACTTACTTACTAACTTAGTCACCCAGTTCCAATTTAGTGATATTTTAATCCATTTTGGTGTTATTTTAATACCTAACGATTTACCGTGTTACTAAATTCAATTTTCTGATATTTAATTATTATACAAAATTTTAATCAAATTCTTGTCAAAATTTCAATTATTTTCAAAAGTTTTCTAAAATTCCATAATTTTTAATACCTAGTATTTTAATAAAAATTTCCAAAAGAATTATATTATTAAAAAAAATTTAAATACATAATTCTACGCACACATTTAATTATTTTCATAAATAATAAAATTTTTTACAGAAATTCAATTATTTACAAATTTTTTTATAAATTTCTTCGCAATTATTCAATTATTTTCATAAATAATAAAATTCTTCTAGGAATTCAATTATTTTCAGAAATAATAAAACTCATTGCAGGATTTCAATTATTTTTCATGCAATTTTAATCAAATTTCTCGAAAAGTGTAATTATTCTTAAAAATCTTATTAAAATTCTTATTAAAAGTCCAAAGAATTTAATGATTTAAAAAATTTGCTGATAATATTTTTTAAGAGAATTTACTTTCAAGAAACATGAAATTAATAAATTATTTATTTTTGTATTTAAATAATTGAATTCTCGTAGAATTTACTAATAAAAATGGTTTTAAAAATGAATTTCAGTTAAAATTGTAGATTATACTTTAATATTAAAAGCATTATGACCTGGATTTTTAGAAATAATTAAATTTTTTTTTTAAATTTTTAAAAATTTTAAATTTTTTTTGTTTTAAATTAAAATCCATTAAAATTCTAAATTTTTCATATTTTTTTGACAAAAAATTCTGTAGAATTAATTCTTTTTAGAAGTTTCATAGAATTTTTATTGAAATTATTTCAAGTTTTTATTTTCTAATACATATTTAATTTCAGAATTTCTAAATAACTGAAATTTTGTAAAATTGAATTGTAAACGAATAAATTTGAAAATTCTCATAAAACTCATTGCAGTATTTCAATTATTTTTAATGCAATTTTAATCAAATTCCTCGAAAAATGTAATTATTCTTAAAAATCTTATTAAAATTTTTCCAAAGAATTTAATGATTTAAAAAAATTTGTTGATAACATTTTTTATGAGAATTTAATTTCGAGAAACATGAAATTAATAAATTATTTATTTTTGTATTTAAATAATTGAATTCTCGTAGAATTTACTAATGAAAATGGTTTTAAAAATGAATTTCAGTTAAAATTTTAGATTATACTTCAGTATTTATTTATTCATTTATTTATTTCTTATACATTTGCCGTATTAAAAGAATTATAACGTGGATTTTTAGAAATAATTAAATTTTCAAAAAGTTTCAAACTAAAATCATTGAAACTCCTAATTTTTCATATTTTCGACAAAAAAATTCTGTATAATTAATTTTTTTTAAAAGTTTAATCGGATTTTTATTGAAATTATTTAAAGTTCTTATTTTTTAATATATATTCAATTGCAGAATTTCCGAATAATTGAAATTTTGTAAAATTGAATTGTAAACGAATAAATTTGAAAACTCTCATAAAACTCATCGCAGCGTTTCAATTATTTTTCATACAATTATAATTGAATTCCTTGAAAAAAGTAATTATTTTCATGCAAGTTTTAATAAAATTCGACAAAAGAATTAAATTATTAAAAAATTTGTTACTAAAATTCTTTATGAGAATTGAATTTTGAGAAACATTCAATTATCCAATAAATTATTTACTTTTGCATTTAAATAATTGAATTCTTGTAGAATTTTCTAATAAAGATTGATTTTCATTTCATAAAAAAGAATTTCAGTTAAAATTTTAGAGTGTAATTGTATACGAAATGAAATACAGAGTGAACTTTTTGGAAATAATTGAATTTTCAAAATTAATATTTTTGAAAAAGTTTAATTGAATTTTATGAATATTATTTTATGTTTTTATTTTCTAATATGCATTTAATTAAAGAATTTAGGAATAATTAAAATTTCATGAAATTGATTAATTAATTACTATTAAAAATAATAGATATAAAATAAAATTGTAGTTAAAAATTTTTGAAAATAATAATTGAATTGAAATAATGAAAATAATTTTGAAGAAGTATAATATTCTTAGAATATAAAATAATGATTTTATTACTTTGTCATCTTTAAATATAAAATATGAAGAAATCGATCACTCCGACTCGAAGACTCGGAATTATCGATATCTTCATGTTTTGTAGTTATAAAAAAATGTAATAAACTAAAATTTCATTCATTGTAAAAAATAACACCAAAATTGATTATTTTAATCTTTTTTGATTTTTTCAACGCACTCTTTAATACCTTACAATTTACTGTGTCAATATATCCTTTTTTTTAAAGAGGTTAAAAATAACAGATTTTGAATTAAAAAAGTTTTTTTTTATAAACTAGAAAATGATATCAAATTGCATAAAAAGAATAGCAAAAAAATTATTAAAAAAAAGTAAATTGTAGAAGTGCAGTAGAGTGAAAAAACTGGATCACTTTCAGGAGAATCACCCTTGTATAAGGAATTACATTGTATATAAGGAAAAGTACAAAGTTTAGACATATACAATTTACGCAGAACTGGGAAATAAATCATTCTTTGAAATTATTTTTTCGAAAATATGCTTCAAACCTTTCTGTCGATTGAATCATTAGCAGTCGCGCAGGTATACAGACGAGCACAAACCATGCATCATCACCCATAGGCGTCTAGTCGTCAAAATTTAAAGTCCAATTCAGGGAAAAAGTTCTCGTGTGCACCATTTGTACTTGTGAGCATACATCTGTTGCTCCAATAACAGGTATAAGTTCGCTACACTTTTTGAAATGAGAACAGCTCTCTTGTCCCGTTTTAAAAACCATATAATAGACGTGCCTTATGGACAGCATACGCTCCTTTTCCTCTTCACGAAACGAGTGGAATCGAGATGGAACCTTTTAGTCCCAATTTTGGGGAAAAATCAAAATTTAGTGGGTGTATCAATTTTTTCAAAATTTATAGTCTTTAGGTCCAAATGTTTCTTTTTTGTTTTGTTCTTGTTCGCGCTTCTCGTCTTGCGGGTTGGGCTTTCTTAAAATCCAAGAAAATGAAAAATTATTTTTGTTTCAACAAAAAGAAAGCTGGGTTTTTACTTCTTTTTTTAAATTAAAAATTTCAAAAATTTCATTTTCAAAAATTCCACCAAAGTGGTGGAAAGATTTCGATTTTGAACAAAGTCTGAAACTGTTTACATCACGGTAAATCGTTGGGTATTAAAATAACACCAAAAAGGATTAAAATAATCCAATTTAGTGTTATTTTAATCCATTTTGGTGTTATTTTAATACCTAACGATTTACCGTGATCTTGAAATCAATTTAGTAGAAAAGTGGCTAATTTTCACGATCGAAATTAAATTAGTAAATTGCAGGACTTAAAGAAAACATTGTTTTATTAAAGAAACTAAAAAGCAAGAAAAATATAAAGCTCTTGGAAAAAAATTGACGTCTGTCGAATAATGAAAGTGCCGTATGTTTCCTTTGACCCATGAAGAGATATGTTAACTTAACTGCGACTCCTTAAAAGAAATCTATAAGCAAGCAAACAGCATTTGAAGAAGTATCTTAATGGTTGAGACTGGTGTATGATGGATAGCGCATCAAAGTCAATAACTAGTTCCCGACTTTTTCAGACTCAAGTACATATATATATTGCAGTCTCTCTTTGGCGAGAAAAAGAGGGAAGTTAAGAATGTTAATGGAAATACTTATTCAAAATTTTACAAGAAAAGTGAACTTTTCAGAAAACACTTACGCTAACAACATCCGGATACTGCAGCCGTCTTTGGGGATGTCTTTCAGCTTTCTGAATTTAGGACATGTATACTGACAGAATGTCCCTTATTCATTCCTCATATGCTAATGCGCAAATATAAAGTCATTGAGAACACAACTACTGAATTAGAATTTAGTTTTTCTTACAAAGTTCCGGACTTACTTCTAAAGAAGAAGAAAGTTTATTAATTACTTATGAATGCGTTCTTGAAATATCTCACAAACTGTACGTGGCGTATTCCAAACTCAGAAATTTTTTTTATGAATTCCTTCGCAATAATTCAAATATTTTCTTAAAGAATAAAATTATTTAAAAGTTTTCAATTATTTTGATAAATATAATAAATCTCATCACAGGATTTCAATTATTTTTAAATTTTTAATACAATTTATATGGAGTTTCTCGAAAAATGTAATTATTTATAAACATTCTATTAAAATTCATCAATTTTCAAAATGTTGCATTTCAATAAAATTGCACGAAAAAATTCAATTATTTAAATGGAAATATTATTATAATTCGTCTGAAGAATTTAATTATTTTCAAAAGTAATACAATTTTTCGCAGAAGTTTAATTATTATTATTATTATTATTAAAAATATTTTATATTGGTAATAAGTAATTTTCGAATTTAAATAATTAAATTCATTTCACGAATTTTATTAATATTTTTATAAAAAATTACGTTTTTCGAAAAATTTACTATTGTTAAAAAAAATTTAATATTGTTAAAAGCAATTAAAATCTTGTGAATAATTTTATAATTTAGAATAATAATTTAATTCTTGCAACGATTTTTTATTACAATTTTTCAAATAATTGAAATCCGGTGGAACAATTTTATTATTTAGAATAATAATTGAATTCTTGCAACGATTTTTTATTACAATTATTCAAATAATTGAAGTCGTGCAAAGAATATTATTATATTTATGAAAATAATTGAATTTTTGCTACGAATTTTATGACAGTTTTTGTAAATATAATTGAATCCATGTGACAAATTTTATTACTTGTAAAAATAATTGAATTCTCTCGAAGAACTTTTTTAAAATTTTCTTTAATAATTAAATTTTTTGTTGTTGAAAAATTGTATAGAAATTTAAGTTCAAAAATGGTTTGTATTCGAATAATTTTTGTTAAAAATCTTAATTTTCATGGAATAATAATAATGATTAAATATTTATTTAAAATAAAGCTAATAGAACATTTTTTCGAGTAAAAATTTTTAAACTGAATCAGAATATTCACCATAAAAGAGAAAACACTTTTTTAGTGTTTTATTAAAATATGACTCTCATTTTACTGTAATACATCATAGAATAAAATATACTACACTACAATAAAATGACAGTAAAATTATATTTACATAAGCTACTTGGTGAATAGATTTATTGATATAGTCAAATACTAATTGCTTAGAAATATTTGAAATATTCCTTACAAAACAGGATATCCGAATATCCTGACCCAATTCGACGCAGTTTTTCAAAAGATCTCGGAACGCAAGAAAATTTCCCACAGTGAACCTAAAAGAATTTTCACGGTATCGAATATTCCCTATATGCGTTATAAAATTTATATATTTAATCAATTATTTTTCTATAAAAAACCCGGATTTTTTCTATAAAATAAAATATAGTAAATATAATAAATTTATCAAAATTTTAGGTATACAATATTTATTTATTTCACTATTTAAACATACATAAACTGGTTTTAAATTCGTTTCCGTTGGATCAATTTATTTACAAGCGAACTTTTATATATCGAAATTTCTACTGAATCAAATTTTAATAAAGATAATATTTCATTTTAACGAAATTTCATTTAGCGGAATATTTCTTTAATAAAGGTAAAATATAAGCAGAGTTTCAATTTGCCGAATCAAAAACTTTTTCTGATTAATATTATTAAATATTAATTGTTATTAATAAAAATTCCCTGCTTTAAGAATTTTATGATTTAAATAAAAATAAGAAATAAAAATAGAAATCTGTATAAATGTAAATAAAAATAAGAAATAAAAATAGAAATTTGTATAAATGTAAATAAATTAAATAAAGACCAAATAATATACTCCAAGTATATTTGACTCTGGATGGTAAATTTTTTTTTGCCGTGACATTTAAGTATAGCGACGCACTTAATTTTATAGCTGTAACATCAATTAGTATAATTTTAATCATCTGTTTATTAAATTCAGGAGTGAAAATTTTTTCCGTTTCACGCATTTCTATAGGGGCCCTAAATTGAGACCTTAAACTGTATCGAATTGCCTCGATGCAACGCTTTTTGATGAAGTTAATGATCTCAATTTGAAAAAGCTTAGAAAAACTCCCACTAAAAAAATTAGTATTTTAATTTTTTTACTGTATTTTAAAAAAGAAAAAAAATTTTCAGGTGTTGGAAATTTTTCAATTAGGAATTGTTTTACTATTACCTTGGAACACGGTCATTTTAATATTATACAGTGTAGTGTTACATGGTTCTCATTTACATACAGTCATATACACAACGCGTCCGGTTAATTGAACCTGACAATCAATTTTCGAATATTGTGACAACTCTGTAGTCACAAACAATACCGCATGGGTAAAACGAATTTTTTTTCCACACCCTCGTGAAAATTTAGTTCATTTGCCCCTCTATATATAAAGAAGTGTGTGTGTGTACTCATTTAGTATGTGAATTCGAGTTGAAAAAAATGTGTCCATCAAGGAGTTAAGAAAATGGAAAGATGGCGGAATGTAATACCGCGCGCACAAAGAACATTCGTATGGTGTTTGGGTTTTAAATCCGCACACTCAAAAAGGGCCGAAGTGCCACGATGGCTATAAGGGCAAAAAAAAAGCTTACGGGGGTTGGAGAGAGAAAATAGGGACACGAGGGTACGAGCTGTGAAGGGTCTCGGAGCGTAGAACGAGTGGGAGAGACGACGCCAGGAAGGGGAATCAGTGATGCCAGAAACCCTACGCGATTCACCCCCACCATAGCGCCAAACTTACTCCTTCCAATCTCTACTAACACAAAGACACATCACGAGTTCAGTCTCGTCGGTGTGTCTCTTTTTCGTTTTTCATGAAAGCAAGAGAGAAATGGCGCGAAATTTTAAAATGTAGACGTACTAAAATGTGATTATTAAGGAAAATGCTCTAAAAAACTTGTAAATTATTATTTAATAATTGTATAATTCATTATTAAATAATTTTTATATAATTAATTAATTACTTTTATAATTATTAAATGTAAATAAATAATTATAAATTAATAATTATAATTAAAAAATACAAATAAAAGTAAATTGCTGAAACAAAATTTAACAAGCAATTAATAATAACTTTAATTATTGTCAACAAAAAAATCTATAAATTTTAAATAATCAATTATTATTATTATTATTATTATATTTCATTAAAATACTCTCTAAATCTGAATTAGTAAAAAATAACTAATTACTACTATTAAATTAAAACGAAATTCCTTTTATTTTACAAATTTAAAAAATATTTATTTTGCAATTTCAAAACTTTAATTTGCTAATTTTTAAATTTATATTTCTAAAATTTGTTATTTTTCATGTTTAAATTTCATTTATTTTTATTTACAGCCAAACTGTGAGTTTAAATAATAATTCATTATTATTAACAATTTTACTAGAAAAATAATTATTAATTGCATCTGCGATTCATTTTTTACTATAATATTTGTTGTTTTTAACAAATTAAAATTTAGGGAGTATTAATTAAAAAGTGAATTAAACTGGTTTTCTCATCACCATTGAGGTATTCAAAAATCATTTATTGTAAATTTTTGTTTAATTAAAAATTTTGATTTATATTCATTATTTAATTTTCGATATTTATTAAATAAAATTCCCGTAAAGTAAATAAAAATTAATGTTAAAATACTTTAATTAATGTAGTGTTTTAAATTGTAATTGATTTTGCTTCCTCGTGAGGAAGCTTTGTAGTCGTTTAATTTACAAAATTTTTAAAAATCCTTTTGACAAATTTTCTTCTATATGGGACTATGTTATATAAGACCCTGAACAATTGTCCGGATGTATGTATGTGTGTGTGTGTGTGTATGTGTGTGTGTGTGTGTGTGGATCCCGATTTTTGTGAACACGATAACTCGAAGAGGTTTTAACGAATTTGGCTAAAATTTACCAGGTATATTTATCATAAAAATATCTCGAACTGGATTGATAGACTTTAAAAAATTCTCAGAAAAAAAATTTTTTTTGACTTTTTTCTAAAAAAAATTTTTTTTCAAAAATTTTTTTTTAAGTTGGTTATTGAAGTTAATATATAATAAAATCTTATTCTTTGCATCAAGACGAATCGATTGGTATATAAAAAGAATAAATTGTATGAGAATTTATAGAGTTAATCACAATTAAAGCTGAAAAATTCGCATTTTTCTCAAAAAATGAGTTCTTTCCGCAAAATTATGTTGCTGTATAAGAAAATCTTACTCACTTAATTCTAAAATTTTATTCTTTGCATCAAGACGGATCGATTGGTATATATAAAGTATATATTGTATTTAAATTTATAAAATTAAAACCAATTACAGACACAAAATTTGCATTTTTAATAAAAATTCATTTTTTCTTAAGAATCATGTTGCTGTACAATAAAATGTTATTATTTATTGAAAAATAAATCTAAAATCTTATTCCTTGCATCAAGACGAATCGATTGATGTATGTAAAATATATATTCTATTGAAAATTATAGAATTAATTACAATTAAAGATGAAAAATTCATTTTTTTATTAGAAATTTTATTTTGTTCATTTAGGATTAAAACCAATTTTATAAATATTTTTTTGATTTTAGAAATATTAGATCGTATTAGAAATTACTTAAAAATTAAATATACTTAATATACTTAATTATAATTATAATAAATTTTTAATTAGATTTGAAGACAACAACATGGAAAATATGTCAATACGTGACAATAAGTTAGTGCTTCCTCCACGAGGAAGCAAATTTTTTTGCTGATCGTATAGAGGAAGCAAAATGTTCATGTAATGAACATCTGGATTTACAACTTGTTTTAGTTTTTACAATATTTTGATTAACTATAAATTCAAAAGTTAACAAAATGTTAGAAAATATACAGTATTGTTTAATTTTTAAAATATTTTTGATTGGTATTCATATTAAAAAATTAATTAAATATTTGTTTTCTTTTATTTATTTTTATTTTTAAAAAATTAGAAAATTAAACATTTCAATTTTAAAAAATATTTACAACAAATTTATTATAATCGAAAATTTCTTTTAATTTAAAATGCTTCTACGTATTTAACAATTTGTGTTTTCTCTTATTTCTATTTCATTTTATTTTTTCTCTATTTTTAATGAAAAATTTAAATATTTTTAAAATCATTGTAATTGAGAAAGAGAAATTATGCAATTCTCTTTTCTTCATTCAAAAAAAAATTTATAATCTTGTAATAATAATTGATAAATCAATATCCCGCAAACTTCTTTCATTTTTTATACAAAAAAAAATTAAAGTTTTGTAACAAAATTTTGGTTGATAATCCAAAATAATATATTTTCTTTATTTATTATAAAAAAAATTTAATTATATTACAGAATGTTAAATTGTATTGAGAAAAATGTAAAAAAATTTAAATAATTTCTTTTCTTAATTTTTCAATCAGGACTTTCAATAAAATTCAGATTTTTTGGAAATAAATAATTTAAATAATTATAATTTCCATTAAATGATCATTGTTGTTAAACCATGTTTGTACTGCGTACTGACATAAGTTTGATTTTATTTGTAAAAATTAGAAACACTGCGATAATAATGGTTTTGGTACAATTAACTACTTTTTTAATTTAATAAAAAAAATTCTAATTTTAATTCGTGATCATAATTGTATTCTTTTAACAATTGAAATAGAATATGTGAACGCGCGCTTCAGCGCGCGTATCCTATGCTTGTTTTTTAATAAACATAAACCAGATTTAATTTTTCTAAGCAAATGTAATTATACGTTTTCATTGATGAATAATTTGTACTTATTTTTTAAAAGTGTCTATTTTTTGTAAATTCTACGTTAAAAAACACATATTTGTATCCCTACTTTGTGGATTAGGCCTGATTATTGTAAAAACGTGTGACTTTATTGAAGACATTAAAAAATTTTAAGGCATTTTTCTGGGTTATAATATCTAAAATTTTTATAAATGTGTAATTTAAAAAATTACCAGAAACAAGTTTTTTCCATATAATATTTGTCAATGCTTAATGTCTTCAGGTAAGACAAGAGTTGCACGCTTTTGCAGTAGTCGGGGAACCACGATCACATTTGAACAATGTTTTGTTCTTATTAACCCATTTTAAGGCGAAGATTTTTAGTTTTTTTGAATATATTACTTATAGAAGATATTGTTTTAAATGTGTACTCTCCATAGTCAATATATCTTTTAAATTTTAAAAGTTTGTTTGCTTTGGTGAGTAAAATTTTTGAGGACTCAACTTTTTCGAAATTTGTATTACTTATGTTTTTTTATATTTCTAAAACTTGCATGTTTTAATAGTATTCTAACTACATATAATGTTTTAATTTGATATTGGTCCTCAAAAGTTTAAAAACGCGCCATGAACTCTACCTCAATGGTGATGAGAAAACCAGTTTAATTCACTTTTTAATTAATACTCCCTAAATTTTAATTTGTTAAAAACAACAAATATTATAGTAAAAAATGAATCGCAGATGCAATTAATAATTATTTTTCTAGTAAAATTGTTAATAATAATGAATTATTATTTAAACTCACAGTTTGGCTGTAAATAAAAATAAATGAAATTTAAACATGAAAAATAACAAATTTTAGAAATATAAATTTAAAAATTAGCAAATTAAAGTTTTGAAATTGCAAAATAAATATTTTTTAAATTTGTAAAATAAAAGGAATTTCGTTTTAATTTAATAGTAGTAATTAGTTATTTTTTACTAATTCAGATTTAGAGAGTATTTTAATGAAATATAATAATAATAATAATAATAATTGATTATTTAAAATTTATAGATTTTTTTGTTGACAATAATTAAAGTTATTATTAATTGCTTGTTAAATTTTGTTTCAGCAATTTACTTTTATTTGTATTTTTTAATTATAATTATTAATTTATAATTATTTATTTACATTTAATAATTATAAAAGTAATTAATTAATTATATAAAAATTATTTAATAATGAATTATACAATTATTAAATAATAATTTACAAGTTTTTTAGAGCATTTTCCTTAATAATCACATTTTAGTACGTCTACATTTTAAAATTTCGCGCCATTTCTCTCTTGCTTTCATGAAAAACGAAAAAGAGACACACCGACGAGACTGAACTCGTGATGTGTCTTTGTGTTAGTAGAGATTGGAAGGAGTAAGTTTGGCGCTATGGTGGGGGTGAATCGCGTAGGGTTTCTGGCATCACTGAGGGGAATCGAACAGAAACCAGTCGTATCCCGGCCTCAGGTCGCATTGCCTGCGCGTTGGGTGTTCAGTCTATAGGCAAGAGCCGTACGGTACGGTTAGCCTTTTTTTCCCCCACGGTTTCTGTAAATTATTTACAACGGGTGGATTTCTCATCTTACGCGAGTCAAAACGCACCCTAAGGTTACTGAAAATATTTCCATTTTACCGAAAGGAAGAATTTTCGAATTGGAATTGTATTCCCACTGGAATTGTACCCCACTGGAATAATTGTGACATTTCTCCAAAATCTAGTGTTGGAACGTTTGTTTATCCGGAGGAAAAGTGATTGGAATAGTTAACACTCATCTCTTGGATTATTATAAGTGTTTACTAATTTTTTAGTGAAGTCTTTAAGTGAATCTTCTGATAAATCTTCTGTTGCATCTTCAGATAAACCTGTTAAATCTTCAGATAAACCTTATGTTAAATCTTTAGATGAATCTTCTGGTAAATCCTCAGATGAAGCTTCTGTTAAATCTTCAGATAAACCTTCTGTTAAATCTTTAGATGAAGCTTCTGTTAAATCTTCAGATAAACCTTTTGTTAAATCTTCAGATAAACCTTCTGTTAAATCTTCAGATGAATTTTCTGATGAATCTTTAGATGAATCCTCTGATAAATCTTCAGATAAATCTTCTGATAAATCTTCTGACGTTGAATCTTCATGTTTTTGAAGAAAGAGTTAACTGATTGGTGAGGACACGTTACAAGAGAGAGGATACGAAGTGAAATTTAAATTGAACGCTTGTCCAACACGAGGGACAAGTGCATATAGTGAAGTGAGTGACAGAGTGAGTGCTTGTCAGTACTGTGTGTTTCATTTGCTGAAGAAACATTATAGTGCTCTTGGAGACGTTAACCCTGGATCACATTAAAAGTGCCGGCCAACTTAAAAGCGTCGCTTCGCGAGTGGTAAGTTTTTTCCGCTTCTTTTTTTTTGCCCCTTTCCCCGAAAGTTGTGACCATGAAAAAGATAAGCAGACCACTTAGGAGTTAGGGCCCCAACTAGTTTTTCACAACTGTTTACTTCCTCAACTGTTTTTCAATCCTTTTCTTTACCCAAAAAGAATTTTTCGTTTCAATCATCTTTTCTTCGTCGAGAATCTCTTATTTTTGGTTTAGACTCTATCATTCTGACAACTGTGTTCTACTTTTTCGAATACTTTTCCCCGAATCATTTGATTCAGCCATCTCTCAGTGCTGTGCAAAATTATGGATTTCTTTATTCTTTGGAAAAACATTGCATGTCGGTTTATGAAGATAGTGTCACAATGGGAAATTGACATTTGTAGGCACTATTTAGCTTGCTATTTAGTTAGCTATTTAGTTAACTATTTAGCTAGCTGTTTAGCTAGCTGTTTGGTGAATGATTAATGTTTGTTCCCCTATCTATAAATAAAGTTGACTATAAATCACTTCCTGGAATAGTGTATAAAGTAAACATCTAATTTTATGGAAAGTGTTTACTATTTTTATGCACTTTTTTTTATGTCCCTCGGTGCATGTGTGTAGCTAGAGAACATGCATTATAACTACATACATTGTACAGAATATTTCGCTTCTTTTAAAAGTCAGATTCATCGGGTGGGCACTTTAGCATTTTTGAAATGCACCCGGCGTTTCGGAAATGTTCATAAAACATCTCCTCGAGGTCACAGAATGGGTCCCTCTTTGCTCAAGTTTTCCCTTGCTTCGACCGCAGTGTTTGAAAGTCAGTGGTTGGGAGAGACTGACAACACTGCCCCGGCCTTTTTCATTGCCTTGGGCAAAGAATTGGTGAAAAGGTATTGAGACTTCCAAGCGCGTCTTTTCATAAAAAAAACGAGAGAAGGAAGAAAAAAAACCTTCAACTCGTGGAGATCGTAAACAAGCTAAAATTGCATAGCCGACAGCGAATCTATTATCCGAATAATGGGGGATATGCACCGTTCGGACGTTACTCGCATGACGGAAAGGCATCGAACGATTACAAGTATATGTTTTTTTTCCACCAGCACTGTTCGTTTTGCCTTCAAAAGCAAATATAAAAGAGCTTTTTGTTCGGTCTATAAAAAAAATTTTCCACCTCTGGAGCTGTCATACTCAATTATTGATCACTCATTATTTCTTATATATGGATATTCCATGGCGTAAAATATAATTATGCAAACAAATTGACAGTTCAAACGAATAACTTCCGTTAAGTGGCAACGTCAATTTCAGCTCGAAATTTATTTTTAAATTATTCTTCCTAAATTATTCTTCCACAAACCAACTCTTGTCAATTCACGTTAACTGACAGCAGACAAAAATTTTGTCAAATGGAATTTTTTCGTTCGCTGCTATAAAAAACTGTCTTCTTTTTTCCAAATTCATTCACGAGTCAAAACCGAAAATTAGGAACATTTTCTAATAATTTAAATTTAAAAAACATTGACATTAAGTGATATAATTGAAGACTCTTCCTAGTTTCTTACTTTGCTTCCCTTCCTCTTCATCATGATCGATGCCTTATTTTCGCAACAGGTAGACACGACTATTATTCTTGCTCCGAGTTATAATCATGTTTGTGCCTCACTATTTATAAGAAGTGGAATGAAACAAATGACTACATGACCATTAGCTAACGTAACATTTATTGATTTGATTAGTCGCCCGTCTAGAGGAATTCCCTGTTCAACAAATATTTATTTCTTAAACTGTCGTTTATTCTCAAATTGATTCTCCTTTCCTCGAAATCGTGTAGTGAATTTCCGAAAGAGATTTTTTAGATACTTCCGAAGAAACGTGAAACACAAATAATGTTTTTTTCCCTTAAGGAATTTAGTATGGTTCGAAAAATGTAAACAAAAGTACATTTAACAAAAATTGATTTTAGTCATAGGCTGACAGTTTAGTGCGTGGTAAATGATTTTTTTCCAAAAATTAAAAAAAGTCAGGTTCGTTCTTTTCCATCCTATAGCTAGACAATAGAGAACATCAATTATCTGACAACTAAAATAGAATCACAAAAAAAAATTTTATGAATATGCAAACTTTGAAGGGAAGTAAAAAAAATAAGACCTACTTTTTGAAAATAGAATTTTCAACAACTATTTTGTAGAATTATCTATACAAAAAAGTGACATTACAATTACAAAAAGGGAGAAAGAACAATAACTTTGTAAAAAATAGGTAAGAAAACCTTTGAACATTTCACGCTATATGGGAATAAATAATTTTTTTTTCAAAAATTTAACTCGAGCGTTTGCTCGGTGATAATGCTTTTAATCTCTTTTTAATTTATCAGGGAATTAATATTTGATCGATGGGACGTCGAACGAAACCGCGCGCTAATTCCTTATAGTAGAGACTCCATGTCAACGACATGAAAGCGTATTTATATTCTGAAGAGAGAAATAAGGTAAAAAAACGAGAGAGAGAATAAAAAAGAATGAAGAATGGAAAAAAATTTTTTTCGAAAAAAACGTGGGTTGATGTGAGCTTTATAGCTCAGTGATTTCGATCGAAATCTTGCTCGCGAGAGACGAATAACGATGAATAATAATTGTCCGATATTATCGTAATATGTGCGTGCAATCGGAACGGTCGCGAAGTCATTCCCGGATGAAAACCGGTAAATCAGGTTGCCTCTGATATCGTTGGAATCGATTAGACGATTCACGAGTGCGCTTGTAAATATACTTCCATGGAAAATTATATCAGACTGGATATTAAGTTTTCATAGGCGTGTTATTCAATTTATTTTCGAATAATTATGAAATTCTTCTGCCAAAATCCTTTACTTTTTAAAATACATAGTCAAGGTTAGAAGGGGTTTTTTAAAATCATTAACGGTTTTTCTTTTTACAATTTCTTTTTGTTTCGCTAATTTTTTTTCGGAATTAGTTTTCGTACAACATTAAGAAGCTTTGTTTTTGTTCATGGAAAGGAAAAATGTTGATGAAAACTTATTACGAGCAAAATAGACAATAGATGATCCGCAAATTTTGAACGTTCAAATGAACGAAATATTTTTTATTGGAGATATTTTAATAACTTACTAATCATAAAAAAATTTTAAAATGAAATTTTAAGTTCAAAGACTCGGTAATTAATTTTTTGGATAGTGAAGTAAAATAATTGCAATAAAAATCTAATTTTTTAGAAGAAATAAATAAATTTCGTTCATTTGAACGTTCAAAACTTTAGGGTCTTGACAATAGTGTATAGTTTACTACAAAGTTTGTAGGAAACTACAAACTACAAACTACTACTTGTTGGAAAAGAGGATTTTTTTGAAAATTATTTTTTGAAAATTATTTTTGAAAATTATTTTTGAAAATTATTTTTGAAAATTATTCTTTCAAAATACAAGAGTTAGGATCTTGAAGAATGACGACGACTCGTTTCTCGAAGCTCGTCACGTTCATTTCCTTTTTCTCCTTTCTGCTCTGCTGTTTTATCGTATGTGCCACTCCTGTGTGATTTCATTTAATGATTTCAAAGTAAAACTCACGCACTGAGTCGCTCCAGCATACAGACACACCTATAAGACACTTTTAGAACGTATATCGATTTATGAGCTCGACTTTATTTATTCACTTGCTTAATAAGTTGAGGAGAAAAAAAATTAGATAATGACTACTTTATGTACTGACCTTCATTAAATGGAGAATAGAGAATTAGCCGTTTGTTAATTATTTCTTCTCTTTAGGAGACATTTTATCGTTACTTCTACTTTATACCGCGCCGATAAACTGTTTTATGTCCGACTCTTGTGAACATTGATTTATTGTTTTGGATGTTTGTTAAATTTACCTGCTTTTCGTTGTGTTTTTTTTGCATTCGTTGTGTTTTTTTGCATTCGTTGTGTTTTTTTTGCATTCGTTGTGTTTTTTTTGCATTCGTTGTGTTTTTTTTGCATTCGTTGTTTTTTTTGTCTTCTTTGTGTTTTTTTTGTCTTCTTTGTTTGTTTTTGTCTTCTTTGTTTGTTTTTGCATTCATTATGTGGTTTATAACAGAATAGAAAATAGTTCCATTATAGTGTTGCTCCTAGTTTCATGTGGTTTTTTTTTAGTATACATTTTGTAAACATTAAAATACTCATGGTTGAAAAATGCAAATTATAGCCTGCCAGCAGTAATATTCAGGATGCTTTTAGGAAAAGGTTGTTTTGACTTTTGTTTATAATTGTTGGGGTAATAAACGTCGCTTAGGGATTTATTGTCGATTAATAAGCGTTCAGCGTCGACCGATCAATATTTACATTTAAATATTGATTCCAAGAGCTCCAGCGATCTTTTACAGAATAAGGAGAAAATTATTTATTTTGCACCACTTGCTGTTCTATTTTAATGGTCACAGGATAAAAGTCAATATATTAGCAATTAAGGGAACCGAGTGCACATGTGCATAAAGATTAAACATTAAAGAAGCATCTGTTGCCATCACGGGTCAGAAGAAGTCCGTCAAAAAAAGAATTTTGATCTAAGACGTAATAGCAATATTTGTCACCGGCTCTATCACTTCTGCCATACAAAGGTGACTTAAAAACCCAAAAGAGTTTCCTCTTCTGGAAAATTGTCTCGAAGAATAAATAAATCAGAGGAATATAAGAAGCAAATACGATTGAAATTGGATTTGTGTAAAAACGTCAAATATTTGTTTAGAAGAACATTGTTGGGCATATTATTCGGATGTTTAAAAACGTCTCCACGCTTTTAAGAATGTGGGTGAAAACTATTCAGGTTCCAATAGGGGGAAAAAAAACATATTATACGCGAGGACAAAAACGGTCCCAAGAGTCGGTGGACCGAGAGAGATTCTGGTTATATTTATGGATCGGATTCATAGCAGAATAGAATGGTATTCGAGGTAATATTGACGCCTGGTCGAGCGGATGATTCTTATAAAGTGCCACAAAACATATATATAATAACATTTCTCGCGCAACGCGACGACGACGACGACAAAAATTAAAAGCATTGTCATGTCGCAAAGCGGAAATAAGAAAAGTTGAGATAAAACTCGAAATGGCGAGGAGTCGCTTCCCTGATGGGATTATAATGTAAAATATAAACAGTTTGAAGTTTACGGATTTTTGTGCTTTAAAAAAATAAATCTTTAAGGAAGTGGTCACGCTTCTCTGAAGGAACCTGACAAAATTTCAATTCAGTTTTGTATGTACACAAGGAGAGAAAGTTTTGATGTTTCATGCAGGCGTGGACGCAATTTCCATAAGTTGAAAGATGGCTTCTTCACAAAGTGAGAAAAGATCGTTCCCGTTGGGTAGGGAAGAAAAAAAGAGAGACGTGCGTCCAAAAGGGATACAACATTTCTTAACCGCATATATACACTTCTTCTTTTACCTTTCTTCCCGTATTTTTTTCCCTCTCTTCCATCTTGGTTTTCTCATTCTGGAAAAATTCTCCCAGTACTTGATGTAAATCACCAAATTTATAACCTTAATCTCTCGGTAATGTTCTACCAGAGAGCACAATTTCCTTTCCCTCCCCATAAGAATGCTAATTAGATTTTAGAAAATTTTTTTTCCCGTAATTAACGAAAAAAAAATTTAATTTGATAATGTAATTTAATTAAAAAAGTGTGATAGATTTCGCCCGTAGGAAATGAATTGTACTTTTCACGTAAAATGGGTTTTCAAATCCTCTTCCATAAGTATTAATTATTTTTGGCCTTTCAATCGCATGCACTCTCTCCCTTCTAGCGGCGATTAAATTTCCCTCCCTCTGCTATTTTTCGATTCTGTTTATAACTAGATTTCCCTCATGCCAAATTCGTAGAGTACAATTGTTTATGCACAATTTTTTGTGTGATATTAATTTTTTCTTTGTGGAGAATATTTTTCCGTCAGCTTCTCCTTCACGGTAAATGAAGAAAATCGGTTATTCGAAAAACGAGTCTTTGCGTGTAATTTTTATATATAAAGTATAAATAATACAAATGTGAATGATATTTTACACGATTTACTAAAAGAGACATTTTAATTAATAAAAGAAGCAATTAAACAAGCTTTATAAATTTTTCAAACAATTTTGAATTTCAAGTGGGAGAGTTTAACTATATATACATACATACGACGAGTGCTGGTGGAATAGTGTCAATGATTCTAGCTTAAATCAATATTACACTTCTCCTGAAGAGCTGGGCAGCTCCAATTACCGAAATTCGAATCACGATCACGCAGCTATCTCTCGTAATCCTATAATTTGTGTGAATAATCGTGAATTTTCAATTTACAATTTACAATAGCAATTTTCATTTTTGCTTGTTTAAATACAGACGTATATAAATTTTTTTAACGATACGAGTGAGATAATAATTAGCAAATGCTGCAATTAATGAGGCATTTACCGTGTTATTTGCCAGAATTATTAATGTTTCGAGGATAATTTGTCTCAGTTGGGAATTTTTGCGTTACTTTTCCCACGACACTCGTGTATATATAACAGACAATTGCTCACTCATGATACACTTGGAAATATTGCCGTATATATCTATACAGATATATGTGGAGAAAATAAAGTCGTAGTTTAATGCGAGAAGAAGAGGATCTAGGCCAACAGTTTCCGACGCGACGCTTCAATTTTATAGGCAAAAGTCTTTCGAGAGAATTGTTAATTTCCTGAAAGACGCCGTAAAGTTTCAAACTTTCGTTCCGAATCAGCAAATAGTTGTTAAAAATTAATTTTTTAATTCCTAATAACTAAATATAGACCGAGGCATTAAAAAAGGTAAAAATGATGTTTTTCTTCAAAATAAATTTTTGCAAAAACCGTATTTTGCATTAATATCGATTAATTATTTTCAAACAATAGCTGCAGTTCAGTGATATTCAATGTTTATTTTTTCACGTCGTTGAAGTGAGCAACATTTATGATCAACGATTGAAAGAAAAAAATTATTTTCCTACCAAAAAGAGTAAAAATTCTTGACAAATATTTTTTTTTTTGTAAATCATTAGTCAAAAAATTAAACGTGCTATTTTCTGTACAAAAATTTATAAAAATTCTTCCTCTATATAAGGAAGCAATTTGCTTAGAAAAATATTTTTCTTCAGAAATCCTCGACTATGAACGTTGTGAACTTCATTAACGTATTTTATCAAAATTTTTCCAAAGAATTCAATTATTTAAAAGAAAAGTTTAAATTCAACAAAAACATTTCATTATTTTCATAAGTAATTAAACTTTTGGCGAAATTTAATTATTTAAAAAATTTTCATATATTTCCGAGCAATAATTTCATAATTTCTTGAAAAAATAAAAATGATTACAGAACATCGCTTATTTTTAATACAATTCAAATTGAATTCCACGAAAAGTTTAATTATATTTAAAAATGTTATGAAAATTAGTCGGAAAAATTTAAGTAATGTAAAAATTTGTTAGTTCTGTATGAGAATTCAGCTTTAAGAAATATTTAATAATTCATAAATTATTTATTTTTGTATTTAAATAACTGCGAATTTTCTTAGAAATTTCTAAAATAATTGATTAAACAATTAATTTCATTTGAAATTTTCGTCAAAACTTCAATTATCTTTTAATTTATTTTTAAATAATGAAATTTTTCTACAAAATTCAATTATTCTCAAATATTCTCTCTTTAATGAACGATTTTTAATGTCTACTACTATATAAAAATTTTTCAAAAGAATTTAATAATTTTAAAAAAATGTTAATAAATTTCTACTCGCAATCATTTAATTAATTTCATAAAGAATGCAAATTTCACAAAAACTTAATTATATTCATAAATACTTAAATTCTTTTTAGAAATTTAATAATTTTTATAAATATTTGAATTCTTTTTAAAAATTTAATAATTTTTTTTAAAAATAAAACACATCGTAAGTTTACATTTTTTAAATACAATTTTAATCCAAGTCTTCGAAAAATTGAATTATTACTATATTATTTAGTAAAGTATAAAATATTGATTTTCTGGAAATAGTTTTCGAGGTTAAAGGTACTTTTAAAAATAAGTGTTAGTGTTTATTTTAAATCACCTAATTATGTTGCTCGAAATTCCTGTGGTTGAGAATCTTTAAATTTAGTTTTGTGGTTTTTATGTTTCGAGAAAAAAACATTTTTTTTCGTCTATTTTAAATCTCTAAATGAGTTTTAAATTCATATTTAGAAGATTTTTTTATAAATTCTTACTTTCCTATATTATCGTCTTTAAAACATTAGTTCTTTAAGAGATATTTTTGGCCAAGAATAAGTTTTTGAAATTTATCACGTAATTGAAAAGATTTTTTTTGGCTAAAATTGATTAATTGGGCAAAAGTATCGCTTCAATTATGATAAATTCCAAAACTTATTCTTTAATGAAAAGAACATTATTTATTTTGATAAAACAAGCGGTTCATTTTTTAACAATTTTTTTTGTTAGCATAGTTGATCACACGGTAAATCGTTAGGTATTAAAATAACACCAAAAAGGATTAAAATAATCCAATTTAGTGTTATTTTAATCCATTTTGGTGTTATTTTAATACCTAACGATTTACCGTGCATACTTTGCAAAGTATTTTCGCAAAAATGCAAAAAAACTATTTCCATAATCTCGAATGTGGATAAAATTCAATGAAAAAGTAAAATATTTCACTAAAAAAATTAAATTCTAATTTTAAGAAAAACTTCTTAAATATGCGCCAAGAATTATCCCCACTCAAATTAAGTGGGAAATATTCTTACAATAATAATGTTCTTATTGTAAGAATATTTCCCACTTAATTTAGGTGGGGAATATTCTTGGCGCATATTTAAGAAGATTTTCTTAAAATTAGAATTTATTTTTTTCAGTGTTCGAAAAAATTGATTCTGTGCTAAATTTTAAGAAGTGAAGTTTTTTTAATCCTCCGTGAAGTGGATGTATTAATTTTTCAATTCGCTCTCAAGTGTAATTAATCGAATCAGTCATAAATTAGCGATCAAGGTCTAGCGATTTTTAATTTGGAGAATTAAATGTTCTTATATCCTTTAAAGCACAATTGAATTAAGAGGAAAAGTATAGTGGCACGTTGAGTAGTGCGGTAATATAGTTGAAAGAAAAGGGAAAGTAATTGCGGATAAGTGAGCGGATGAAATGGAATTACGATTGAAGGAAAGCAGCGAATGTCAGAGTTTGTTTATGGATAACAAAAGAAAAAGGGATGGTTGAAAATGAGAGAGAGAGAGCTTACGCAAGTGTTTAAGCAAAGAAAGCTCACTCACTCTGTCTTGGAGTAGTGTGGAGGCCATCGAGAGGGACTTTTAGTCTCGTTATGAGTCAGTGGTGCAGGACGTGTTCTTGACGTTTCAAAGAGGTAGTTCTCTCGTGTCTACGACAATCTCAGAATTAACGTGTACTTTCAAGAATGCGCTCAGGAACAACGTCAATGTGCGCACCCTTGGCGAAAGCTCTTAAGAAGCCTCTGTGTAGTGGTTTCTCCTCTCAACACAATGCTTCGCGTAAATTGTTCTCTAATTATTATCGGAAATTCAATGCATTGCAATGCTCCTTAAGTTTTCTCTATAAAGACGTCTTCTTTTTTCTTTAACAGTTGACTCTTGCGATCATTTTGGAAACATTTGCGAAACATTTGTAAAACATTTGTAGAATTGTAAAACATTTGTAAAACATTTGTAAAACATTTGTAGAATTGTAAAACATTTGTAAAACATTTGTTAATGATGCTGGACCTAATGCTGGACCCAATTGAACCTAAGCGGAATTACCAACATAATTGGTACTATCCTGACACTACCAGCATTAATTAATGATTTTTATTAGTGATTATTAAGTAGTGATCTAGAAGAATACAATTATAAACCTTCTGAAATAGAAAAGCTGTCAAAATTTGCCTTTTTACAAATGATGACATGAAAAGAGTGGGCACGTGGGTGGGCATGAGTTATTCGGGCCATCCATGGGATGTGACGTTCGAAAGGCATGTGCAACATGAACGACTGTGGCACTTATAAATACTCTCATTCGCTATAAGTTGGATATAATGTAATTATCCGGATGATGTATGACTTCAGTTGGGCATTTTCTTCTTCTCAGTGTGACATTTATCATGAAACTGAGATGATGGCAGCAAGACGGTTTCGCTCCTCGCATGTGACTGTTTGTTCTGAATATGTCGCGCCCAGTTTCGCTTATATGCGAGAGAGAGCGACATTTATTTTCCGGGGGGACATTTATACGGAACCGTTAACCCCGCTAGAGTCACACAGCAAACGACACGAGCAAAACGTTTCCAGCTACACGTTCGCTAAGATCCAATGTAACGAAGGTGAACATTCAGCCAACAAGATGGAAATTCCTAAACCCGCTTTACAGTTTCTCTTATATATATAAAATATACACACTTCTTGTTAACATGCCTCGTGTCCTTAAAACCTTGACTTGACGTTTCCTGCAAATACAGAAAACCCTTCACCGTTTGGAACTTTAATAATTACAAATTTTCAACTCTTTCAAGATTTTTAAGGTTTTGTAAAAACCTTGGGAAAGTTTTCAATTCTAATATTCTTTAGTTAAAACCTTCTAATATTCTTTAGTTAAAAGCTTCCAATATCCTTTAGAATAGGAATATCCTTTAGAATATTCCTACTTTCGTCCGATGCGCACCGAGAATTCAATTCATTTTTCGGTACAGATAGAGGATTTTTTTAGAATCGAGTTGTTTAATTAAGATAAAAGATAACGACGAGGAGCCAGGGCATTAAAAACACGCTCTAGGTTCAGATTCAGCGGCATGATACACTGTAAAGCGAAATGTATTTTCCGCTAGAAACGGCGTCGCTGACCTCAATTGAATTTCTCTAGTTATTTTCACCCTCCTCAATTAATCTCCTCTTCGCAAGTTTCATTTTTTTTTTTTTTTTTGAAAAACTGTTTCTCTACCGTAATTTGTGAATAATCAATCCTTTAAATCCGCTTTCAGTGTATTAAAGCTTCACTGATAAATATCTCACAGTCCAACCCTAGGGTGTCATAGTAGAAAAGCCGATTCGAGTATATTAAAACGCAATGTTTAATCAGATAAAAATAAGGCTAAAGAAACGTTTTACATTTTAGGAAATTAGTCACGAATCAAGGTATGGGTGTGGCGAACACCTACTGACCGTTTTGTTAAAACGAAACATTGATTTGTAGAACAGAATTTTAATTCGAAAAAAGCGAACATGATGGACACTTCCGCTGCTTTACTTTTTTGTTTATGAGTAAATTTTGGAACTAGAATTTAAAATAAATTCTATAACGCCGGGTTTTTAAATTCGTGTTCAAACATTTTATTTGATCACTTGAATTGAATATCGGGATGAAACGCCACTTAACAGAAATCAATAACCAAATGGGTCTTCTTTTCAGATGAACGCTTTCAAACAATTATGGTAAATTAAAAGCTTGAAAATAATCACAAATTTTTATAAATGGGTGATATTTACATATTTTGGGGTTTATATGTCTTCAGCGAAGGAGAAGAATTCATGATGGATATGATTATATCAATCATATAGTTCTGTTTCAAAAAATTAGCTATAGAAGAAATAAGATGCGGAGACAATTTTCTCTATATCGGCTTATTCTTTCTCTTCTTCCTTCTCATTTTATGTTAATTTCTGCTTGATTCCTGAAGATAATGACAGTCTTTGACGCGCAAGTTAATCCCGTTACTCGCCTAAATTGCTAGGTGGCCATCGGTTTGAATTCTATTCGTTGTAATTTGTAAGTACCTCGTACGAAATTTTAGATAATATGGTTGGAGACGAGACGCGACGCCTCGAGAGGAATAAATTTTCCTTCTTTTCGTTCTTTTTGCGGTGTATAATTAAATAACCATACCACTAGGAACATAAACTAATTTTCTTTATTGGAAATGACATCATTTGTCTCCTACCATTCGAATTCAATTCTTAATTCAATTTTTTGAAATTTTGAAATTTAACAATGTCCACTTAGCTTTTGTTTGCATTGATAGAATGCTAGTGTTTTGAAGATAATTCAGACTTTACTGATTTTATTCTTCTTTTCGAAGATTCTTAATAGTCTTCTTAGGCCTAGTTTGGAACATTAGCTATAAAAGTGTGGTTTTCGGTAAATTAATTTTTCGAAATAAAAAAGTTTTTTTTTCTAAGTGTTTGTCTACCTGAATTCTCCGCCGCGTTAAGAAACAGGTCAATTTCGATCGACTGGAAATGTGTTTATTAAATTCATTTGCATCTAACGTGGGTATGAGAAAGAACAAGGAAATTTTGTTAAATCATTCAGGGGAAATTTGGGAGAATCATTCTTGTATTGTTCCTTGAATCATTCATTGTATGTACAAGAAAAAAATAATAGGATTTTATAGGCCTGACTTTGAGTACCTGAGTTTTCTATTTTGTACGCGAGTCTTTGTGTAATGAAAATGTGAAAAAAATGGAGAATGCAGGCCTCGGATATTATGACTTTTTCGACTTTTTTCGACTATTTTCAAATAATGCGACTTTTATCGACATTTATTTAAAAATTGCGACTTTTTCGACTTTTCTTACAAATTTTAATTAATTGCGCCAAAATACTTGATTTTTGGAATAAAATGCAATTTCGATTTTTATACCGTGCAAAATATAACTTATAGACAAACTTTTGGATGTTTATTTTTCAATCAGTTTTCTAATTAAATGTTTCAAAATATTACAATTAAAAAGATTTTGAAAAATTAAAATATTCTGTAAAATTTAATTAAAACTAAATCATTTTTTCAAGTGTTTTATTCCAATTTTTCAAAATTAACTTTTAAAGAATTTTAATTGAAAATTTTTGAAATAATATTAAATTATCAAAACTTGTATTAAATAATCTTCAAGTGTAGATTCGATGAAAATGAAAATGAACGAAAAATAGGTTTTAAAAATAATATTAAAATAGTTTTGAAAAGAATAATTCTCTGAATTATTACGTCCTAATTTTTTTAAATTCAATTATTATTTTCAACATTTTGGAGAAAATAATCATATATTTCAAATTTTCAATTAAAATTCTTGAAAACAATTTTCTTTTAAATTATACAAAAATTCTTCAATTATTTTTGAAAAATTATACATTACAATATTTATAAAAAATTAATTATTACAATTGTTTTATTACAATTTTTTAAGATTCAATTACCTTCGAATAAAGTAAATAGAATTTTTTTTAAATTTTTAGAATTTAAAACTTTAGAATTTTTCAGAAATTAGTTATGAAAATTACAATTTTTTGAAAAATTAGATTTATTTTTTTATATTTTTAAAAAAACTTAATTATTTTTCAAAAGATTTTGACAAATTTTGAATTATTTTTTCAAATGTTTTACTAAATTTAAATTAGTTTTGAAAAGATTTGACAAAATTTCAGTTTTTTAGCCATTTTTTAATTGTTGTTTTTTTTTGTTATTATTATTTTTTTTGTATTTTCAATAAATCATTTAGAAATATTTTTAAAAAGTTAGTTTTTACGAATTTCTTTATTAATTTTCGAAAATGTTCTACCTTAATTAATATCTTTAAATATAGAAAAATAGACTTTTTAAATTATTGTAAAAAATTTGATTTTTTTTCTTTAAATAATTGAATTTTTGAAGAAATTGCAAAAAATGATTAAAAATTTATATAGATGATTTAGAGATGAAGTTTAGTTAAAAATTGTAAAAAGTAATTAAATTTCTTAAAGGGTTATAGTTTTAATTTTTATAAATTATAAATGATGAAATTTGAAAAGTTGAAATTTAAAAAATTTTATTTCCTGTGAATAAAATAAGAAAATTTTATTTATTTGAATATTTATTTAGCAGAATTATACAAGTTTTGATTAATTTGAATTTTTGTGACAGCACTGAATTGAATTATCGGCTTTTTTTCTGTTTTTAATCGACTAAAGGGACTTTTTTTGTTCATTAAAGTCGATCCGAGGCCTGAGAATGTAGAAAAAGCTCTTTTTAGATATTGAAATGAATGTTTGATGCATAAATGCAGTTTAGAAAGGTTTACAGTGTGATGGAGGGGAATTGACGCTGAAAACGTCTCACAACTAACCGAGAGTGTTGACGTGTGTAGTTATATTGCTCATGTTGCGTTGACAAGTCACATATAGTTCGCTGCTGCCTCGCAGTTTTCGAGAGATGAATATTACTTGCCGGAAAGGAAACTCGTCTAATGAATATAAGGGCGAGCATGTGCAACTAACTATATTCTCAAGTGATGTGCAATCAGGTCCCAGATGTTGGCTTCTTTTCGTATAGCCCTCTTCTTTTCCCTAGAAGTTTCTTTGTCTTCGATGTTTTTTTTTTCCTTTTATTCATTCCATATTCTTATTTTTTTTTTTGCTCCGCTTCTTTCTTGTACTCTCTTTCACCTTTGGCTACGCTGTTTCACTCGGTGCGTTTACCGTGCTAATGCGAATTTGCTGGATTGAAAGCCAACCGGAAACTTGGTAAGAGACCCAGTGCTCGACTTGCCCGAAGGACTTACATACCCGCAGTAAAACTTATCGTTTGCTAGACACTTTGAAAATTTGCCTGCAGCATACTTGACGACGACGGTGACTACGACTGTGACTACGTCGGTGACTACGTCGGTGACGAATGTTCCTATTTACGACAAATAGTGTCTTGTATTCCTTCAGAGAATAATTAATTACTCAAGCGTGCGCTACATAAAACTTGTATACTTTTTTAATTAATGTTTTACTTTTCCTAACAAAAAGAAGAAGACCTAAATCTTTTTGTCACAAGTATTTGAAGTTCTTTTTCGTTTCGACATAGTTGCCCATTGTTTGTCATCCTCCGCACGCGAAGAGGTGGAGGTTTTTTTTTTATATTTGCCATTTTGAAAAGAGAACAATTCTTCATAAAAAAAAGAAAGAGGAGAGTAGGTGTTTTAAATAACGCGCGCAAGGAAATCGTGATAAAGTACACAATTAAGTTTTATCCCGGAGAGAGGAAAAGCCGAGAAAAAGGGTGAAGCGGGAGGAAAAAGAGCCGGCAGCCATGTACGCGTTATGTACTTCCCCGACTATATATGCACGTAAAACTGGGTATGTACCTAAGGGTCGTAGGGTATCACGTCGCTACTTAACTCGACGGACTTAATGGCCAAGCGTAATGGGCGTTGCGACGAAAAAACGTAATTAAGAGTCCGGGATGCGCATCCTCAGCGCGACTTGTCCCAGATTTATGTCACGCGATAATTTTACATTTTCACTCCGCATTGGCCCCAAAGATGCGGGAAAAGATTTCCAAACAGTAAAATCATTCCAACTGCTTCTCGACTCATGGAATTATAGACAAATGAAAAGTACATTGAAAAGTAAAAAGTACATTAAAAAGTACATTAAAAAGTACATTGAAAAGTACATTGAAAAGTGAAAGTACATTGGACATTTCGGGTGTCATTTATCTCTTTAGAACCTTACGTTACAATAGAACGATCAATTGATCAATAGCTCCAGAGCGTAGGTGTCAAAGGCGTGTGAGATTTAAAACGTCAGTAACCCTAGAGGATTTTAATCGAATCAATACAATGAAATCACTTTTCGAATCCTTTGAAATTGAACATGAGTGAGCGCACACAAACATTGCTACGAGGCAAAGTAATAAGTTGATAAATGCACTGAAATGTCGTCCAGCATCGATTGTTCTACAAGGCTCAGTGCGGAGAAACCTGCCCACACACACACAGAAACATACGAACATACGAAACAGTACGTGAGAGAATCTCGTCCGTTGACCACGTTCACATATTTATGATGAGAGGAGACTGGAATCCATCGACTGCCGATTGCGCAGCACACACCAATATATACAACGACGGAATGCTCACACAAAACGAGGGAGAAAATCCTCGCTTTTCTGTAGGAAAAGCATCAAATGCAACGCGCAGACTACTCTCACTGATGATAAACAATTCGACTGAAAGGACGAATAAATGAAAATCCATCAAAAGCACATTCTTAATCAATGATGAATGTATTTAGGTCAGTTCTGGTTTTATATACAGAGATATTCCCTTATTGATGCATATTTATCGCGCGAAAAAAAGCATCAATTTTAATTTCAATTAGTTTCTTGCCTCACTTCTTTCAAATTATCATTTCTCTTAATTATTCACATTCTAGAATAGAGTTTTTAAGTACATACACTGAAAAAAATTTATTTGATTCAAATAACCGATTATTTGTCTATAATCAAATAAATATTTACTTGAATCAAATCATTTTTATTTGAATCAAATAAATTGTATTTGAATAAAATATTTCAGTATTTGAAGCAAATGCTTTGATTCAAATAAAAATTATTTGATTCAAGTAAATATTTATTTGATTATAGACAAATAATCGGTTATTTGAATCAAATAAATTTTTTTTTTCTGTGTAGCAACTAGTCTGAACTAGTTTTCTCCAGTCCGGCGCCATTTTGGATCCGACATTTTGAATTTTACTAAGTATCATTGACAAAAAGGTCAAGTCTAAAACTAGCACTTTATTCGTCTACTATTGAAATTTTAAAAAATCGTGAGCGCGGTGCAAACGCCGATTACTATAGCAGGGTTACCACGCAACCTGGAAAACCTGCGGAAATGTCAGGGAACTTTATAAAAATTGAAAAAAAACCTGGAAAAGTCAGGGAATTTTGATCGAAATCCTGGAAAATTGTTGTTTTCTAATTGAAATTCTTGAAATCTATAATTTTACTTAAACATTTCAAAATTAATTCAATTTTAAACGAACTGCATTTACAATTGTTATTATTATTATTATTATTTACAATTATTTACAAATGAACTTGAAAAGATTTTCATTTCAAAACTTGTAAAATTTCAATTTTAAATTAATTTAACTAGACATTTCAAAAACCTAGATTTTTAAAGAAACCTCAATAACTAAAATTCTTATAAAATTATTTAAATTTTTCAATATATATTTAATTTATTATAAAAAATAACGGATTTATGGAAGAATTTTAGTAAAAAAAAAAACGCTAAAACCAATTGAATTTTGAAGCAAAACAATTCAATTATTTAAATCAAAAGTTTAATAAAATTATAGTCTGAAGAATTCAATTATTTTCACACCTAATATAATTCTTCGCAAAAATTCAATTATGTTTGATTTACAAAAATTTTTGTCAAAATTTAAATTGTCTTCAAAAATAATCAAATTTTTCTTCGAAATTCAATTATTTAAAAAAATTTTAACAATATTCTTGGCAGAGTTTCAATTACTATTTAATATACAAGATTTTCATCGAATTTCTCGAAAAATGAAATTATTGTTCAATTTTTTTTTAAATCTGTCTATTGACAATAAATATTAATAAGAAACATAATTAAATTTTGATAAAATTTTTTAATGAAAATTCAATTTTAAGAAATATTCAATTACTTAATAAATTGTTTATTTTCATAGTTAAAGAATTGATTTCTTATGATCCTCAAGTTTTGAACCTTCAAATGAACAAAATATTTTTTTAAAGATATTTTTAATAAACGACTAATCATAAAAAAATACTAAAAATAAAATTTTACGTTTAGAAACTCAATAATTAATTTTTTCGATACAGTAATTCAAAACAATTGCAATAAAAATTTAATTTTTATAGAAGAAATAAATAAATTTCGTTCATTTGAACGTTCAGAACTTTAGGATCTTGATTTCTTATAGAATTTTCAAATGAATATTGAAATAAAAAATAAATTTTAGGAAAAATTTTCGATTATAATTGAATATAATATTCAGAAATATTTACTTGGAAATTCTACGAGAATTCATTTATTTAACTCTTAAAATAAACATTTTATTAAATAATTGAATTTTTCTTTTTTAAATTGAATTGTCATGAAGAACTTTGTCAACAAATTTTTAAATAGTAATTGAATTCTATTGAAGATTTTTAATAAAAATTTTTAAATAATTGCATTTTTCGAGAAATTTGATGAGTATTTTGTATCACGGTAAATCGTTAGGTATTAAAATAACACGAAAAAGGATTAAAATAATCCAATTTAGAGTTATTTTAATCCATTTTGGTGTTATTTTAATACCTAACGATTTACCGTGATATAAAAAATGAATGAAAGTTTAAAGAAAAATTTTGTTATTTTTTATTTATAAAGATTATTTAAATTTTGACGCCGGAATTTTGGGCAATTTTTCGAACATAATTTTGCGAAGAATTGTGTTACTTTTGAAAATAATTGAATTCTTGAGTTTTACAATAATTTTCTAATTAATAATAAATGTTGCTTTAAAAACCTGGAAAAATTTTCGTTTTTGAATGTGGAAAACCTGGAAAAGTCAGGGAATTTGAAAAGGGCAAAAGCGTTGGCAACCCTGTATAGCCATAAGAAATAATGACTTTCCATGTAAATAAATACTCCTCATGTTTACAAATCTATATTTGTCAGGAGAAACGAGAATCATAAATCAAAATTTTTAATAGTCGAATGAGCCGAACGATCCGGTTTATCGTTATATTCGCATCTGCAGCATTGGGGTATAACTTCTTGGGCGAAAATCAAACGGACTCGAATAAGAAGAAGAAGAAGAGGGTTAGGAATGGCTGAAGCAGGCAAACCCAGGCAAAAGTGTCAAATTTCACAGAGATTTGATTATTTGAAGCTCACGCGAGGTAATCGGCGTTGCCTGGGGCGTGAATTAACCCTAGCCAACCCTGACTTACATTTAATAATCTCTCATTGTCAGACAAAGTAATCTCGCCGAGATTTATCTCCGTCTCGATTTTGAGAGCAGAAAAACCTTTAGAGATGCCCAGGTACGCGAAAGAGGCGGAAAGAGCGAGAGAGAGAAAAAAACGAAGGCCACAAATATATATATATACTCTTCAACTGCGCGCATACGCGCTGTTTCCATTTACAAGCCGCCAAAGTTGACGTTTGTCCTCGTTTGGTCGCGCGAGCAAAATATTAAGCTCAAAAATATTCGTATCTGTCCCATGAACGCATGAATATATAAAATATGCAAGCAATTTTTTCCCCCTTTAAAATTGCAATGCATTTATAATTATGTACGTATGTGCATTTATATTCTCGTCATACACTCGCAGTCATTAATTTCTCTCCATTAAAAGAAAGTACCTACATCAAGGGATATTGCAGTCGAAGAAATAAATAATTTACTTTTCCCACTCTTTTAAGCATGGAAAAAAATTTTATATATGTATAACTCGTTCAAACTTCAATCCTTGATACGAGAGTTACTATCTGAATATAAGTGACTTGAAAAAGAAACCAAATTGAAGTCCGCAACGTTGATCAACGAAAAAAAATTGTTCACTAAGTAAATTAATTACAAATAAAAATTAAAATAAAAAATTAAAAATTAAAATTAAAAATTAAAAATTAAAAATTAAAATTAAAATTAAAATTAAAATTAAAATTAAAATAATGCATTAATATTGAGACAAAAATATTTGAACAAAAAGATTGATGTTTATGTTTTTTTGATAACAATTCTTGTACAATAGAATATTAAATTAAAAATAATATTTTATTGCATTAAACAAATTTTTTTCGTTGATAAACGTGTTGTGGACTTCAACTTCGTAAAAAGAAAACGAAAAAACTGACGAGAATTCACGTTGGTCGCTTTTTTATTATTCCCGGTTTTGGGTTTTTACCAACACTGATAACTAAAATGTATCAAATTGCAACGAATTGATACCAAAAATGCGAAGCAAACTAAAAATTGATACAAATTTTTGGCATCGATTTGATACTTTTAAGAAAACTGTGTAAACTTATACATTTAGTCCCCCTACAATATTTTAATTTCCCCCTTTTTTTATTTTTTTTTAATTATTTGTTTTTTATTCGCTTTTTAATGAAATAAATTCTCAGCCATATGAAAAAATACGAAAACAAATATCAAAACAATTGAATATTGATACTTAATTATCAATCTGGAACGGATAACGACACTAATAAGATACTTTATTCATCGACCTGGATCGGTTAAAGATACTAAATAGTAAAACTTTTTTTTTTTTTTTTTTATTCCCCCTGAATAAAAACTATTCAATTTGACATAAAAAGTAGGTGAGTTAAAACAAAATAGACAAAAAAGAGAACTTGAGGAAAAATAAATCTGCATCTTTCGAAGAATGGACACTATGGAGATTAGCCTAAAATGTTGAGCACCTTCTTCTGTACCTGCGATGGACATTATCGCAGAGAACTCAATCTCCAGTGTATTTATATAAATAGGAGTTTGTATGTGTGTATATATATATTTTGTAGGTATGTATAAAATGTATCGGGGACTGAGGATCAACTCGACCACATTAAACTCACAACATTCCGATCAGATTGCCGCTTCGCCATCGTTTACCACTTTCCCTCGATTGGAGCTACCTGCTGGTCACGTGACTAGACTATAATCAGAGAGTGGTTTGAGTTAAGATTAAAGAGCACTGATAGTATTCTTTACCCAATTCGAATGGTTTTCCTCCTTTTTAATTTGAATAAGTCCACGCACATGATTAATTTGCTGTCACAAAATGGCGAAAATTTTTGGTCAATTTTTCAATAGCTTTCACTATCTTTCAATATCTTCCAATAACTTCCAATATCTTTCAATATCTTTCAATATTTTTTAATATCATTCAATATTTTTTAATATCATTCAATATTTTTTTCATATCATTCAATATTATTTTTTTCAAAATCTTTCAATACATGGTAAATCGTTAGGTATTAAAATAACACCAAAATGGATTAAAATAACACTAAATTGGATTATTTTAATCCTTTTTGGTGTTATTTTAATACCTAACGATTTACCATGTATTTTTTAATATCATTCAATATTATTTTTTTCAAAAATCTTTCAATATTTTTTAACATCATTCAATATTATTTTTTTCAGGTTCCTGAAGTTGTCATCGATGCTCAGCATCGAAAAATATTTTTTTGGACAAAACCAAAAAAAAAATCACTCAATTTTTCCCACAGTTTTAAGTTAAAAAAAATACTGTTAAATAGTAACTTACAGCTCAGGTGAATAAAAGGAGTAAAATTAGTTGAAATTTGTTTAATAAAAATAAGGAAAAACACTTTTCGATGCTGAGCATCGATGCCAACTTCAGGAACCTTTTTTTCAATATTCTTTCAATCATTTTTTAATATCATTGGAAAAAATTTGATTATGGAAATTTTTAGGCATATTTTTCGACTTATTTATCAAAATTTAAGACTTTTTCGACTTTTTTTGTTTAAATAGATTGTAAACAAAATACCACAAATTTGTTTAGTGTGAAATGCAAATTATCTCGATTTTTCTAGTGCGAAAAATGATACAAACAAATCTCACAAATTATTTATGAATCATTTTTTAAAGTAATAAAATTTTTCAATTACTGTATCTATAATAAAAATATTTTTAAAATCACTGAAAATTTGTAAAATTGAATTTTTAAAAAATTACTGAAATTGTAAATAATCAATTTTTTGATGCTATTTTGTCAAAACTTTCGAAAATCAACTTTTGGAGAATTTTAATTGTAAAAATTTGAAGAATAATTCAATTAACAAAAATTTTAGTGAAAAATCTTTAAATTTAAATAGAAAAATAAAAAATTTTTAAAAAGTTGTAAATAATCAATTTTTTTGCAAGTAATTTATTAAAATTTTTGAGAATCAATTTTTGGAGAATTTTTGTATTAAGAATTTGGAAAATAATTAAATTACCAACAATTTTAATGAAAAATCGTTAAATTTTAATTAAAAAATTCGAAATTTTGTAAAATTTACTTGAAAATAATTACACCAAAATACATCAATTTGCAAATTCCAACAATAATTTTGATTTCTCGAAAATTTTAATAAAAAATCATTATTTAAATTTTTTAAAAACATTTTTGAAGAAAACAATTGTGTACAAAATTTCTAATTAAAATTCATCAAAACTTCAATTAGTCATTTTTTTCTGTAAATTATATTAAAATTCTTTTAAAAAATTTAATTATTTCCGAAAAGAATTATTAATAAAGATTTAAATTTTTGAAATATAATAAAAATGTAGTTTTTGAATTTAAATAATTGAATTCTAGCAGAACTTTTCGGAAATTATTCAAATATAATTGATAATTGATTTAGAGACGAATTTTAGCTGAAAATTGTAGAAAATAATTTTAATTCCAGTGATTTGTGAGGGAAATTGAGGAATTAAAACTTGTGACTACTCTGATAAAGTTTTAGCAATTCGTACAATTTTCTGTACAAATTTTTCGTAATTTTTTTTTTTAAATGCAATTCATTGCTTTTTGTTTAGAAATTTTAACGGTTTATTTAGGAATATTAATTTTTAAAAAAATTTAAATGAAAAAAACGTGAAAGTATACAAGTCTTTTAAAAGATTTATATACTATAAACATACCGTAAAGAAGATTATTTCCGCTACAAAAAATTTTAGATCTTTGAAATATTTTCCCGTTTTAAAAGATTTTTTTAAAAAGATTTTTTAAAAAGATTTTTTTTAAAAAGATTTTCACATCTGTTTTAACTTATAGGATGACCATAGCCATCAGGATTTTTACTTACAAGGGGGGCATATTTTTTTTGGGTACAAGTTCTTTTTTCTTTCAAAGTTTTCAAGATGTCATGAAATTCGTTAAAATTTTCAAATCTGAATCTTTTTTTGTCTCCAATTGAAAAAAAAAAAAATAAAAAAACCGTTATAGTCTTTTGAATTAATTTTGATACTCTTAAAAAAGATTCTTGATGTTCCAAATATTCGTTACTGCTTGGAATGAAGATTAATCTTGAATGAACCATATATTCGCTTTTAAATGTTTAATTTTAGTTGAAAAATTTATAGCTTTCGAATATGAATTTTTTAATGTTATTCATTATCATAAGGAGGTCGCGTTTCCTATTAAAGAAAAAGTGTCAGGATTAATAAATTAAAACCTATGTATTGTGACTTTTTTCTCATGCAAAACAAATGAATGTATGAAATTTTTAACGACAGTTTCCCTTGTAACTGAATTGATTTACTGCAATATGACTTTAATTTCGAATCTCAAAAAAAAAAAAAAAAAAAAATCGGTACAATATATTTATTAGCACTTTTTTAGTTTCCTGTCTCTCTCTAAGGTGACTTTTATATGTTGCGTATTATAAAACGTAACGACGATGGAGAGGCACTGGTGCAGATCGATTTCGATTAGATTCGCGTTCATCCTTTTTTCCTCGTTTCGCTGACATTGATTTAAATGGTCGTCGATTCTCTCTCTCTCTCTCTCTCTCTCTTTCAATGCAGATGCGTAAATATGTCAGTTTTTTTAATAGATTCAAACAGATGTAAATTGCTCTTATGGTCGGTTGATATTTTTGCCCTTAGGCAACAGACGCTGAGAATGTAAATCAAAAATAAAATAAATATTGTAGAAATTAGTCACTTTAACGCGACTTCTGTGCAAGTATATATATATAGGAGGAAAATTTACATGGAAAAATAAAATACCGTTTCTTCTTTCTAGACAATTTTTTTTCCAACTTTATGTATATATATATATATAGGTTGCTTGTTTATTTTTCGTGTCACATGCAGAGTTGTCTAGCTCCTGGAAATTCATCCTTTGCTTTATATGGTTTTCCACACTTGAGAACATATAACCCCCTCTTCTCCTTCTTCAAATGCATAATGGAATTACTTTTATTTCTGAATTTTTTATTTTTAGACGACCTGCGAAATTCTCTCTTGGCTTTTATAGAATCTTCTTCTTTGAAATTAAAACAAAGTGTAGAGGAAATTGGAACACTAATCAGAAATAATCTATATCAATGAGTGAAATATTTGAGATTTGTAATAAATCGAAGTCTTTAAATACGACTGCTTGATAAATCCGTATTATTCATTATTTGATTATTACAATAGTTTTCTATTTATATTTTCGAAATTTTTATTTTTTCTTGACTCTGAAGAATATTCTGATTTAGTTCATAAAATTATTACTTAAAATAAGGTTCTAGTAGTTTTTTTTCTAAATAAATATTTAATTATTGTTATTCCCTCGAAATTACGAATTTCAAATTCAAAATATCAAAACTTTATGAAATTCAACAGGTTATTAATAATTTAAATTTCCAGGCAATTATAAAAAAAATCAAATTATTCACAAAAATTTTTCCCAAAAACTCAATTATTTTTACAAGTAATTTTTTCGCAAGAATTCAATTATTTTTACAAGAATTAAATTTTTTGGCAAGAATTCAATTATTTTTACAAGAATTAAATTTTTTCGTAAGAATTCAATTATTTTTACAAGAATTAAATTTTTTCGCAAGAATTCAATTATTTTTACAAGAATTAAATTTTTTGGCAAGAATTCAATTATTTTTACAAGAATTAAATTTTTTCGCAAGAATTCAATTATTTTTACAAGAATTAAATTTTTTCGCAAGAATTCAATTATTTTTACGAGAATTACATTTTTTCGCAAGAATTCAATTATTTTTACAAGAATTAAATTTTTTCGCAAGAATTCAATTATTTTTACAAGAATTAAATTTTTTCGCAAGAATTTAATTATTTTTACAAAAATTAAAATTTTTCGAAAGGATTCAATTATGTAAAAAAATGTAAGAAAAATTTGTTACAAGAATTCAATTTTTCTCATAAATACTAAAATTCTTCACAGGATTTCAATTATTTTAAATGAAATTTTAAGTAAATTTTTCGAAAAACGTAATTTTTTTCAAAAACATTATTGTTGCGAATTATTTTTATTACTTTTTGCAAAACTTCGTGGAGAATTTTCAAATTTATTTCATCACAATTCATTTTTACGAAATTTCGATTATTGAGAAATTCTTCAATCAAATATTTAAAAAATAAAAGTGGAAATAATTTAAAAAATTCAATTAACTTTTTTTGTCCTGGAAAAAAGCTCTACAAATATGTTCGATGTTTTTAATTTAAAACCTTTTAGAAATGCAATTATTTTTCAAAAGTTAATATTATAAGGATTTCAATTTTCAATTATTATCTAAAATTTTAACTGAAATTAATACTAAAATCAATTTTTATTTGAAAATTCTTACGAGAGTTCAATTATTTAAATACAAAAAATTAATAATTTATTGGTGATTTAAAATTTTCAAAAGTAAATGAATTTCTGCGAAGAATTGTTTTAATTTTAAAAATTATTGAATTCTTGACTCTTGAGACGAATTTTGATAATATTTCTTTTTAAACAATTGATTTTTTAAAAATTTTATTTGAAAATAATAATTAATGGATTTTTTAAAATATTTTTTTTAAAAATAATAATGAATTGATTTTTTTTTAATTTTATTAAAAAATAATAATTAATTGATTTTTTTAAAAATTTTATTAAAAAATAATAATTAATTGATTTTTAAAGATTTTATTTGAAAATAGTAATTAATTATTCAAACAATTGAAAACTGCGACAAAGAATTTTATTCTTTATGAAAATAATTGAATTACTGTGAAGAAATTTATAAACAATTTGTAAATAAGAGAATTTTTGTGAAATTTTAAATGATTTAATTAATTTATTCAAACTTGAAACTTTGCAAATTTTCAAATTAAAACCTTTTGAAGTTTATTTTATATTTATGAAAATTGTGAACGCAACTCTTTTAAAATTGAATTAAGTTTGAAATATTTTTAAATAAAATTTTACTACTAATTTTTTAGTAGTTTTTAATTTTTTATGGACGACTTTTCTCCTTTTTGAATTAATAGAATGTTATTAATTTTTAATAAAATTTAATAATGTTCTAGTAAAATTCCACTAATTGAAAGTCACTTATTTCACTATATGAATTAGTAAAACTGTTTTATCGACTATTAATAAAACTGTTTTGTTAATTGTTAGTAAAACTATTTTATTAATTATTAGTAAAACTGTTTTGTTAATTATTAGTAAAACTGTTTTGTTAATTATTAGTAAAACTGTTTAGTTAATTATTAGTAAAACTGTTTTATCAATTGTTAGTAAAACTGTTTTAGTAATTACTGGTAAAACTTTTATTAATTGTTAGTAGAATTTCACATCCAGCAATTAGTAAAATCTACTAACAATTAGTAGAATTTTACAATTTTATAATTTTTTTTTCCCCATCAATTAGTAAAATCTACTAACAATTATAAAAATTGCACAAGTTGTTAGTAAAATTATTACTAAATCATTAGGTGTAAAAACCCCTTTTTGTAGTCTAATAATATTAATTTCCTTGATTATCTTTATATTAATGTAAATTTTTTTTCTTTTTTCCAGGTAAGCATCTTGCAAAGTTCTACTTTCCAAAGGGAGAGGGTTATATTTAAGATTCTTTCATTGGAAGCACACATACTATATCCGTACGTATATATAATTACTTTCGCATAGTCTGCTGTGCGACAGAAAGCTTATTTCTTTAAAATAACGAAATTAAATATGTCAGTTCCTTTTGTAGTGAGCATTGACCATATAGATTTATGAACATGTTATTTTACGTTTGGTGAGCACCTTATTGTCTCGACGTCCGGTAGATTTGGTAGACGTCAACCTGCTCTCTTATATATATATACATACACGAACTACACGCCAGAACGAGTGTCCATAGTTTCGTGTAAAGAGAGGAAGGATTTGTGCGGATGGCAGAGAATGCATTTCTCATCGTAATGTGATTTATAGGTCATTTTTAACCCCCTCGGGTAATGGTGAATCCTGCGGACTGCAACGGCTGACCTGTACTCTGCAATCCGACCACCCGACCATCCCATCGGCGCGTAAATGGTATTGGGTGTATTTCAAACACACAGACACAGACACAAATATATTTCTCCACCACCTGCAAATTCGTTTTAATATCCCCGCACGTACTTATTGTTCCTGTCCGTGTATCTTTCCGACACCTCACACTATCACGAAACTAATTACCGTTGCGAAAAAATTTGCCGCTATTTATTACGCCTTCTCCCGATGCTTATATATATTCTTCGTGTGTGTGTTGTGTGAAGGAATCGCGTTTTCTCTATAACTCATTTGGGAGAAAAAAGATGCATTTGCATTCCTTTAATTATCCACAATATTTAATTATCATTAGGTTGGGAAATAGAATTACGTAATGTGAAATCAGAAATTGCTAGCTTGATATGAAGAGCTGAGAGTTTTTTTCAAAACTGCTCTTTACTATACTTGTTTCCTAGGCAAAAAAAGCAAAGTGCCATTTTTGTGCCATTTTGTGCCATTTTTATTTCCCATTATTTGAACATTCAAAAATATACTTAAAGTGATGCTTATTCTTTAACTATGTAAGTTAAAAAAATACACGTTTGTGCCATTTTTATTGCCCTTTATTTGAACACTTAGAAATGGACTCAAATACCTATTCTGGTGTTTACAAAAAAAGAAATTAAAATAAAATACCTCTTGGAAATTGAGCACAGTTACTGTAACTGCTTGCAATTTATGTAAAAAAATCTCACCTGAGTATAACAGTTTTAGTGTTTCCCGCTACTTGTTTTCCTCCATAGAATTAATAATATAATGTAATTTACACAACTGCAGGCCTCGGGTATTTATTATTATTATTACTATTATTATAGTCGAAAAAGTCATATTTTTCGACTTTTTTTGACTATTTTCAAATAATGCGACTTTTATCGACATTTATTTAAAAATTGCGACTTTTTCGACTTTTCTTACAAATTTTAATTAATTGCGCGAAAATACAATATTTTTGGTATAAAATGCAATTTCGATTTTTATACCGTGCAAAATATAACTTATAGACAAACTTTTGGATGTTTATTTTTCAATCAGTTTTCTAATTAAATGTTTCAAAATATTACAATTAAAAAGATTTTGAAAAAGTAAAATATTCTGTAAAATTTAATTAAAACTAAATCATTTTTTCAAGTGTTTTATTCCAATTTTTCAAAATTATATTTTAAAGAATTTTAATTGAAAATTTTTGAAATAATATTAAATTATCAAAACTTGTATTAAATAATCTTCAAGTGTAGATTCGATGAAAATGAAAATGAACGAAAAATAGGTTTTAAAAATAATATTAAAATAGTTTTGAAAAGAATAATTCTCTGAATATTATTACGTCCTAATTTTTTTAAATTCAATTATTTTCAACATCTTGGAGAAAATAATCATATATTTCAAATTTTCAATTAAAATTCTTGAAAACAATTTTCTTTTAAATTATACAAATATTCTTCAATTATTTTTGAAAAATTATAAATTACAATATTTATAAAAAATGAAAATGTAATTAATTCTTACAATTGTTTTATTATAATTTTTTATGATTCAATTACCTTCGAATAAAGTAAATAGAATTTTTTTTTAAATTTACTACTTTAGAATTTTTCAGAAATTAGTTATGAAAATTACAATTTTTTGAAAAATAAGATTTATTTTTTTATATTTTTAAAAAACTTGGTTATTTTTCAAAAGATTTTCACAATTTTTGAATTATTTTTTCAAATCTTTTACTAAATTTAAATTAGTTTTGAAAAGATTTGACAAAAATTCAATTTTTTAGCCATTCTTTAATTGTATTTAATTGTAAATTTTTTTTTGTATTTTCAATAAATTATTTAGAAATATTTTTAAAAAGTTAATTTTTACGAATTTCTTTATTAATTTTTGAAAATGTTCTACCTTAATTAATATCTTTAAATAGAAAAATAGACTTTTTAAATTATTGTAAAAAATTTGATTTTTTTTCTTTAAATAATTGAATTTTTGAAGAAATTGCAAAAAATGAATAAAAATTCATATAGATGATTTAGAGATGAAGTTTAGTTAAAAATTGTAAAAAGTAATTAAATTTCTTAAAGGGTTATAGTTTTAATTTTTATAAATTATAAATTATTAAATTTGAAAAATTGAAATTTAAAAAATTGAAATTTAAAAAATTGAAATTTAAAAAATTGAAATTTAAAAAATTGAAATTTAAAAAATTTTATTTCCTGTGAATAGAGAAGTAAGAAAATTTTATTTATTTGAATATTTATTTATCAAAATTATACAAGTTTTGATTAATTTGAATTTTTGTGACAGCACTGAATTAAATAATCGACTTTGTTTTTATTTTTAATCGACTAAAACTACTTTTTTTGTTCATTAAAGTCGATCCGAGGCCTGTAACTTTTTTTCCGCATTTGGTTGATTTTTACAAGCTTATAGTCGCTAGCTTATATTTCGCTAGCACTAAAAGCGTTTCGAAAAAAAATCACAACCGGAAGAAAATAAATAGCTAGCGCAATGTTATGATGATACCTCAGAAAGAAAAGTATTTCGACTCAGAGGGAAGGAAAAGTTGACCCCATGCCATTTTGTTTGACAAGATATGCTATAGGAACATTGAGAAATATTGTGTGTATTCAATCAAAATTCTTCTTTGAAATAAACCATAAAAAAAGGTTTTCATTTTATTTACAAAGTAGAAAATATTTCTTCTTTTCGGAATTATTCACATGCAATGTGAATAATATTGTCTATTAATATAATATTGTATATTATATTGTTTATATTGTCATCTTGGAGAAGAAGATTTTTTCGACAATTGGCAATTAGCTGTCAAACGCAAGATTGATTAATCGGTAACTTAATGTTTGATGGGTAAAAAAAGAGGCAATTTTTTTTTCCTGGCAATATTGCGTTAAGCACTCATTAAGTGTCCGACAACTTATATTACCTATACCCGCATCATAAATAACATCTTGCGTATCCCTCTGACCAATGGATGATGATTTTCCTTTTCTTTTTCGTTTTTAGTTTTGACTTTTGAAATTTTAAAAATAGAAAGGAATCTCTTAACAGGGAACTGAAAAATAAAAATTTTCTAATACTTGTATTGTTAATTTCGCTTTCTTGTAAAAGATAGAGATAGAGATAGAGAGAGAGAGAGAGAGTGGGAGGGAGAGAGAGGGAGGGATTTTACAATGCTAAAGTTTTTAATATCACGCTTTTTACACATTTCGCTTTGGTAAAAGCCTTAAATATATATCGTACGTATGTATACACGTATTCATTTGTGGGCGTACTTATAACAAGCAATGCATAGTATAATGCATTATCCTCGTCACAACGTTGTTATATGTGCGAAGGTATTTCGTTGGTCGAGTGTAAAATTTTTACTCCTTGGTCACAAGTATACATTTATGTATATGCGAGAGCGTGTGTAGGCGTCAGGATTGCTGGTAATTCTTATTTCTCATCTACTTTTCTGTTTAATATACATTAATCGCGCATCTTTATTGCGGAGAGCATTTTTCTACTTTTATAACATTTATTTTTTTTATTTATTCCTTTTTATGAAAGGTCAACATTTTATTTGCACAACGGAGGATTCTACTTTCACTCGCACTTATACTTTACTTTTTCACTGTGTTTTAAAGTCCCTAACACTTGAAATCAAAAACAATTATAAAAGTTTTAATAAAATGACTCGAGTCCGTCTTTTAAATTCCCTAACACTTAAAATCGAAAAATGTGACGCGATCTGAACACGATAAATCGTTAGGTATTAAAATAACACCAAAATGGATTAAAATAACACTAAATTGGATTATTTTAATCCTTTCTGGTGTTATTTTAATACCTAATGATTTACCGTGTTAAAATCGAAAAATGTGACGCGATCTGAAGAAAGGGACTTTAGAAGCAAATCACTTTAAGGTTATGTTAGTGTCATACGTTTTTGTTGATTAAAAGTTTCTTTTTACTTTTTGCGAATTAAAATCAGTGTTTATTGAATATTTCAGTTATAATGAAAACTTGAACTGTTGAAGATTAATGATTTTCATATACAGTTGATCCTTTTTTTGTATTTAAATGTACGAATTTATTTTTTAAATAAATTTCAAACATAACCTATAATTTTTTGCTTCTAAGGTCCTTTTGTTTCAGATCGCGTCACAAATTATTCTAAAAGTTAAGGTTTTATTTTAATAAAATGACTCGAGTCGTGTTCCATTTCCGGTATCATTCTCTGGAAAATTTCTTTTTATTCTGTAGTAATTTCTTCTTTATATAGATGCCCTCATCCGCATTCTTTATCTCACACACACCATATGATTATCGCGGGTAAATTAATATTGACAGTGCGCGGCGCTAAAAACACTGTCTTAAAGATTCTGACTCGGAGATTTGAAGACCTTAAATTGCATAAAGGCCAGGGAGCCACACATTATAATCCCCAGGTGGGACTCTCCTTTTCTATTGTAAGACTGTCCCAACCCACTTTTTCACTCTCTCTCTCTCTTTTTCTCTCTCTCTCTCTCTCTCTTTTTATTTCTCCTTCTCTCTCTTTTTCTCTCTCTCTCTCTTTCTCTCTTTCGCGCTGTATCAGGAATCGTGTTTGCGTGGGCGTTCGGTGGGTGGTGTTTAGGTGCGTCGTTGGTAATTATTCTCAAAGTCACATAAGACTCTATCGAGTTTTGAATGTATGCGATATACAATTACCGAGCCGAGAGGCATCGCGCGCACACATATTTAGAATATATAATAAAGGGCGCTTCACGACCTCGTCTCGATGAGTAGTAGATAGATCCTCGCCGAGTTTGAGAAAATCGAAACGTTGCATTTTGTATATGTCTGTGTATGTATACGTGAGTGTAAGTTTAAATTCCCTTCACGTTTCAGTTGTTGTCTGTTATCAATGTCGAGACGCGAGGCATCATCTGCTGCTTTCTCACTCGAATTCGAAATGCTTTTGAACTTGCTCGGTTTCCACCTTGATGACGCGAGTCTTATCCAATTATTACACGATTCCGTTATGACTCCGTGCTTCTGAAATTTTACCTTCCCCCTCCCCCGCCCCTCTCGCGCTGTTGCCGCGCGCGTGGATCCAATTAACTTCGTAATTACACCAGTTCGCGAGATTATTCTCATTAGGAGGACTCTGGGGTCAGAATATAGAAAGCCGACCGCGCAGAAAGTGCCACGAAAGGGAAATGCGTGGAATTGCCACGTTTCTCCTCTATTCGCCTCTTTTTTTTCTTTTTTGCCCCCCTCCCCCACAAACCAAACTCACATATATAGAGAGAAAGAGAGGAAATTACGTTAATCGTGAAATTGTTAATTGCTGATTCAGCGGGAAGAGGTCGGTAATTATTATGCTTTTAGAAAATTGGTCATTTTCCAAGCATACACAGTGGTATTAGTGAGAAATGTTTGTAGTGTCAATTATTTTAGTGCCACAGTAAATCGTGGGGTATTAAAAAATGTTGTAGATTAAATTAACATCAAGAAGAGATTAAAATAATCAATTTTGGTGTTATTTTTTTGCAATAAATGAAATTTTAGTTTATTAAAACTTTTTATGACTATAAAACATGAAGATATCGATAACTCCGAGTCTTCGACTGGGAGTGATTGATTTTTTCATATTTTATATTTAAACATGACAAAGTAATAAAATCATTATTTTATATAATATGAATATTATACTTCTTCAAAATTATTTTCATTATTTCAATTCAATTACTATTTTCAACAATTTTTGACTACAATTTTACTTAATATCTATTATTTCTAATAATAATTAATTAATCAATTTCACGAAGTTTCAATTATTCCTAAATTCTTTAATTAAATGCATATTAGAAAATAAAAACATAAAATAATATTCATAAAATTCAATTAAACTTTTTCAAAAATATTAATTTTGAAAATTCAATTATTTCCAAAAAGTTCACTCTATATTTCATTTCGTATTCAATTACACTCTAAAATTTAAACTGAAATTCTTTTTTATGATATGAAAATCAATCTTTATTAGAAAATTCTACAATAATGTAATTATTTAAATGCAAAAGTAAATAATTTATTGGATAATTGAATGTTTCTCAAAATTCAATTTTCATCAAGAATTTTACTAACAAATTTTTTAATAATTCAATTCTTTTGTCTAATTTTATTAAAACTTGCATGAACATAATTACTTTTTTCAAGGAATTCAATTATAATTGTATGAAAAATAATTGAAACGCTGCGATGAGTTTTATGAGAATTTTCAAATTTATTCCTTTACAATTTAATTTTATAAAATTTCAATTCTTCGGAAAATCTGCAATTAAATATATATTGAAAAATAAGAACTTGAAATAATTTCAATAAAAATTCTATTAATTTTTTAAAACGAATTAATTCTACAGAATTTTTTTTTGTAAAAATATGAAAAATTAAGAATTTCAATGGTTTTAGTTTGAAACTTTTTGAAAATTCAATTATTTCTCAAAATCCACGTTATAATGCTTTTAATACAATAATCTAAAATTTTAACTAAAATTCTTTTTTTAAACCATTTTTATTAGTAAATTCTACGAGAATTCAATTACTTAAATACAAAAACAAATAAATTTTTTAATTTCATGTTTGTTGAAATTAAATTTTCTGAAAAACTGTTACCAACAAATTTTTTTAATTCATTAAATTCTTTAGACGAATTTTAATAAGATTTTTAAGAATAATTACATTTTCCGAGGAATTTAATTAGAATTGCATTAAAAATAATTGAAATTCTGCAATGAGTTTTATTATTTATGAAAATAATTGAATTATTGCAAAGAAATTTTAAAAAATTTGTAAATAATTGAATTTCTGTAAAATTATTTATTATTTATGAAAATAATTGAATTATTGCGAAGAAGTTTATAAAAAAATTGGAAAATAATTGAATTTCAGTAAAAAAATTTATTATTCATGAAAATAATTGAATTGTTGCGAGGAAATTTATAAAAAATTTGTAAATAATTGAATTTCAGTAAAAATTTTTATTATTTATGAAAATAATTGAATTATTGCTAAGAAATTTAAAAAAAATTAGTAAATAATTGAATTTCAGTAAAAAATTTTTATTATTTATGAAAATAATTGAATTATTGCTAAGAAATTTAAAAAGATTAGTAAATAATTGAATTTCAGTAAAAAAATTTTATTATTTATGAAAATAATTGAATTATTGCTAAGAAATTTAAAAAGATTAGTAAATAATTGAACTTCAGGAAAAATTTTTTATTATTTATGAAAATAATTGAATTGTTGCTAAGAAATTTAAAAAAATTGGTAAATAATTGAATTTCAGTAAAAGAATTTTATTATTTATGAAAATAATTAAATGTTTACGTAGAATTGTATTAAAATTTTTTTTAATTTAATGGAATTCTTTTGGAAAATTTGATTGAAATATTGAAAATTATGGAATTTTAGAAAACTCTTGAAAATAATTGAAATTTTGTCGAGAATTTGAATAAAATTTTGTAAAATAATTGAATATCAGAGAAAAATTTTATTATTTATAAAGTGAATTGAAATTTAGAAGAGAATTTTTTTTTAATTTTTCAGCACAATTGAATTCAGTTTAACTATGTTTCTAAGTTAGTTTCTTATTATTGTCTCTGAAGAAGCTAAATTCGTTGAATTTTTCCAAATTGTTGACTTTGGTGTTTTATTTAAAATAAAATTTAATTTATAGTTAAAAATAATAGCAAAATAGATTATTTTATTTATTTATTTAATCATATACGGGTTACAAACAAACCCTTTCGTACAAGAATACTTAATTAATTGAAAAAAATGGATTATTTTAATTATTTTTTGGTGTTAATTTAATCTTAGAAAGATTAAACTGTTGCAAATTCTTTTTAATCCATTTTCATGTTATTTTAACAATAAAATGGAGTTTAAAACACTAAAACTTTTACTGTGTGATGCTCTATGTAGGAGTTGAATGATTTCCTCAAGGTTGAACCGCTGGGAAAAAAATTTGGAAATGTTTGATATCTCGACGATAGTAGAGAGAGAGATGCGAGAGAGGAGTGTTGTCCACGCATACTTAATGCCTAGTATTTCATTTTTTATATTCTTTTCTGAATTATCGTATATGTCCTCTCTTCTCTCGTGATACGCCTCTCTGGCTGCACTATCTCTCTCTCGTGTACGTGAAGGGACTTTTATACACTGCCTGCCATCAAACGTTCATTGTAATTACAAATACCGCCAAGGTGTACGCCCAACTCAAGTCTGTTTTAACGGATAGAATGCATCGTGCGAAATGCGAATATATACGTACGGATAAAATCCTATCGTGATTGCAGTGTGTGCACATCGATCGCGCAAAGGGCGAGAGAGCACCCATTGATGACATGGCACTGAGAGGAGGAAATGTCTGTATGTGTATCCCCTTCTTCAATGAACGCTTTTAATTGTTCCAAATTGTTCCATTTCTTCATTGTCACTAATCTATAATTTTAATTATTCCGCACTGTGATTTTTCCTTCTTTTATTTCTTCCCCGATGAGGAAAGAGACATTAATTAACATGACATTAAAGACATTAATTTTCCAATTCCAGAAAAGTTACGATATTAATCAGCGATACGGGTTTTGATAAATTAAAACGTCCATCTCCTTTCGAGTTTTCCATAATAATGGGATTTCGAGGAATGCGGAGGGGAATGTAAATCATCTGTGTGATGCCTCATCGGTAATTTAAACAGTTTGAAAAAGAATACACGTTTTGTTGTTTTGTTTCGGAATTTCAAGAGAGGAAAAGTTATTTCAGAAAAATAATTGACTAATTAAAAGTCGAAATGAAAAGTGCCAAATTGACAACACGGATGAGCTACAACTACAGTAAGAAACATCTGGCACGCTGAATGACTATTGTTGTATCGATTATCCCATTTCCTTGCTGGTTGCAGCATGATTCGCTGTTTCCGCTTTTGCAACTGTCGAAGAATCATCGATGCAGACTTGAGTTTTTCAAACGCTGGTTGGGTTCAGTTTGATTTTTTCCTCGTAAAAACTGGTACCCTCATAGTATACAAGAGTGAACAAGAGTAAACAAGAGTCTGGAATACAAACCTTGATCCAAAAGTAAAAATATCCGTAAAAAATAGTTATATTAACACTATTCTTATAATATAAAAGTAATGATTACAGGTAATTTGTTTTTTCAAAACCTGAAAACATTCCATTTAACCTGGAAAAGTCAGGGAATTTTAAATACTGAAAAATGTGACAACCTGTATCGAAATCTATATTATTTCAAACAAAAAATTAATATTCTCTGCATTGAAAAAGAATTATATTTCCGTATTTCATTTTCACAGCATAAGTTATTTATAAATACCGAAGCCAAACAGGTCAGAATGTTTTATTCAATCTGTAGAAAATACTCGTTTTTTTTCAAACTTTCAATTGCAAAAGTTATATCAGGAATGTATCAAATGAATTTTTGAAACATAATCCCCGATTTCATAACTTTGAAAATTGAAAGCAGAATAGAAGTTTGATATTGTTTTTAAATATTTCTTGTCGCTAAAAGCCCTCGGAGTTTATTTTAACAATAATGTATTTTCACTCAACTTGGAAATATCGTAGTTTCATAAATAAAAATCGATATCCCAGGAACAACATGTGTACATATATTTAAAGTTTGATAAAATTTATCGAACCTAATTGACTCGAATAAATCAAGTCAGATATAAAATTTGTAATAAATCAGTAAATTAATTGAACGACTAATTCTTAAGATTCTCTATGATAAATGGAATAATTAATCTTAGTTTTGAAACTAAGTTTTCATCCCTTGTTTAATTTTTCATGAATATTAATGAATTGAGGGGGGGGAGGGGTAATCAATAAAATGTTGTCGAGAGCACATCTAAATTCTCTCTCTCACACAATGTATATAGAGAACAAATATTAGCGTCAAAATAAAAGTATTGATCTTAAAAAAAGGAAAAAAAAAATTTGAGAGTGCCGATCAATTCGTGATCACGAATTTGCCAACGGGGCTGAATAAAATCGGGGTTTCGTGTTTTATCGGACTTACTTTCTCTTGATGTAGAGTATGTACGTATCATTGGAACTTTGCCAAGAACCGATGAGGATAGATATTCACATAATTTGCGACTAGCTCTCAGATATACTTTTCCAGTGAAATTGGAATGGAAATCAAAAGAGGAGAGCCTATGATCGTTTCCGAATCCCCTTAGTCTCTTTTACCAATCATCGGTATTTTTTAAAAATTCAAGCTGTATTCTTTGTTGAAAATGTTTTATTAGTATTTTTTTGTTCTGCTCGTGCGGAAAATTCGACTTCAACATTGTAGGTATATAAGAACTATCATTAAACTCGTGGTTTTGAATCATAGTTCCCTGTTTCTCGCAATTGTCTATTTATTCTAATTTGCAAGAAAAGGTTGATAATGACGTGTGGGATGTTAAGTGGCACATTTGTGGCTCTTAGAAAGAACGAATCTTGAACGAATAGGGATAGCTTGGAGGACTGTCGAACCGTTTCCAAGTAACCGTTATAATGTTTATTGGCTCCCACGAGTCAAGTAGTTCATAGAGTGAACTCGGGAACGTGCGGCTCCTATGGCAGCCTTTGTCAATGTTGGTGTCAAGCAATCTCTTTCGCCCGCCGTGATCATTCACAATCTCTCTCCATTCCATTTATATATTCTCTATATACAAATGGCGAGCACGTTGTTCCGTTTTACAATGTCGTTGTTAGATTCCCGTGCGCTCGTGGTGAGTGTAACCATTATGCCGATAAAGAAACGTGAAAGCTTCGCGTGCTTCCGCGAGCATCTTCCAACTATAGTTGTAGTGTACTTTATGCCGATGACCCCATAACCACGACCAAACTCTTTCTCTCGATTTTTCGATCCGCATACAGAAAAAAGGGGAGTTTTTAAGTCTCTAAACCTAATTTACAGCCAAACAATTACTTATGCGGAAAATCCCTAGAAAGTATGGACCAATTTATTAGACGTGTTTATAAATACATTTAATAAATGTTTAAAAACAGTGTTTTCTCTTCTTGCATCAAAAAAAAATTAATCTCCAAAAGTATTTTGTAAGCACGTTCGAAATTTTATTACTTAATCTGTGAGTTTGGGTTATAAATATCTCCCACAGCATATACTAAATCTGAGTGCAGCTGTTATAAGTTATAAATATCGCTGACAGTTTTTAAGAAGACAACTATTATAGAAGATTATTTATTTCTATTTTTAAAAGTGTATTAGATTTTCGCTCCTCTGAAACTTTTTTTGCTTGTAAGACAAGTTTTTAGGTTCTTTGTTGCAGAAAAATTTTCGCCAGTAGGAAAAATTGCAGAACATTGTCTTTCAAGCTATGTTCTCTCTTTTAATTGAAATCGATCAGTGGATCTAAAGCAGCAGTCAAAATATTTAATTCACCGAAGGAATTCGGTGTTGAAACAATAACACCTTCGTGGTGAATTTCGAGACTTTGGATATGAGGACAAATTCTGAAAAATGACTGTAAGCATTCCTCGGAGAATGGAGCGGGAAAATATATATTTCCATGAATCCGAACTCGTATCTTGGATTTACGATCGAAGAGAAAGCCGGTTTTGATTACTTGGGATAAAAAGGGAGGGATGGAGTGTGGAGATATTTCGTAACGGAAGCCGAAATCTCAAGTGTGAATAAATCATTTCGATCGTAAGAATTGTGTCACGTATCACGAGGAGCGAGAAAGAGAGTTGGTGTCCCCCTCGTTTCACAGAAGGAGGATATAACTTTTGGAATCTCTCTCGCTTACGAGAGGGTTAATTACAAAGATCAGCATCTGCTGTCCATATTCTTCGCTTTACGTTTTACTTGTACAGCAATCGCGCTGGTATGTAGTGTGGTTGGCCACATCAAACAAACGAGATGCCTTTGAAGATGAAAAGCTCTCCGTCGCACAACAATTTAATCTTCACGGTAATAACGCGCGACTGCCGCGTGGTCGTAATTTGCCAAGACCTCTGAGTTTGTTGAGTTCCTGGACCTAACTTGACCCGGCAAACGAGCTAAAGGGTAAATGAGCAAACGAACACATCTTATGCCGTAATTAGCTATGCATAATATTCCACTTCGAGGATCAGAACCTGGAGGGGTTTCAGGATCTGTTGTATCTGTTCAATCTGTTGGATCTGTTAAATCTGTTGGATCTGTTAAATCTGTTGAATCCGTTGGATCTTTTGGATCTGTTGGATCTGTTAAATCTGTTAAATCTGTTGAATCTGTTAAATCTGTTGAATCCGTTGGATCTGTTGAATCTGTTGGATCTGTTCTTTTTCCAGTCATCAGGAACGACTAATTTTGGTTGGAGTCGAAACAAACTAGGCGGGAAAATAATAATCCAGTTTTGGAGAAATGCTACACTCTGCTATGTTCTGGTATGTTATGATGGCGTACAAGAAACCATTGACTGTAGTTCCTGCAATGACCGAGCCTACACGAGTATAACGTTACCATCTTCTCGTGATCGACTCTGGTTTTTCCCCTGTCGAAAGAGTCCAGAAACTGGAGTCTCTCGTCGAGGTCAAGTGTCTCTCATGCACTCGAGAATATAATTATTACACCTTCCAAGAAATTCTAAGGGTGGAGCACACAAAACAATTCCTCGTAATTTGTCAAGCAATTTTCTGTCCGAGTCTTCTTGTTCAAAACACGGCCTTCTTGTGTAATGCACTCAATCCTAGAAAATCCAGTTAACAACCAATCTTTCCATTCATAACCAACTTTTAACCATCATTTAAGTTTATTAACACAATCTCCCCCTTTTTAGTACCCTAAAAACTTAAATTCGTACCTTTTGCAAGTTTTCAGAGTTGCAAACAAACTATAATTTTCCTTTCTTGCAACAAATTCTATTTTAAATACATGCACTTATTGTAATTTGTAATGCACTTATCAATTTTGTTATTAATAGTAAAACATATTAGTGAAAATTTCAAACCGATCCATAAGAATTGACTGTGTAAAAATGGCATTGCAGAATAGGAAATATTAAAAAATTCCTCCACTCGCAGTGTAATAATGAAAATCGATAATTTGTTAAAGTAGATATGAAATGAATCGCAAAACAAAAGGTGTTAAGAATCTGCTGAATCTACAATTTGAAAATAAGAATGTGAATAGAATATAAAAACCAATTAAAGTGGAATTCGAGAAAAATTTTCATAGAAAATTGAATTTTTCAAGAATGAATTTTCAATTATGAGACTTTTTAGATAACCGATGAGAGCTAGAAATCAACCGCGTTCTTTCATTTAAAACGTATTACTAAACGAAATAAATTGCAAAAAAGTATCCTAATTAAAAATTTGGCCAAGAATTCTGTCAATGTCCCTTCTTGTCTTCTTAGAATCTGAAAATTCTGAAACATCACCAAAAATACAAGAAGTATTCGAAATCATTTTGCAAATTTTTAGAATAGAAGAATTTCTATTTTCTAGATATGAATTTTTATTTTCTAGAGATGAATTTCTATTTTCTAGAGATGAATTTCTGTTTTCTAGAGATGAATTTCTATTTTCTAGAGATGAATTTCTGTTTTCGAGAGATGAATTTCTATTGAATTGACACGGCCTATATTAGAAAGAGGCGCCTTTTAGGATAGATAAGATGGTTCATTAGGTAGGAAAGTACATCGATTGAACTGTGAAAACTACGTCAGCATAAATGCGGGATAGAACATTTTAACTTGAAATAGTTGAAAGGGGAAATAATTATAAACCTGCGGTGCTAGGTTTCACAAACTCCGCTCCATTTCACCAAAAAATGCTTCTCTAATATTTACTTTTAAATCTCCCATATTAAAAAAGGCTACAAAAGAAACATAAAGAGTGCGCAAATTTAATGTATATCTAAAAAAATACTATAATTTTCGCTTGTTTATGATTTAAACTTTAATTTATAATTTACATATTATTAGCATATAAAGCGTGTAAAATGTCGTTTTCGACCTTTGCTTGCATGCGCGTAGCTTTTCCTAAACGATTCAAAAGTTTTGCTTTTGTGAGTGAATTAATTAATTCAAATAAATTACGTCGCTTATACAAAAGTTCATTTGCAAAATGGAGAGAAATTGAATATTGTGAAATGAGTATATGTAGGAGGGCGACTGTTCGTGTGTGTGTGTCCCTTTCCGTTGGTCATAAATAATGCTTTGTTTGGCGCCATGAAAACACAGATATGCATAAATTTTTGATAAAAGAATCCAGACATCATGGGTCCATAATTCACGTTATCGAGAGTCAGTGGAGTGCGACAGTCAGTCAATCAGTGAGGCAAAAAAGTTTTATGTTCCGCACGTATGAAAGTGTACGTTATGCGCACTCTCGGGGTGTTTTCGACTGGGCTCTACCCAGACGATTAATAGGATTTTCTAACAATCTGGAAAAAAGTTTGTCTCTTATCTTCCTTGGTATTTTTTATGACTATACCGACTCTTTCATACTGACTCTTGTTTTTCACGAAAAACGGTTCGTTTTGAAACAAATCGGTTAGTTTAGATGATGCACTTGATGAAGTTTGGGAGGAATAAATCGGTTAGTTTAGATGATGCATTTGATGAAGTTTATGAAGAATAAATCGGTTATTTTAGATGATGTTGTTAATTTTTAGTCGCAAAGTCTTATTTTAATTAGAGGGGATTTAGTAAAAATGTTTATGTCTCTCGGTTAAAGTATTTTAGAGATCTTTCTATTGCAGTTTCCGATGTGTCTCTTGGGCGCACTGCTATGTCCTCTTAGAAGCCAAATGACTTTTACCGGAACGGAATGGATATGCGAGGGAAAGAAATTGACCTTTTTAAAGTGGCAATGAAGGACGCATTCTGCACTCAAACACTATCTTTCTATGTATCATTCATTGGGCGTTATGGTTCCGAATAGTTGGAATTTATCAGCTTCCTCTCTTTAGGGGAGTAGTAAAACTTTAGGATTCTTCAAGTTCAGTATTTCGTTATCAATTTTTTCGCTGATCAGAAAGGTGGAAAGGTAGAAAGGTAGGTTAGGGCTAGTTAGATGCACCCCGTCGGTTGTTTGACCAAACGGTAATTTATTCCAAAGTGTTAGAACGAGGATCAGCGAGACTATTTTTTGAGTGTGAGAAAGAGGATGAGTGCGGCGGAGGTTTTTCTCGCAAATGACGGTTATCGAGAGGCAGGAGATAAAGCAAGGCGTAGCCGTTTGAGAAAACGAAGGTCAATAACGCATCATAGAGGTGAACAGCACTCTGTTAGTGGCAAATTGATTCCCGGACAAGGTAGATGTATGGTCGATCGTCCCATCGGTAGTTCATTGCGTGTAGATACATAGGTACCGTATATGGATACATGAGATCGTTTGCTGGTGTGGCGAGAGGCAAAGGGGGACGGTAATGCTCGGCATAGTCTCTGGCGAGGTCGTGCATTTACACAAGCGGGGTCATCCATGGTCTCTGCGGTACCGTTACAACCGTATGAAACATACATATTCTCCCGAGCAGGCTATTCTCTCCGTCTACAAACACATGCGCGCAGCTCTATGATGGGCTTCGCCGATTGCTTATTTTCATACCGGTAAATTCGTAAAAGTTACATACGTAATACGTAATTCGTATGCAAACCCCGCAAGTCACGTATGCTTCTTTGTATATGCCCACTGGCGAGGAAGACCATGAATAAGTCACTGCTTTTTGCATCTTGGCTCGAATTTACTTTACATCTTTACTTCTGGTGAAGGCTCTTGCAATTTTTTGACGCCTGCGATCTCTTCTTTTTTCTTCTTTTCTCTTCCTGACTCTTTTCGATCATCATGACTGTTGGATGTATCATAAACAGCAATGACATTTCTGCTAACCAAAATATGTGCAGGATTTGGAAACTATTACGTCCTGTAAATACTTGGAAAATGGTTTTTCTCTACCTCGGTACCTTGGAGGGTACGGGTCTCATTACCTGAAAAGGAACGCTTAGTCTCAAGTCGCAAACCGACGCGACGAGTAACAAGTTTCATTTCTAATGTTCTCAAATAAATATTCTGTAACTATTATTTCACTTTATTGAATTACAAATATTTGTATTGAACTAAATTCTGTGTTCTAATTATTTCATATTGTAATTTCTAGAATCTGTTTTTTATTAATTAATGTTCCTGTGTTTCTAATGTTCTGTATACTGTGCAATATTTCACAACGACAATATCCTAACGGATGTAAAACAGTACCCAAAAGAGTAAAATTTACCTTTTATTAATGATGTTGTAAGAAAAAGTAAATTCCCTACGAGGAATGTGCCCTTTTGGCACCGCAACCGTTCGATAAATCAATGTTCAGAATGGGAAAAAACGCCAAATAAAATAGTAATATCCAGAAAAGCTTCTATCCTAAGTTCTTGATTGTTTCCGTACTGTTGTAGAAATTTTACTGCGAGCATTGATTTCCAATAAAGGATATACTTATACATGTACATGCCGAGACAATAGGAACGCTTTTTTCGTGACTTGTGAACAATTGCAGTCTCAGTGATAAAAATGTCAACAAGCGACACCCACAATTGCAAATCGTTGACATTTTAGTTAACTCGGGTTTTCTTGCTTGGCCAATAGGAGACCAATAGGAGAAAACGGCACATAAACAAAAATGTATTCGAATATATGATAATTAATGGATCGTTATTTTAGGCTTCAGCAAAGACGAACACACATATAATCAGGATTGAAATGAAAACGCTGAGTTTAGTGTTTCGGACATTCAGTTGACGAGTCGCCATGAACTTCTGCGACCCTGGCGTTGCTGACCCTTGATCCCTTGGTGAAAGGACTTGGAAAACTCGTAGTGCCGGTATAACTCACACAAAGGGTTCCAGCATTCCTTCTCCATAGATTTGTAATGATGATTCTTCTTTTTATTTCAGGCACATATAAAAAAATACGTTCGAAAATGGATTTTTTTCGTACTCTTATTTTTTTCCCACGAAACAATTAAATATAGTCTTAATTGAAGACGCTCCGGCGAATTTCTCGAAAGGGATATAAAGTTATAACTGATGATTAGTCTACGTTGCAGTGTTTCGTTGCCTTAACTGAGGAGTTTCCGAGAAAGGAGCAAAGGTTGAGAATGATCGATTACTCCCACCTAGTGACGATTGGAAAATACTTTTTGTCTATTGTTTTTTTAAGCCCTGGCGCTATGGGAAGAACACAACTCATGTCAAGTAATAATCTTTTTTTGAATGAGTCTTGTTTTTTGATGTTTCAGTTCAAAGGGACCGTTAACTCCTTCAATCTGATTCTCATTAACTGATGGATTTTTTTGTGTCAATCATTATTGAATCTAATTTGATGTTCAAATTGAAAAACACAATTTCTTTTTTGATTGAAAATTGTGTCATGTTTTTAGGTCACAATTTAGTTTTTCTTTCTTAATGAAACAGTTTCAAAGTTGTACATGTTATAAGCAGGTGCTGACCAGCCGACTTGATTTCGGCAGAATTGTTTACATTCTCACATCACGGCCCGGGAACATCATTATCGCAAGCAGTCAGCTTAACGCACAATCAGCGGCAAGATCGCGTGCTTCTAATTTCATGCTCACTATTTCTGATCCGCTACGTCCGGATATAACCCTGCTTCGATAATTGATGCCTAAACGATCGTAATCAATGACCTTAACCTCTGTATGTATATGCAACTCGTTTATAAACAAGGGAATAAAAACACATCAGGTGTGTGTGTCGGACTCATCAAAGAAGCTCATTTACATTATATGCGCGCTTCAAATCGTGAGTCGCAGGAATTAAGTGCTAATAATGTACAATTGCGATCATAATTAATTGAATCGATCTCCTCTCTCAATATATTTTTAAAACATCAACCATTAATTTGATATAAGCTTTTAGATCTCTTTAATTAAGCATGTCCATTAGGAGTGCTAAATGGCTCTATCACAACTATCGAACTGGAAATTGAATTAAATTGTTTGAAATAAAAATCGTCTGGAGCAATTTTTGTCACTTCTGCAGCAGCCCAGGAATTGCTAACTTTGGAAATTTTTCTCTATTCTAACCGGGTTGGAAATATTCGCTTATTATTCCAAGAATTAAGTTGAAGAGAAATTTGAGTCCCGTGGAAACATGCATTAGGTATTGAATTTTATAAGATAGGGAATAATAAAGAGCTTTTAGAAATTCAATTTTATGACAAGAGTTGGGTGGCTCGTGATCGCGCGACACGTCATTATTGAGCCGTAAATAATGGATTTTTTTCTTAGCACTCTCATCTAATGGTATACATAAGGCATTAAACGAAGAATACTTGATGTATGTTGATGTTTTGACTCATCTTTATCTTGGATTTTCTTCGGGGGGGTTTTTTTATTTGCTTTTTTTCGTTTCGACGATCGTGGCACGCATTTGTTTCGCCAAGCCGAGAATTACGATAAACTAACTGCTTGTTGGTTGGTCTGCGTGAGATTTTTATGAGAGTTGTAAAGTAATAACGGTATTATTTCTACGCCGCGCTTGCATACTATACGGGAAAGTCTCTCTCTCTCTCTCGTCGAGAGTTGAGTTGAAGTGAGCAGAGGGAGTAAGTAAAGAGAAGCGGCTCATGGAGGGTGTACAACCCAGGAGGATCGATACTTGGAGGAAACGAGAATAGACAAGAGCCAGGTTACCCAAGATCCATTGTCCCAATAGTCCTTGTGACAATGTACCCGCATGTCAAACTGCCGATTTTGGAAACTACACATCAGTCGCAGAGACATAGTTTTATGCGAAATAAATCGTTTCCGCTTTTCGAGTCTCGAATTTTTCGTTTTACGAATAAGGCTTACATGCGGTTTTCATTAAAAACTATATATCTACTGGTCAACTTTGTTCAGCACCGTCGAGCAAACAAGAATGTGACATTGTTTCCTCCTCTAGATATTGTCCGACAAATAATTAATGTCGTCGACTGCTGCTCCCAGAACACATTTCTCTAGCTTTGTCTTTCATTCCGATGGACAAAAGAAAATTCCAACCTCTTTTTTTTGTCATCAAAATTGTTTGCTTAAAATCGAGTTTTCAGGTCCATTTCAATAATTAATAGTTTCTTTTTGTCACGGCGGAGACTTGTCTAGTCAAAACTATGACGAAAAATGTGAATTCTTACATAATACTCCCGGAAGGGGCCAATTATTATTAGAAGAGCTTTTAGCATTTATGGTGAAGAGTTTACGAGGGTTATTACTGAGGAATCTTTGTTGGTCGCATGTTGCGGTTTGGCGGATGAAGTTTCTATAAGTAAGTGTGCAATAACTAGAACATGGCGGGAAGTTTGCAAATTGGTTGGACATTTGACCATACGGCATTTATGACGAAAGAGAAGAGTATATTGCGTTTGTTTGCATCGAATGATTTGAAATGGCGGTCTACAGGAGAAGCAGCAGTACTACATAGTAAAGGCACCGCACCGGCAGCTCAGCGACCAATTATGGAAAGCCGCTCTGCCGTTGCCCCTGCTGCTTCTGCTGCTGTTTTGCAGGCTGGAGTGTATTACCCTATTATCCTCCAGGGTTGCACGAACCAGATGTTCGTGCAAACCGAGGATAATTTCGCGAAGCTCCTGGCTTCGCGAATCCGTGACTGTCGTTCGTCTGAAAATATAACTCCCAATGCTCGTTACTGCTGAATTCTGTTCGCATTTGTTTCGCTGATAGGAGCATAGAAAACACTACATTATTTTTTTCCCCCTTTGTTGTCTTTTTTGCTGAGTTTTGTCTTTTTTTTGAAAACCTATTCTGGTTATATTACAACAAGCTTACCTTATATAACCCAAGCTTCCATAATCTCCAATTTATGCCTTTACTCTATGCTTCGAAAATAATCGTCCGCTTAATTGCCAACGATTGTCCTTTCGGAAATAAAACTATGTAAAATGCAAATGAACTCTTAATGCAATTTACATTAGGAATTTTTAACCATTAGTTTGCCTGTATCAGTTGATTTAAGTTATCATTAGTTTATGAATTGTGAAAGATCCAATCTAAATTAATAAAACTTGTTAAATTAATGTTTAAAGGAAGATGACTAAATGAGGGGGTAATAAATCTTGGAGTATTATCTGTTGAATGTGATACCTACTTTTTCAATTATGATGTTTGTGTATCCTGTGGTAATATTGCGATCCCCACCTGTCTAGCTTGAAATCAATTCTCGGTTATGCTTGTATGTTTGCGTGAAAATATTTCTATAGCAGTGGCTGAGAGTTTCGTGTTACCGTACGCAGACATAAGTAAGTTATTAAGATCATAATCTCACCCTGATGAGGAACGATTCGCTTTCACAATGAACTGTTAAATATCGCTCTTATGGCGCTGCACAAACGGTAGCGCGAGACCTCAGCCTTATATAATCAATTGCCTTATTTTTATCTCCGCTAATATATGACTAACAGTTTTTCCTTTTTTTGTTCCAGGTAAGCATCTTCTTCTTCGTCCAAACGAATCCCAATTTTCGAATTTCGTAAGTCTGGAAATATTTGTTTATTTTAATGGTAAAAAACAAAAATTACAAATGGTAATTTTGTTTAAGATAATGGAAACTGTTATTTGGCTTTGAAGCGTTAATTCCGAGGGAATACTTTTTCCGCAGAAATTATCAGAATTAGGCCTACCACGAGTGTGAACGTAAATTCACGTCGTTTGCACGGTGAATCCTTAACGTATGTGTTTCGTACACTACATCCATTCGGGCGTTAATCCGGTTTTGTTTGCAGTTCCGTTCGCATCGGTTGGGGACCACTAGGTTTGCAGTGGACAATTATCTCCACTCTCTGCAGATAGACCAGTGTCAGTTATTGACACCTTGATTGCATATCGATCCGTTAAATTCCCTCTTTGCGTTATTTCACGATTTCTTATCAAGCCTTTCAGTCAAAATTCTTTTAACTCCAAAATGTTGGTTCCTAAATAAGAGAATCAACTCTCCACTATTTTTCGAAAGGTTGTACTGTGGTAGCCTAAAGTTTTTAGAGTGCCTAAAGTTTTTACGGATCCTAAAGTTTTTAGGGTACCTAAAACTTATACCCTAACTGTTTTAGCCAAAAATGCCACTTGAAAGTTTTTTGGGGTACCATCAGAAGACACGTTTATTGCTGTAATTAATCAACAGGAGGAGGCGACGGAAGTGATGTTAATTCGACGTGGCATATGCAATGCGACTCATCAAACACCTCAGTCCTGTGATTATTGCAGTAAACGTCAGAAGGGAATATTGCATCCTTGCTGTAAATCTTGTTGCATTCTTGGCTCTATGCTGTATATATATGAACGGCTGACCCGAGCAATTTGAGGTGCGATTACCGCAGCAAAATGTTCTTTCTGCTAGCCGCGAATGTGCATGACGAGAATATACTGTATTTTAATCCGTTATGCAAGCTTGGTGTCGGAGAAAAAGGTTCGTTCAGATAAGATAAATTCACGCTTGGACAGGAGGACGCATATCGTGAGTTCACAAGCAACGGAATATATTATTATTACAAGTATACTCCATTACCGCGAATCGACGTCATTTCTCAGCTTCTTTCCACTACTTCCAACACTGCGTGAAGAGACTCTACAAATTCAAGATTAGCAGGAAATCTAGTGTTCTGGTAAATTATAAACTTTAAGCTTCCTCTAACTCTGATTTCATGCAAAAATTTATCCTTGGAAAAAAATTAGAGCTCTAGATGAGTCTAATTATGAAGAGTGATTTAATTTTTTAAAAGGATTTTTATGATTGTTTTGTTTTAGAAGTATTTTTAAGATTTTTAGAAGTATTTTTAAGATTTTTAGAATAGGAATAGGATAACATTTCCGAAAAAGATGATCAAAATCGGAAGGTGTCGCGTGCGAGGAGTGATTTAAGCACTTGGGAAAGTAAATAATATTTTTGTGGCAAAAAAGCAGCGCCTCATCGTTTACACTAATAAGTTGAAATATTAGCGAAAGATTCCAAGAGTAGATAATTGGAATCGCTGAACGTGACTGAGCGCGTTATATGCTCTGTAAAGTGATTTCGATAAGCAATTACGTTTCCGCGTGACCCGTCCTCGTCGGCAGAGATGCACGAGATTCTGTAGAGCTGAAACCAGTTTAATGGGGACAAGACGAGGTCATGCAGACCACACTGAGAAATCGCCAGTGAGATAATCAATTAACGGTAGCATGTAAGCTCTTAAAGCAACTTGATTAGGAGATATTTGTAGATTGTTAGACAGATTACGGCAAAAATCAACACTATCTCCCTCTTGGAACAATGCTTCGTTTTTTTTTTTTTTGAAGTTCTTTTCATGTCCCTGGTTTCTTTTTACAACCAAAAATGAAACATCGATATTTATTTTTCTAAATACTCTAATTGTATCTAATGATTTTTTTGCGAGGACTAGTCACGTATCGACAATTGATGAACTAAAAGCTGACAAACAACTGGGAGTTGAACAACTCAACCTGATTCACATGGATGGAAGCAACATTTTCTTTTAATTGCTTTAATGACTCCGTATCCCGCCTACTACGTTTGTGCAGTTTCATTTTTTTCATTTCTTCTTTCGCCTTTGTTGACGGATTTTCCAAGTCGCTTTTCATCTAAAGAATTCCTCTCAACTCACTAAACGAGTTCTTTGACATGTTGCGCGGCCTTTCACGTTATATTTAGGTCACGTTTTCATTTTGCGACCAATATTTCGAGTCTTGGGAAAAACGGGGATTATAATTAAACAGTGACAATTTTAGTGTGAACGTTAAAGGATTTATTTATGTTTTCAATGTCTCGTAACTCTTCAGTAATCAGATGAAGATGATTTGTACGATGTTGATTTCGATCACAACTTCTTTTGCTGATAATAGAACACTGTTTCTAATACTTGGACTTTATTTTCTATCAAGTTTATCCGAACATCTAGTTTACAGTTTTCTTCTTTGGAGGAGGAAAGATATAAGTTCAAACGGTCGGGAAGTTTCGAGTCACTTCGAGGGGAGATTCTTCAAGTAGGGTCAGTATAAAACGGGGTAATAATTCAGAGTATTTTCCTACTGGAGTCGTTCGGATAAATGCCTCTAGAATTCTAGCAAAAGCTCGGATAGTTGGATCTTATTTTTGAAAAAGCATTTTTTGCATCCTCTTTGCATCTTTATAAGCTCCATCTTTGTTCGACTCTTGGATTCATTTTCTGATACAGAACATAGCCGGAGATGTAGGAGAGGATTAGCTCTCGTGTCGAATCTAAGCCTTGATATAGAATTATCCTCGGTTGGATTATCACGCAACTCTCCACATCCGTTGAACGTTTCCAGTCCCCTGACAAGCTGCATCTCGATTAGTCACTGCGATCATAATCCTATTTCTGAAATGGAAGACGAAAATTCAAAAATCGATTCCATTGCTCCAAGGGAGAATATTAACAGCGAAAATTTTCGAATCGTAAAATTAATGTTTCAAAAAACATGATGGAAGTGATTTATAATTTGAACAGTCAAGTCCAACGGGAGAAAATATTGTGTTGACAAAGTGGTAGAAAATTAGCCCGACACTTTGAATCTGGAATGAGAAAATCAACATCCGGCATACGAGGGAGTATCGAGTTTCTGAAAGGGAGACTCTGTTTTACTTCTCTCGGATTTGAGACGCAAATAAAAAATTGAATCTCATAGGTGGCGACACGTTTAGCATTGGTTTCAATTTGATGCGCAAGAGAAAATGAATTCATCGTTCTTTTTTGTGCGAGTTTGAAACGGTCAGTATCAACAAACACACGGCATTGTCCTGGGACATTGGAAGTAGCCCGAGGAACCCGGTAACTGTCCAAGTGTGTGCATTCAGAACTGAAAAGCGGCGATACGTGTATTTTGCTAGATATATCGCCTTGCGGGAAGCATTTGGTATTGTACCTCTCTGCCGGCTTATACTTATGTAACGTGAGATCCCATAACCGGCGCCGCTATATTCTGCCTCACTCTCAACACCACACTTACCGAATATATACTCGACCATTGAATATCATAGCTCGCGAACGACAGCCGGCAATGAACTCTCAAGAACCTTTACCTCGCGCAGTGATTCTCAGCTTCTCCGATATTATTTTATTTTCAACCACAACTTTTGTTATTTCAGGCTTATTTCCAACTTCCTGGTTAAAAGTGTGACAATTTTTCGAATGACATTTCCAATATAGTTGTTTTTCTCTCTCCTCTTGACCGACGGGAAATATAAAATAAGTTACACAAATATCTATCACTGAAAAAGAAAATTATTTCGTTCAAATAACCGATTATTTGACTATTATTAAATAAATATTTACTTTAGTCAAATAATTTTTATTTGATTTTTTTTATTTAATTAAATACTATTTGCTTCAAATATTCAAATATTTGATTCAAATACTGAAATATTTGATTCAAATACTGAAATATTTGATTCAAATGTGACGCGATCTGAAGAAAGGGACCTTAGAAGCAAAAAATGATAGGTTATGTTTGTAATTTTTTAAATAAAAATACAAGAAAAGAATCAACTCTCAATTGGATTCATAAACGTTTAAGTTTTTAGTACAACTAAAATATTTAATAAAAACTGATTTTAATTTGCAAAAACGAAAAAAGAAACTTTTAATCAACAAAAGAGTTACACTAACATAACCTTAAAGTGATTTGCTTCTAAGGTCCCTTTCTTCAGATCGCGACACAAATACTAAAATATTTGATTCAAATACAATTTATTTGATTCAAATAAAAATTATTTGATTCAAGCAAATATTTATTTGATAATAGCCAAATAATCGGTTATTTGAATCAAATAAATTTTTTTCCAGTGTATATAAGGTTAACTTTTCCCATTCACTACGATAGTTGATTAAAAATTTCGTGAAATCTAAAATTTCCATTCACTACGTTTGTTAATTAAAAATTTCGCGAAATCTAAAATGATGTTTTGCGTCAGAGTTTTTCTAGACGCAAAAAAGGACAAAGTGACGCAAGCACATCAGATTATTTTACGGATATTAAATATAGTTTGTCAACAGGAGCTAAAATTGAAATTCGATACTCTGCATATTTGTTAGAATTTTATCTTCACCTTATAATCTTTTCGTATTTAGGGTCCAAGAATAGAAAAGTCTATGTAAAACGTTTCTATCTTAGGATAGCCGAAAATAAAAGGAGAATAAATAAAAAAATATTTTAAGTGGATCTAAATGTCAAATTCATATTTGCGTCTTATTTCGAAATTGCCTATAATTTCGAAATATTAAAAAAAAAAAATAGTTTCTAATCTTTCCATGTTTTTTCAGTCTTTGCTATTATTTTCAGAAATAATAAAACTCATCGCAAAATATCAATTATTTTTAATAGAATTTTAATGGTTTTCTTAGAAAATATAATTATTCTTTAAAATTTTATTAAAAATCATCGATTTTGAAAATTTAGTACTTTAGTAAATTTATTAGTTGGACTTTGAAACTTTTATACGATGGAAAAATAAATTTTCGATTTTTTCAGTTTTGAACTTTTTCCTGGAATTTTGTGACTGAAGAATTAAACTTTTTTTCAAAATTTACTATTTTAATAGAACTTCTCCAAAGAATTCAATTATTTAAAAAGAAACATTGTTAAAATTCGTCTCATGAATTCAATTATTTTCAAAACTAATACAATTCTTCGCAGAAATTTAATTTTTTTTGGAAAAATTTTAAATTGACAATAAATTATTAGTTTTTGTATTTAAATAATTGAATTTTCAAAAGGTTTTAAATTTAAATCTAAATCTTTAAACATATATCTGTAGAGAAATTTTCTTAAAATGTTTAATTGAATTATTTTTTTAATTATTTCAAGCTTTTATGTTGTAAATATTTAATTGAAAAATTTCTGAATAATCGAAACTTTGTAAAATTGAATTCTAACCAAATGCGAATTTGAAAATTCTCAAGGAACTTTTTTGCAAAAAGTATTAAAAATAATTGATAATAATTTAATTCTTATGAAAAATTTTAATAATATTTTTGAAAAATATCACGTTTTTCGACAAATTTACTTGAAATTTTATTATAAATAATTGAAATCCTGTGAAGAGGTTTATTATTTATGAAAAAATTGAATTCTTGCATTACGATTATTATTACATTTTTTTAAATAATTGAATTTGTGCGAAAAAATTTATTATTTGTAAAACTAACTGATTTTTTTGCCAAGAAGTTTATTGAAATTTTTGTTTTTCTTTTAAATTGTATGAAAGTTTAAATTATTATAATTTGTTAAATTTCATAAAGGTTTAAATTATTATATCTCGTTAAATTTCATAAAGTTTAAATTATTATAATTTGTTAAATTTCATAAAGTTTGAATTACTATCTACAATTCGTTAAATTTCATAAAGTTTAAATCATCATACATTTCGTTATATTTCATAATGGTTTAAATTTGAATTTTTTTTTAAATCTTAATTCCCATGAAGTAATAATAATGATAAAATATTTATTTTAAAAAGAAACTAATAGAAAATTTTTTTAACCAATAATTTTTAAACTGAATCAAGAATATTCTTTCGAGTCAAGAAAAAGTAAGAATTTTGTCTGGAAATCAAAATCAGGGAAAAGAAAATTAAATTTTTTTTAACAACGCTCAGTAGTGGATGAATTTTAGCTTCTTGGGTTATTGACCCATTGAATTTTTCAAGTAATAATAATTAATTTCCAACTATTTTTTTGAGGGGGGAATTCAATAACCCATGGATAATAGTCTTCTGATGGACGTAATTTGTCACGTCAAGAAAGAGTGATCAGGAAGATAAATTGAATTTAAAAGTGAAGGGGAATAAAAGTTTCGGAAAGTGAGATTAGGTGTGTGGTGTGTGCGGTTTATTAATGTTTCCAATGCTCGCTAAGGACTTGTAACATTTCGTTTGTCTATAACTTGTATAAACATGTATATATAGAGAGGCAAGATCATTGGCTGCATTTACTTTCAAGGTCGGGAGCGAGGACGAGAACAAGCTAATCGAGCGGCAATGATCGCTGGCACTGGCTTGCAAGGATTGCTACTGGCTTCTGTATATCGCACGTCCTTACAGGTGCAAAACTCGTCTTATACTTTACCCCGCATGCGAAAACGCACCCACACTACTGCGGCAATCTCAACTTTCCTGCCGCTGCCATGCCAAGTAATTGCGGCTGCTCTGGGTGCCGAGTCGATTATAATTGCTTTCAGTGTATGTAACATAATTAGATTCCATATAACGTTTCAAGTATAAGTGGGCCTATAAATTTTATGACTATATCCCCCTCCCTTCTCTTCTTTGATGCTTTAATTCGCAGTCAGGTGAATAAAGCGCCTATTCGAGAGTGTCTTCTTTAACGCAAAACATCATTTTCTACGCTCTCAGGCCTCGGATATTATGACTTTTTCGACTTTTTTCGACTATTTTCAAATAATGCGACTTTTATCGACATTTATTTAAAAATTGCGACTTTTTTGACTTTTCTTACAAATTTTAATTAATTGCGCCAAAATATACAATATTTTTGGTATAAAATGCAATTTCGATTTTTATACCGTGCAAAATATAACTTATAGACAAACTTTTGGATGTTTATTTTTCAATCAGTTTTCTAATTAAATGTTTCAAAATATTACAATTATCAAGATTTTCAATAATTAAAATTCTCTAAAATGTAATTAAAACTAAATCATCTTTTCAAGTGTTTTATTCCAATTTTTCAAAATTAACTTTTAAAGAATTTTAATTGAAAATTTTTGAAATAATATTAAATTATCAAAACTTGTATTGAATAATCTTCAAGCGTAGATTCAATAAAAATGAAAATTAATGAAAAATAGGTTTTAAAAATAATATTAAAATAGTTTTGAAAAGAATAATTCTCTGAATTATTACGTCCTAATTTTTTTAAATTCAATTATTATTTTCAAAATTTTGGAGAAAATAATCATATATTTCAAATTTTCAATTAAAATTCTTGAAAACAATTTTCTTTTAAATTATACAAAAATTCTTCACTTATTTTTGAAAAATTATAAATTACAATATTTATAAAAAACTAATTATTACAATTGTTTTATTACAATTTTTTAAGATTCAATTATTTTCGAATAAAGTAAATAGAAGTTTTTAAAAATTTTTCGAATTTAAAACTTTAGAATTTTTCAGAAATTAGTTATAAAAATTACAATTTTTTGAAAAATAAGATTTATTTTTTTATATTTTTAAAAAACTTAATTATTTTTCAAAAGATTTTGACAAATTTTGAATTATTTTTCTAATGTTTTACTAAATTTAAATTAGTTTTGAAAAGATTTGACAAAATTTCAGTTTTTTAGCCATTCTTTAATTGTATTTAATTGTAAAATTTTTTTCTATTTTCAATAAATCATTTAGGAATATTTTCAAAAAGTTATTTTTTACGAATTTCTTTATTAATTTTCGAAAACGTTCTACCTTAATTAATATCTTTAAATAGAAAAATAGACTTTTTAAATTATTGTAAAAAATTTGATTTTTTTTTCTTTAAATAATTGAATTTTTGAAAAAATTGCAAAAAATGGTTAAAAATTCATATAGATGATTTAGAGATGAAGTTTAGTTAAAAATTGTAAAAAGTAATTAAATTTCTTAAAGGGTTATAGTTTTAATTTTTATAAATTATAAATTATTAAATTTGAAAAGTTGAAATTTAAAAAATTTCATTTCCTGTGAATAAAGTAAGAAAATTTTATTTATTTGAATATTTATTTAGCCAAATTATACAAGTTTTGATTAATTTGAATTTTTGTGACAGCACTGAATTAAATAATCGACTTTTTTTCTATTTTTAATCGACTAAAGCGACTTTTTTTGTTCATTAAAGTCGATCCGAGGCCTGCGCTCTTGATGGGAGGAAAAAAGTATAGATAATTATCTACTTGCCTACTTTCAAGATCGAATTTAATTTTTGCGAATACGAAAACTGAGGCATCAACGTCAAGATAATATTTTCCCACGTCACGAGAGACAAATTAATAAATTCTAATTAAATAGTTGTAAATTTAGTAATTTAATTACCCTATCAACTAATTTAATTACACTGTCTTGGCAAGCAAATTTCACGTCTGGTTGGAAGGAACTACTAAGCCCGTATTTATAATCTCGTTTCTCACAGTTGAGGGCCACTCAAGGGTGCCAAGAAGAACCCTTATTGATACAACGCGTCTATAAATACGGGTTTGCGCTCTCTCCCATACCCAGAAAGGACAAGTTTTCGAAAAAAAATATCCAAACGAGAAGGAAAATTAATTTTTCATCAATAGCGTTTTGTCCCCTTTTCCTTCACGAAATGTTGTCCCGCGCGCTCTTGGAAAGAGCTCTAGTAAAAAATACCCCCATCCGCCTGACGAACTTAATAATCAGTTTTTGAATTCCAATCAAGTGCGATCAACTTCGGAAAAAGGAAACTTGCTTCGCACCCTTTGGTAGAAAAAGAGATAATCTTAGAATTCATTTACCAAGATTAATCGACGTATTTGCAGGCGGACAAAAACAAGGAAGAATGCTAAAGCATCTTCGCCGCAAGTCGCTGAACTCGTGCCGGGTTAGCTTGCGCTACGCGTTCATTGATTCTCCCGGATTTTTTTCCACTTTTTTTCACTTCTTTTCCACTTTTTTTTCTAATTTTTTTTCAAGGCGGATGTAATCGAAGAGTGGAAATAACGTACGTTTAACGCTTCTCTTGTATCTTGTATAGGACGAGTAGAGAGAAAATAGTCATCATTACGGGTCCTCACGACATGGTCGTTTCAAAGTCGTAACTCATCGCCTTAAGAGGAAAAGAGTTCACAAAAAAAAGGGAAGAAAAAAAAATTTTTTCACCACACGAAAAGAAAAACGTCATTTCCCCCCTTTTACTCTACTTTCTTTCTGTCTCAACAAAAGACGTGCTAGGAAAATTGAAAAAGTTAATGTTTGTTGTGACTTTGCGAAAAAACGCAAGGTTCTATTTAATTAGAAAAAAAAAATTTTCGATAGACATTAATTTTTACCCTTTCATTTTCTTATTAAAAAAAAAGAGAACGGTTTCTCTCTTGCTCCTCAAGTCAAGTTGGTAATTTGATTTTTATCTGATGTCTACCAAGCAGAAAAGTTTTCATCGTTGAGGGCGGCTCGTGTTCATGAATTTTATTAAGTCTTGAAATAAATGGTCATAATATCACTTTTAACGGGTTGCTGCAAAATTTCCTTTTTCTCATCAAACGAGAGAGGAGAGAGAGAGATTTTTTTTTCTTTTGTGCAAAATGACTAAAATGTAACACACGCATATCAAGGTTTTATCATTTTCATGCATCTGATACCTCTCCTTGACGGGGAATTGATTCGACCACACGGTATCCATGCGTGCCGTCAAGTTGTTAAGTTGCGTTATCTCCGAAACTTTTATCTCAGCTCGAAATCTAGTTTGCCAAGAATCCTAATTAAAATTTTAGCTACCGTTTCGATTCTCAAACTTCATTCGCTAAATTAAGAAACTTGCAGCATGTTTGTTTCTCTATATGCCAACACGGTGCGATTAACAAAATAGAAACTGGAAGTATGCTTCCATAAACTGATCGGGAATTTGGTGCTGAAAAATAATTAAAAATAGACGAAATAGATAAAACATGAAACAGATCAAACTGATGAAACGGATGAACTTGATGAAATTGATGAAACTGGTAAACTTGATGAAATTGATGAAACTGATAATATTGATGAATCGGACGAACTTGATGAAACTGATGAAACGAAAGCACTTGATGAAATTGATGAAACAGACGAACTTAATGAAACTGATGAAACAGATGAATTTGAAAAAAACTGATGAAACGTATGAACTTGATGAAACTGATGAAACAGGCGAACTTGATGAAACTGATAAAACGTTAATACTTGATGAAATTGCTGATATTGATAAAACAGACGAACTTGATGAACTTGATGAAACGGATGAACTTGATGAAACTGATGAAACGAATGCACTTGATGAAATTGATGAAACAGACGAACTTGGTGAAACTGATGAAACGGACGAACTTGATGAAACTGATGAAACGTATGAACTTGATGAAACTGATGATATTGATGAAACTGGTAAACTTGATGAAACTGATGAAATTGAAGAAACTGATGATATTAATGAAACAGGCGAACTTGAAGAAATTGATGAAACGGACGAACTTGATGAAACTGATGAATTTGAAAAAACTGATGAAACTGATGAAACGGACGAACTTGATGAAACTGATGAATTTGAAAAAACTGATGAAACTGATGAAACGGACGAACTTGATGAAACTAATGAAACGGATGAACTTGATGAAACTGATGATATTGATGAAACTGATGAAACTGATGACCAACAGACGAACAATGAAAAATCGATAAAAATCCAACGACCACGGGAATCAGTAAAGTTAATCGACAATCGTATATATAAAACTTGGGTGTACTTTAATTCTAGTGTTTGTTTAAGTTATTGTTTTGCCTTCGATATATATCAGTAGGCCTGGAAGGGGACAAGTAATTAATAACTTTTGCTTCGAGGTGGGTTTTGCACTTGGAATTATAAGGGTTCCATTATGGAGTGTGTCTCTGGACAAGGTACGCGCGTTCCTTGTGTCGACAGGGCGTATCTATAGATTTATAACCAGGTAACCGTTCGCGAAAGACGTCGTTAGCAATGAGTAATGATATATTTGCCCGCATCTACTTGCGAACATCCAAGATATAATACGCAATATTCGTGTCCCTAGGAGCGAGGGCAGTATACTTTGTAATCGTGATAACTCAGAAAAATGAGCTCCTTATCGACTTTCATGACAAGATTTCTTCCCCACCCCGCAACAACAATGGATAAACAAAAAGGAATTCTGCTTAAGAATAAGGATAGCGATTTGTCCTATGCTTCAAAACGATTTTCCTGAGCTAAAAATATTCTTTTGCATCAAACGAATTTGCCATTTTTTCGTTACTGTAAATTCCATTGGTTTGCATTTCTAGTCTTGAAAATTTAAAGCATTGACTTGGGAATTACTTTTCCAGAACAGGACAAATTGAAAAAATTAACAAAACACAGGGAGAAGCCAGGAAGTCGAGTAATGACGCGTTAATGGTCGCGGTGTATTCTAAATAAGGTATTTTCATCCCTCGACGAATGTTGCGAGTGTATCGTGTGCTGCGACCCTGTCCGAATACTAACGACGTTCGCTGCCAACTGAGGTGAATACTGGTGGAGAATTTTAACCAGTTTGAAATTTTAGTAACCTCCACTCAAACCGCACACAGAATGGCTTTTACACATGTTTTCTCTCCTACGTGTTTCTCAGAATTCGCCAAAGTAAAGAAGAAAAAGAAGTAGAAGAAGAAGAAGGAAAATTAAAAGGGGTGAAAACTTGAATTTTATCATAGGAACTTGAAAGGCATTGCTGCTTTAAGTCTTTGAAAGACTTACATGTTTCGAAAAGCTGAAAGGCCTTTTTTCTGGCAGAATAAATTTACAAATACCTAACGTTCCTCTCGCGCACTATAAAGAAAAACCTTAGATTCTTGTGTACATGTGATACAGAAGATTCGAAATCGAAAATTCGAAACATTAAACATTAAAGGGTATATGCAAATGGGTTGTTTTTCAGACTTGAGACTTTCGGTCTTTTTGAGGCTTTTCGATATTCGCGCTCAATTACACATGAGGTGAGGTAGGAGTGATTTTGTATCGACAGATGGCACGATGAACGCATGGGCAAATTTTCCTAGGAAGACTCTTTTGGTCTCTCTGAAGTAAATATCAAAAAGGGGGACACAAAGGAGAGACAATTTCGCTGGTGGCGATCGTGAAAAGAGCTTGTAAATACGGAGGATTGTTCCCTCGTCAAACCACATGAATAAATAATAATGTGCCTCGGATTTTTTTGCTATTGAAGTGGGCATACTGACGAATACGGGCTAAGGTGAAGGATAGGGAAAATATAAATATTTCTATTGAGCAGCAACCGGCCGTACCGCCTCTACTTAAAACGATCCTGACCTCCATTGAAAAGCGATTTGTGCTTCCTTTTCAATGAGTGGGTCGCTTAGAGGTGAGTTTGCAACTGCACCGAAGCTATTCTTGCGTCTACCTCCGATGCGCTTATATGTATTGCCGACTCGTCTCCCGCCCCACTCTTTTCTCTCTATAACGACGTTAGTTACCTTGCCCAACTCAAGCACCTCTACATCATGAAAGGGTTGCTTTTCACCTCTATAGCTATGCTTGACAGGAGACGATGTGCTAGGCACAATAAACGCTCCACCAACAACAGCAGGTTCACCAATAGACATTTAACCTCATCCACTCGGTGGGGTGAGGAGCATTTTTACTAAAAATCACTAAATTCTTGACTCGTCTGTCACTGTCGACTTTCCTCCTTGCTTATGCAGGGTTGTTACAGGACAGGGAAGTCAGGAAATTCAGGGAAAAGTCAGGGAAAGTAAAATTGGTCAGGGAAAAGTCAGGGATTTTTACTAAAAATACTGGAAAAAATAGAATTTTTAAAATTCATGAGAAAACTGAAATTTTCTTCTTTTTGCCTCGTAAATTATGAAAATACTACAAATTTTAGTGCAAAACCTTCAATTTTTTCTATTTCTAACAATAATTTCTTTTTAAATAACTAAGATTTTCAAAAACTATCATAAAATTCAATAATTACTAATAAATAATAAATAAATAATAAATAAATAATAAATAAATAATAAATAAGTAATAATAATAAATAAGTAATAATAATAAATAATAATTTAATAAAATTAATTAAAACTATCATAAATTATGACTTATAAACTATTTTATGAATAATTTTTACAATTTTTATGAATACTAGATTGATAAAAGAATTTTAGTTAAAAATACTAAAAAAATTAGATTTCGGAAAAGTTACAAATAATTACAGAAATTTAATTATTTTCAAAAGTTACAAAAATTCTTCGCAGAATTTCAATTATATTCAAAAATTTAAAAACAATTATCGTCAAAATTACAAATATTTTTATAAATAATGAAATACTTCATTAAAATTCAATTATTTTTAAAAGTTTTCATAAAATTCTTGACAAAATTCCACAAGAATTCAATTATTCAATTTTTAATAAATTTCTTCAAGATAATTCAATTTATTTCATAAGAAGTAATAAAATTTTTCACAGGAATTCAATTATTTAAAATTAAAATACAAAATTTCATAAAATTTTTCGAAAAATATCGCAATTATATAAAAATATTTTTATAAATAATAAAATTCTTCACCGAAATTCAATTACTTTTATAAACTTGAATAAAATTCGTTGTAAGAATTCAATTATTTATATAAACTTGAATAAAATTCATTGGAAGAATTAAATTATTTTCAAAATTAATAAAATTCTGCGCCAAAATTCAATTATTTTCAAAAATTCAAAAAAAATATTTTCAAAATTTCAATTATATTTATATATAAAAAAATTCTTTATCTAAATTCAATTATATTTAAAAATTTTAATAAAATTCTTGCCAAAATTTTGTAGGAATTCAGTTTTAATGAATTAATTCAAAATAATTCCATTATTTTCATAAGTAAAAAATTTTTACAGGAATTATTTAAAATACAAATTTTCATTACATTTTTCGAAAAATATAAATTATTTGAAAAATTCTTCACCGAAATTCAATTATTTTTATAAACTGGAATGAAATTCTTTGTAAGAATTCAATTATTTATATAAATAATAAAATTCTTCACATAAATACAGTTATTGTTATAAAGTTAAATAAAATTCTTTGGAAGAATTAAATTATTTTTAAAATGTAATAAAATTCTTCGCAGAAATCCAATTGTGTTCGAAAATTAAGAAAAAAAATTCTTGTTAAAATTCCAAGTAACTTTATAAATAATAAAATTCTTCTCCAAAATTCAATTATTTTTTGGAAATTTTAAAAAAATTTAAATTATTTGCATAAATAATAAAACTCATCGCAGAATTTTAATGATTTTTTATACAATATATATTTTAATTAAATTTCTCGAAAAATGTAATTATTCTTAAAAATTTTATTAAAATTTGTCAAATTAAATTCATATATTTAAAAATTTATTGATAAAATTCTTTATAAGAATTAAATTTTAACAAAGAACATTCTATTATTCAATAAATTATTTTTTAATTTAAATAATTGAATATTTCTAGAATTTTCTAATAAAAATTGATTTAAAAATGAATTAACGGATAATCGATTTATTATTATTTATGAAAGTAATTGAATTGTTGACACGAATTTTATTACATTTTTTAAAAGTAATTTAATTTTTTTGAGAAATTTTACTGCTTGTAAAACTAATTGAATTCTTACGAAGGATTTTTTTTAGGATTTTTGTAAATAATTAACCTATTCTGAAAAATTTTATGGTAATTTAAATTATTACAAAACATGAAGAAGACGATCGCCTTCTTCATGTTTTGTAATAATATTCTTTAAAAAGGTTTGACTTTAAATGTTTTGATAAGAATTTAAATTCCTACAGAAAAATAATAATGATTAAATATTTTTTTAAAACATAAGTTATTGATATTTTTGAATAATTTTACAATTAATGAAATTTGTAAATAAATTTAATAGAACATTTTTTCAGTATAAATAATTTGAGTATTAATAATTTATTAAGTGAATCAGAGTATTCTTTAGAGTCAAGGAAAAAGTGAAAAATTTGTCTGGAAATAAGGGAAAAGTCAGGGAAAAATAAAATTATATATTTGTGGCAACAAATATTTATTTATTATTTATTTTTTTTATTTATAGAGAACACCGACTGAAAATTAATAAAAATAAAAAACCTTTAAAAGTGAGATACAAGTCAACCTTCTGATTGTCTTTGACAAGATCTTCGGCAAGATTATCAGTCCAAAAATCCTTACGTTGGCAGAGTGATTTTTTTTCCTACGACTTCTCTCCCTTTTGTACAAACGTGATTCCTATTTTGTCAGACTGATACGAGAAGAGAGTAAAAGCTTAATCTCAGGATCTACTTTCATGGGAGAAGTTTATAACGAGGGAGGAAAAAGTTGCAGTGGGAAGGTTTCGGTATCGTTCTCGCAGTAACGCATCGAAGCCTTATTTGCTCCGATTCACCCTGAAACAGAGCATACCTAATTTGGATATTCAAGGAATGTGTATAGTGGAAGTGATAGAATTTCAGTGTGGTGCCGGAGCCCTTTTCGCCAATCCTTTCCCGATGTGACCATTTAGAACAGATGGATTCACATTTTTAGATATATAGTTCTGCGCTTTGTTGCGCCTCTCTTGAATTTATCTGGACATCTTTTCTCCTAGCTTATATATAGAGAGAGAGGGAATTCTGCTGCGGAAGAGAATACAATTCCAGCTATATCGAATGTGTTCAAAGGAATATTGCTCCTAGAGACCCGTTTTCTTGTATTACGATACCAAAAAGGGTTCTTATGACAAAATTACATTCAAGTGATTCTTGGGAAAAATCGAAAAAAAACCCAAACAATAAAACTAGAAAAAGGGTGTTTTATTTTCGTTTATTTGTAATTCAATATAGGATCAGTTGTTTTATTTATACTAATTCTTTGTTTTTTTGTTTTCAGGTAAGGATCTCGACATTATATACAACATTCTGGATTATAGAGAGACATTTAGTGAGTAATGAATTATTGAATAATCCTTTGATGAATTTTTCAACTTTTCGCCATGTAATTTATTTTTATCACACTCCGAGTGTCTCTTTTTTGAATATCGTATCGATTTTCTTGGATGGAATTCATCGGGACTCATCGGAAGCCTTGGAAATCTCATGCCTTTGACGAAAATGATAGCCTCTTCCGCTTTTTTTCCGTCACGGTTATGGAATGCTGTGAGTCACCATCTTCTCTCTTTGATGTGTCTTTTTCGTATACGTAACTCTTCTAGCGTTTTAGAAACAATTTTTACGCATCACTTCGTTTTTCATCGGAAGGGATTTCCTTTAGTCGAATAATGTGGATGTTTTTCAATTAATAATAGTGAGAAGAAATCTGCAAACTTGTTTATGGATTAAGAATGTCAACAACACGTTGGAAGAGACTGAGAGAGTCAATTGTCGATGAACAATTCGCCAATCGATGAGAGGGAGGTTTTTGTGAGAGATTCACATAAATAACAAGGTTGACCTACTCTCGATGTAATTTCATTCTCTCCTGAGCACCTCGATTTGCATTTTCTCGCGAGAAAAGCATCCTTTGGTCTTGGTTCTTTTTATGTTCATCTCGTCTCTATTTCTTCCATCGCGTTAACCCATTTTGCAGGTCAGTCGTTCCAAGTTTACAGGATTGCTGGATCGATCAGTCGTAAATGGAATCGCGCTTAGATTGTCAATCGAACTCGTTTTGTTGCTTAAGGGCATTCTTTAAGCCGAGTTTGGTGGGAGATTAGAGTAAATGATGTTGGTGCACCTGCTCCTGTTGTCACTTATTGTTGTTAGTCGAAATTTCGAGCGTGCTACTGCTGCTGCTGCTGCTACTGCTTTTAAAATAATATTTTAGCAGGATTATTGCCGATGGAAATTGTAAAACAGCTTAAGCTTCGCACTCGAGCGACCAACGGCATTATGCAAACCGAGTCACCCTCTTTTCAACCCTCTTGCATCCTCTCTGGCGTACTCGCGTTGTCACCAACCCTTTCTCTCTCTCCTCATATATACCTCGAGCGAAATTTCCATTCCTGATGTCGCGGATCCCCTCGTTACGAAAAGGAACTAACAATCCTCAGAGAATTCCGGTCTACACAGTTGTCATGGTTACCCGAGACACTGGAGACTGTTGCTTCGGAAGTATTATTATTCCCCATCGGGATGAATCCTTAAGATTTGCTCCGAGTCGACAAAGTCGTGACCTGCAAACTCGAAAAGAAAAAGAATTCAATCTGCAAGATGATTTTCTGCAGAAATTTTAGCGGGTATTCATTTTTAAAGGAGGGAATTTTTAATTAACGAATGAGAGAAAAAGAGAGTTTGTGAGAAATAGTATTTTTCGGTAGAGTTCCATTTTTATCAAGTTGGTTCGTATTGCTTTGTTTCACAAATTAATTATTCGGAATAATTAATTTAGGCTCGAACTAGGTCCATAAATCCCGTAAAAGTCCGTAACTTTGCTTGAAGTCCGTAAAAGTCCGTTTTTTTGAAAAAAGGTCCGTAAAGTCCGTAATTCGATTGAAAAAGATCCGTAAAGTACGTAAATTATACGATATAATTTGGATAATTTTAGAGAAATTACAAATGATTGAAGAAATTTAATTTAATTATTTTCAAAAGTAATAAAATTCTTCGCAAAAATTCAATTACTGAAAATTTCAGGGTTGAAAATTTTTTTTTAATTCTCGTCAAAATTTCAATTATTTTTAGAAATAATTAAATACTTCTTCGAAATATCAATTAATTTCAAAAATTTTAATAAAATACTTGGAAAATTTTCAATTATTTTCAAAATTTTTCCTCAATTCAATGATTTTTAATAGGTATAATATTTAATTTAATAGGTATACTATTCTAATAAAATTTTCCAAAAAGAATTCAATTATTTAAAAAAAAAATCTACTAAAATTCTACACAAACCTTTTTTCAAAAAATAATAACAATTTTACAGGAATTTCATTATTTACAAATTTTTTCTATAAATTTCTTCGCAATATTCAATTATTTTCATAAATAATCAAATTTTTACAGGCATTTAATTTTTTTTGTCAAATAATAAAATTCTTTTTAGGAATTCAATTATTTTGATAAGTAATAAAGCTAATTGGAGAATTTCAATTATTTTTAATACAATATTAATCGAATTCCTCGAAAAATGTAATTATTCTTAAAAATTTAATTAAAATTTAACAAAGAAATTTAATTATTTTAATAACCTTTGCTAACAATTTATTTATTAGAATTTAAATATTATTTTTAATAAATTTTTGAGTAAATTTATTTAAAGAATAAAATTATTGCATTCAAAATTTTTAATGCAATTCTTTGCAAAAATTATCAATTATCTTTATAAATAATAAAATTCTTCTCTAAAATTGAATTATTTTCAATGAAATTAAAAAAATTTCTTGGAAAAATTTCAATTATTTTCAAAAATTTCCCTTAATTTAATTATCTTTAATATCTATTTTAATAAAATTTTGCAAAAGAATTCAAATTATTTGAAAATTGATTGATAGAATTCTTTAAAAGAATTGAATATTAAGAAACATGTGTAAGTATATTCAATAGTTTTTTTGTATTTCAATAATGAAATTCTCGTAGAATTTTCTCATAAAAATTGATTTAAAAATGGATTTCAGTTAAAATTTTAGATTATAATTGAATATTAATAGTATTAGAGCGCAAAGTTTTAGAAATAATTAAATTTTGAAAAGGTTTCAGACTCAAATCTTTGAAAATTGGAATTTTTCATATTTTTAACTAAGTAACAATTCTGTGGAATTAATTTTTTTGAGAAATTTTAATTGCGAATTTTTTTAATATTATTTGAAGTTTTTATTTTCTAATACATACACTGAAAAAAAAAATTTATTTGATTCAAATAACCGATTATTTGTCTATAATCAAATAAATATTTACTTGAATCAAATAATTTTTATTTGACTCAAATAAATTATGTTTGAATCAAATATTTCAGTATTTGAAGCAAATACTAATTAATTGATTCAAATGAAACTTATTTGATTCAAGTAAATATTTATTTGATTATAGACAAATAATCGGTTATTTGAATCAAATAAAATGTTTTTTCAGTGTATTTAATTGAAGAATTTACAAATAATTGAAAAATTGAATATTGTAAACGTAAAGAAATGGATTTGAAAATTGTCAAAGAACTTTTTCGAAAATTATTAAAAATAATCGATTTTAAGAAGAATTTTAGTTAAAAATTCTTGAAAATAATAATTAAATTGATATTGATTTTATCACTCTATATTTAATGAAGTAATCGATCGCTCCGAGTCAAAGACTCGGAGTAATCGATATCTTCATGGTTTTTTAGTTATGAAAAATCTAATTTATAGTTTTAAGTAAAATGTTCTCTTATATATTTTTGTCAGTAATTGGTCCGTAAATGGTCCGTAATTTTTCATTTTTGGTCCATAAAGTCCGTATTTTTAAATATTTTCACTGGTTCGAGCCCTGATTATTCTTTATCTATATTCAATTTTTCCGAGCTGTTTGTTTCAGCAAAGGCAGTGAGTGTAAAGAATGACGAAAAATAATTCCACGAAGTTGTTCTTCTTTTTCGGCGAGAGAAAACACCATCAACGTCGCCTTTCGCCCTTATTCTTGAGTGCCCTGGCTCATGGCAGGATTTGCCATTCGCGGAATCCAATTCAAACGTCATTTTCAGTATTCCAGAGGGACGGCAAGACCGCGCGCTCTCTAATTCTAATGAGTTACTGTTGATCAAAGACAACAAACGTCATGCACGCGAGTGATGTTGACAAACGGAAATTGCATTATGTCAATGCGTGCCTGGGATTCAACCCTCAATTTCTCCTTGTCTCTCTCTCTCTTTCTCTCTCTGTCTCTATCTCTTCATCTCTCTTATTCTCGAATTCATCTTCATCTACCTTACCTCTGTATTGAGAAATTATTACGTTACCTCTGAACTCTTCTCCTACCGAGTATTCCGCTCTCTCCCATTATATGATATCTCCGTCTGTGTTATTCTCTTGCAGAGAGATATACACACAGCTTTTTCAGTAGAAAATAATCGAACGCGCGTGTGTTCCCTTGAGCACTTTACCTCGCGCCGGAAAGGATGAGGCTTCCTGGTGTATACGAGACTTCCTCTGGATTGAAAGGATTTTCGCTCCTTGCATTAGCCTTCCCCCAATTTTCGAAACGAGAATCCCGCAAAACTCCTTTGGGAATGCAATGTAGAGGAGCTGTAATTAAAATTACAAAATTGAATATACTATATACATGTGTGGAAAATACATTATCAATCCCTGTGCTATTTAAATTATTATCCAAGTAACTTTCAGGAATATTCAATAATTACTGTAGAATTTGAAATAAATTTCTCTCTCTGAAATCCGACTTTTATTTCCTGTTTCGTTCCTCGTGTGTTTAGACTTTATACTCGCTGTGAAAGAATTCACAAAAGACGAATATTATTACGAATATAATCGTATTCGTATTTTGAAAACAGATATAACTTCTCACAGGTATACACACACCTTGGAATCAGTTTTCTATAATGTCCACAGGGGATTAAGAGTGTGACAAACCTTTTTTTTTCTCGACGTTCTTTTTCAGCCGTGGGAGGATTTGGGAAAAGAACTCGCTGGATCGTATGAAAAGAGAAGCTCTACCTGTCTCAATCATAGGATTTATGCCAGATCCGTTTGATTGAACGTTTTCACGGCGAGATCAATTTCGTTACGTTGCCGTTCATCCTTCAGCTGCTGTGTCACATTTCGGAAATATGCCCGGATTATTAAACACATCTGGATGTACTTTCTATTTGGGTTTAAATGCGAGAGGTGCATGCGAGGAATTATTATACACAAGACCGCACATCCTGTCGTGGCAAATATTGATTTTGCTCCTTCGGTACATGCGACAATAATTTGTGACATTTGTGTGTATGTGTGTGGTTCCCAAAAAAAAATGGATCATGTTTGCGTTAAGGGCGAGAAACCGGCCTCCGGAGAGATGTTCCGACGTCACAATTCCTTCTTTCAAATATAACACTCTATTTATCCTTCAACTGTGCTGCTACTCCTTCTCTCTATATACTCGACAAGTATTTTGTAAAGAAATATTGTCCGAGGCGTAAAGAGTCTCTCGACTGCCGGCTGTGGTTAACGACGTTTCGCAACTCTGTCTCACTCTCTTTTCAACTCGGGAGAGATTATTTGCTCCCAGTTTCCAGTGTAACTGGATATTATCTCGCACCTTCGATACTTAAAGTGCAATTTGCCAAGAAAAGTCCCACTTTGTTTCTTCAGTATAACAGAATCCAGGTGGCAGCCAGCTTCTAGTCAAAGTAATTACACATTTTTTTCCCCGGCGGAAGAAAAAATTCCCCCAAGGTAGTAAATGCTGCTCTCGCATTCTCTTGAAATTCAAATTTTCGAATCGTCAGCATTTGGAGAAGTATTCGTAAAAAACATAATTACAGATTCTTTTTAGTCTTTTAATATCGAATTCTGGCAGGGAACCATTTTGACCCAGTTTTTCCAAATACTTTTTCCAAATACCGTATTTTTCGAGTGTTAAGTCAGAAAGCAGGTTTTAGCACGATAACTGAGAATTAATGAACCTGATAATAAACAAGGAATTTCGGTTCAGTGCAGACTTTGTAAATTAATGTTTCAGACGCCTTTTGAAATTAGAAAATTTTACGACGGTGTTCGGAATACTTGTTCGTCAATTACTCTCGGGGTTTACGATGTGTTCACTTTTATGAATCTAAATTTCCCCTCTTGCGCTGAAATGACCAATTTAGAAGATCTTTGGAATTCCTGGTTCTCGGCGTCTCCTTATATATCTTTGACTTTGCCAGGTCGATAAAGCAGCTCTTGTGCGGTTAATCGGTCCATTTGTCGAGGAAACGTCACTCCAATGTCGCTTCCTATGTATGCTCTCACGTACTCGGCGCATTTGCATTCTCCCTTTCCCCTTTATCCAAGTGTGCACACTTGCCACGAACTGCAGACATCGCCTTGTCCTTCTCCATCGAGTCATGGAATATCTCAAGTCTGACAGGTGCGCTCCAGTATTCCTCCTAGAGCAATGTATTCCCCTCAGTACTCCAAGTGATTCCCGTTAGGACCTGTCAGCTTTAATTAGATGTACGAATTTTCACACATAATATCAAAAAAAACTTGAGATTTTTTTACTTCTCTAAATGCGTGAGGTCGAAATGAAAAATAGATTTTTTTTATACCTTTCGAGTGTCTTTTTACAGTCCGAACACTATTGCGTCCAATCAGTCGAGAGGAAACGTCGCCTCAATACTAAAATGGAAAATAAATTGAAAGAGGACAAAGAGCGGTCTGGAGAGTGAATTCTATCGTTATGGCAAAATGTCTTTCGATGAAAATAAGGGTTTCAGTTTTTGTGAATTCTACTTTCTATCGAGCATTCCTGCGAATGGGTGCTGTCGACGGTAACGAGAAGGTAAAATAAATGGTGGCCAAGCGGGATATCGCGTCCCGTTCCGTTTCGTTCCGCGCGGTCTGGTCCAATCGGACAGCTCACTAACAAGAGAGGGTCAGAAAATCAGAGAAGAATGGAAGCAGAATTCAATACCTTCCTTCCTTCCTTTTTGGTAGCGAAGCTTTCGAACAGACGCACACACACATACACACCCACTGTCTCATATCTTCCCTATCCTAGATTGGCAATTGTGCCTTCGGCAGGATTCTTCTCGTAATATCTGTCCTCGACTTCGTCTTCTATAACCAATTTTATCCATAACCTCTTTTATCCACTGGCAAGAATATAGAACTTTCCTATTTGATCCTCCCGTCAAACGCGTCAACTATTCCCTTATTAATAGTTCGCCTTCGACGTTATAGTTTGAAAAAAAACCCTTTGTTGAATTCTCTCGGAAAATGAATCGCTATAAATTCAGGGTTGCCACAAGTCAGGGAAGTCAGGGAATTTAGGGAAAAGTCTGGGAAAGTAAAATTCGTCAGGGAAAAGTCAGCGATTTTTAGTAAAAGTACTGAAAAAAATCGAATTTCTAAATTCGAAAACTCTAAATTTTGATGTTTTTTTGTTTGCCTCGTAAACTATAAAAATAGCCACGAATTTTAATACAAAACCTTGAATTTTTTCTATTTCAGAAAATAATTTCTTTTTAAGGAACTATCATAAAATTATGACTTATAAATTATGTGAAAAATAATTTTTACAATTTTCATAAATACTAGATTGATAAAAGAATTTTAGTTAAAAATACTAAAAAAATTAATTTTGGAAAATTTACAAATAATTACAGAAATTCAATTATTTTCAAAAGTAATGAAATTTTTCGCAGAACTTCAATTATATTCAATTATAAAATTAAAAAAAATTCTGCTCATTTTAACTATATCTTAAAAAATAAAAAAATTCTTCTCCAAAATTCAATTATGTTCAAATTTTTTTTAAAAATTCTTGTCAAAAGTTCAATTATCTTTATAAATAATACTTCTTAATACTTTATAATAATACTTTTTCGAAATTCAATTATTTTTAAAAACATTAATAAAATTCTTGGAAAAATTTCACACGATTTCAATAATTTACAAAATTTTTAATAAGTTTCTTTTAAAGAAATCAATTATTTTGATAATAATAAAATTTTCACAGGAATTCAATTATTTAATGTAAAAAATTTCAAATAATTTTTCGAAGAATATCAATTATTTAAAAAGACTTTTATAAAATTCGTCGCAAGAGTTCAGTTATTGAAAAACATTTAACAAAATTCTTTTCAAGAATTCAATTATTTTTAGAAAATAGTAAAATTCTTCACCGAAATTCAATTATTTTTGTAAACTTGAATAAAATTCGTTGGAAGAATTAAATTATTTTCAAAAGTAAGAAAATTTTTCGGAGAAATTCAATTATGTTCAAAAATTTTTGTCAAAATTTCAATTATCTTTATGAATAATAAAATTCATCAATATTCATATATTTTTAAAAAAAAATTAAATTCTCGTCAAAATTGAAATATATTTTAAAACTTGAATAAAACTCTTGTTTTACAGAAATTCAATAATTTATGAACTTTTTAATAAATTTTTTAAAAAATATCAATTATTTAAAAAGATTTTTATAAAATTTGTCGCATGAATCAATTATTTAAAAAAATTTAACAAAGTTGTTTACAAGAATTCAATGATTTTTATAAATAATAAAATTCTCCACCCAAATTCAATTATTTTAGAAAAATTTTAAGAACATTTTTGGAAATTTTTTAAAATTATTTTTATGAATAATAAAACTCATCGCAGGATTTTAATAAATTTTGGATACAATATTTTAATCAAATTCCTCGAAAAATGTAATTATTCCTGAAAAATTTTATTAAAATTTGTCAAAAGAATTCAAGTATTTAAAAATTTATTGATAAAATTCTTCATGAGAATTCAATTTTAACAAACATTCCATTATTCAATAAATTATTTATTTTCCAATTTAAATAATTGAATTTTTCTAGAATTTTCTAATAAAAATTGATTAAAAGATGAAATTACCGAATAATCGCTTTATTTATAAAAATAATTGAATTATTGCAACGAATTTTTTTACAATTTTTTTCAAATAATTGAATTTTTATGAGAAACTTTACTACTTTTAAAACTAATTGAATTCTTGCGAATGATTTTATTTGGATTTTTGTAAATAATTAAATTTTTGTTGAAAAATTTCATGGTTATCTAAATTATAACAAAAGATGAAGAATTCTTTATGTTTTGTGATAATATTCTTATAAATTGTTGAGTTTCAAAAAGGTTTAAATTTAAATGTTTTGAAGAATATTAATTCCTGTAGAAAAGTAATAATTAAATTCATAATTAAAAATTTAGTTATTGATGTTTTTGAATAATTTTACAATTAATGAAGTTTGTAAATTAATTTAATAGTACATTTTTTTGAGTATCTAATAATTTTTGGAGTAAATCAGAATATTTTTTATGGTCAGGGAAGAAGTGAGAATTTTGTCTGGAAATCAGGGAAAAATAAAATTAAATATTTGTGGCAACCCTGAAATTCTTTGCTTATTGAAAATCCATTCATTAGACACAAACTTTTATAATTTTAACATACAGGAAATTTCACGTAAATTTTCTTTATTTTCAAAAGAAATAAGATCGCGTAGGTATGAAATGGTTTTAATATAGCAAATTTGATTTGAAGAATAAGTGCAGGGGAGAAAATTGCAAAAAAAACCTTCATATGCTCTATTACGTACCGATCGAGTTAACTATCGCCGCAATGGTAATGTAGCAGCAGCGCGAAAATCGTTCACGTTTTCGCGGCGATTTCCATTTCCTTGCCAGCAGCGGCAGCAAGTATAAAATCGGCTGTTCCGATACTCGTTTCTCGTGGAGAGCGATTTACATTTGAAATCAGGATGGCACGTCGAAAGTGTCGGGATCGAGCATAGTGGCTAACTAATCCCCAGGGCAACGTTGCCGCATGAAAATTGCGAGCTACCGCTCACGATATTTCACTCACATTGCGCATATATATTTTTTTTTTCTGAAAAAGTATAATTCACATTTTATTGGGTTCATCCTGCTCTCGCTTTCTCCTTTATCGAGAGATCCACAGCGTGAACTTTCACAACCACTTCCTCACTATATTCACACCTTCAAATATTTATTGCAAGAGAATTTCCCTTTTTTTTTATCATGTCAATAAATTCCGTCACTTGAAATATGAATTTTTTACCTCAAGTTTGAAAACCGAGTGATAATATCATATAATAATTGAAAAAGAATAATTGATTGATGACTTGAAATGGGAGGCAAAAGGCAAAAGGCAAAAGCGGGTTTTTGGAACGATTAGAATGCGCGTAATGATAAAATGGCAATGTTAAGCCTAATCGGTTGAACGATAATTGTAAATTGTTTCATGCGGACAGGAAGTGGCGCCCAATCAAGCTACAAATTTGGAGCGTTCAATCAGCTTCTTGCAACGAGCGGGGATCGTCACACACATAGGATTACGAGAGACTATCCTATGGCGGGCAGTTTGACCCCCTGTCGACATTCATACTGCAGTTGTGCGTGGTATAATTATCCCCTGACGTGCTTGAAATTGGGCCGAAGATCTCGGGGATTCCCCTCTACTAATTCATTTTGCTCCGCCCTCCTTCAACTCTTAATGCGAAAGCCAATTACGCTTGTCCTACGCAAACGGTACCTACCAACCTACTGTCAAGGGGTACACAGATTTAACAGCACGCGATCTTATAGCCAAAGTTGAATCAATGGCTCCTCTTCATTCATTAGTCGCTTTAGTGCTTTTCTGCAGTTCCCATCATTTTTGTTAATTAAAACTTGACAACTATTTTTTACCTAAACAATTATTACTTCAATTTTTACTTATATTTGTACTTAAATCTGTACATCAATTTTTACTTAAATTTGTTTTTAAATTTGGTCTTAAATTTGTACTTCAATTTTTACTAAAATTTGTACTACAATTTTTACTTAAATTTATACTTAAATTTAGACTTAAATTTGTACTTCAATGTTCACTTAAATTTGTACTTAAATTTGGTCTTAGATTTGTACTTCAATTTTTACTTCAATTTTTACTTAAATTTGTACTACAATTTTTACTTAAATTTGTACTTAAATTTGTACTTAAATTTGGACTTAAATTTGTACTTCAATTTTTACTTAAATTTATACTTCAATTTGTACACGGAGAGAGAATATATATTAAATTTTGTAAAAATATTTTCAAATTGGGGAGAAAGTGCGACAAAGCAAAATTTTGATATAAAAAATACTAAACTTTAAAAAAACTTATGTGAAATTTAGTATAATTATATCAAATATCAAGAATATTAATTAAATTCTAATATAACTTTAATAAATTTTACAAAACTATTTTTAAAGCTTAGAATTTTCAATATCAAAATTTCGCTTTGTTGCACTTTTTCCCCAATTTGAAAATATTTTTACAAAATGTAATATATATTCTCTCTCCGTGTACTTAAATTTTGACTTAAATTTGTACCTTAATTTTGACTTAAATTTACACCTAAATTTGGACTTAAATTTGTACTTAAATTTGGACTTAAATTTGTACTTCAATTTTTACTTAAATTTGTACTTGATTCAGTTAATAAAACTCTGTTCATCAAGAATTTTCGGGACATAATTTAGAGGATACTTAAAACGGGAGTGCAACGAAATTGGATTATCCATTCCAAACAAGGTATTTCATTAGGAAGTAGTTGGTGCGTAACAGCGAGACATGTTTTGGTTAACGACGTTGATATTAGCAAATTCCGAGAGGAATGACACGCATTCGGAGAGTAACATTTGCTCGACCTGTCAGCCATGTTCCAAGTGTCTGTCTACTACATATGAGTCGCGTCGTTTTGGCATTCATTTCCCTGACCAAATTCGCATTTCCTCCTGTAATACACTCTTAACACGAGATTCCAGCACTAATTGAGCCGTGATGTCACTTCAAAAAAATTTATTACACAGGCGTACAGAAAAAAAAGTTTTTTGCCCGAGACACTACAATTTTTACCCGCTGAATCCGAATTCAAGTCAGAATTTACTGATTTACTCAAAATTTTGAGCTAAACTCCAAAAACGACTCAAAAAAAAGAATCTAAAGAATGTAAATCAAAAAAAAATTTATAACACTATAATAGTTTATTTCTATGTTTTTTTCCTCTGATGAATCCGAATTTTAAGTCAGAATTGCTCAAAATTTTGAAATAATCTCAAAAAGCGACTCAAAAAAATAGTCTTTTTGAAAAAAATTAAAAAAAATTTTAATAACACTGTAATAGTATATATTTCTATGTATTTTTTCCTGCTGGATCCGAATTTAAAGTCAGAATTGCTCAAAATTTTGAAATAATCTCAAAAAACGATTCAAAAAAAGAATCTCAATAAAAAAATATAAAAAAATGTTATAACACCATAATAGTTTATTTCTATGTATTTTTTTCCCGATGAATACGAATTTAAAGTCAGAAATGCTCAAAATATTGAAATAATCTCAAAAAACTACACAAAAAACCGAATTAAATTACAAAAAAATAAAAACAATTTTTTGTAACATTTATTTTGTATATTTCTATGTTTTTTTTCCCGATGAATCTGCATCTGAAGTCAGAATTGACAAATTTGCTCAAAATTTTGAGCCAAAATCAGAAAACTACTCAAGAAACCGAATTGAATGTAAATATAAATAAAAACAATTTTTTGGAATATTAACTTGTATATTTCCATGTATTTTTTATCGCTGAATTCAAATTTGAAAAAAGAATCGACTGAATTGCTCAAAATTTTGATATAAATCTCAAAAAAACTACTTAAAAAAATATTTAATTCAAAAAATAAATATAAACAATTTTTTAGAACATTAAGTTGTATATTTTTTTGGATTTTTTCCCTCTGGATTTTTAATTTGGTTTTTTTTAAGTCGGTTTTTAAGTTCATCTCATAATTTTGAGCAATTCGGTAAATTTTGAATTAAAATTCTGATTCAAAGGGAAAAAATAAATAAAAATATACAAATTAATGTTCCAGAAAATTGTTTTTATTTTTTTAATATTTAATTCGGTTTTTTGAGTAGGTTTATTAGATTATCTCAAAATTGTTAGCAATTCGGTCAATTCTGTCTTAAAATTCGGATTCAGCGAGAAAAATACATATAGAAATATACCGTGGTGTTAAAAATTTTTTTTTAAATTTAATTGGGTTTTTTTGGTCGTTTTTTAAGTGCAACTCAAAATTTTGAGAAAATCTGACAATTCTGACTTCAAATTCAGATTCAAGTGGAAAAGATACAGAAAAATATACAAATTAATGTTAAAAAAATTGTTTTAATTTTTTTTAAATTTAATTCGGTTGTTTGAGTAGTTTTTTGATGAGATTATCTCAAAGTTTAGAGCAATTTTGACAATTCAGACTTCAAATTCGAATTCGTAGGAAAAAAATACTTAAAAATCTACAAATTAATGTTACGAAATTTTTTTTTTTTAATTTATTTCAGTTTTTTGAGTAGTTTTTCGAAATTTTCTCAAAATTTTAAGCAATTTGGTCAATTCTGACTTTAAACTCGGATTCATCGGAAAAAAATACATAGAAACATTCTACTGTAGAATTATAAAAATTTTTTTTTAATTTTTTTCATTTCAATTCGTTGTTTTTAGTCGTTTTTTTTAATTTAGCTCAAAATTTTGAGTAAATCTATTAATTTTGACTTTGAATTTGTATTCAGCGTGAAAAAATGCATAAAAATATACTACTGTATAGTGTCATAAAAAAATTTTTGTTTTTCTGATTTTAATTCGGTTTTTTGAGTCGATTTTTTACTAAAACTCAAAAAACAGAACCAATTTCCTTCTAAATTGTGACCATAATCCGAAATTTTACAAAAACATTTTTTTTCCTCTACCAATTTCTCCATGTAAAATTTTTACGTGTTTGAAAAAAACCCAGCATATAATCTATTTATAAGCATTGATTATAGCATCTGCGTAATAAAATTGTCGAACCGAAAATATCAACAATTTTCCAAAGAAGAAAATGTATATACAGCAATTAACATGAAATAGTTAATTTAGCTTCTTACTGTATCTTTAATCGCTTATTGCGCCTTGTGTGTTTAAATTCAGCGTTATTAAAAATTCCTCTTGTTACTGAAAAAAGCACGTTTAATAACGCTCTATATTTCGTTTGGGATTTATCTTTCCACTCAGTTCTTTTATTAAATTTTCCTCAAATATGCCACAGAGCTTTTTCCGCAGGTATATTGACTTTTTGTGACGCAAAATGTACTATCTACTTGAATATCTATTATATATAGGACGTTTGACCCAGAAATTTGTGAAATTTTCATTTGAAAAAGAGGGAAAAAAAATATAGAAATAATAAAAATATTAAAGATGACTGTGACATTTATTTTTAGACGCATAGGAAAATTAATACTGCATCTTTAATATGTGTTGGTTTTTTTTTCGAAACTTCTCGACTTTGCGGTTGGATCATTTTTTCTTTTTGTGCGGCAAGAAACATTTTTCTTGAGTTGCGATTTCTATCTCATTACCTGCGTTTCGTTTTGTCGAGATTCCATTGTATACATATTCGAACGTCAGTCGCACCTTTTGCGCTATAAAGGTGCACGATTTTTTTTTTATAGTATCGATTTTCAGACTCACTTGAAAATATCAATATCAGGATAGCGAAATTGGGGGCTAATGCGGAAAAATCTGATTGTATTGCAAAAATTATGGATGTTAGTTGAGCGAGAGGTTGTATTTTTTAATGAACGAATAATAAATTGGTTATTTATAGATAGTAATGAATTTGCGGGGTATAAATAATTATTCTGCATAATTTGTTTAAAAACCCCTTTTCTTTCTACATAAGCGTATTTTCATAATGAGGCGGCAGTTATATGAATCTCCGTAATACTTGCTCGCTTCTTTTTTCTTAATGAGAGAACACGTATTCATCATCACAGTGGGATCTTGACAGCAGAAAGGTTCATTAAAATCTCGACCTTTCTTGAGCGTAAAAATGGCTGAGAGATAACAATTACCTGACTCGTTTTTCCACCAAGTTCTCTCCTTCGCATTTTTTTTTTCACTGAATTATTATTATTTCTATGGGAATTTGAATACGATAGCATTTTATGGGGACTTTGTTTATAGTAAACTCGATCAAGAGAAGGTGATTGTTGTCTTGCGGATCTTGTGCGTATGAGACAACCTTGTCAACGATGAGAGGGCCCCCGTGTGACTTTTCAGCGCGAGCATCCGTTCTCGCAGGTGCTGGGAGCCATTAGGTAAATAAAAAATGCACGCAAGACGTCACGCACCAGTTTATGAGAATCGACCAATCACGAATCTTTCTTGCCAGAAGACGCCATTTTGCTATGTGAAAATGTCGGCCCGAACTTGGAAGGCGTGGTTTTCTAATTATTTTACATAAAGACGTCTCACTTATTCTGTTTTCGAAATTTATTCATTCATCATTTCGTGACGTGATGGAATGTTCAACTACAAGAGAAGTTGATAAATTATCGAAGATCGTCATCGGTTAATGTTCCTGGGGGGATGTCACCGACATTAGTCATGATGTTTCATCATTGCAGCATCATTAGGAAATTTAAACCCGTTTCACCCTTTTCTCTCGTATTTTTGTCATACATTTTGTCATACATTTTGTCATACTTTCTGTCATACATTTTGTCACACTTTTTGTCATTCCCACCCAAACCATGGTCAAGGTTTGGAAAATTTATAAATACCATCCAAACATGATCTATCAACTATAATTAAATAGTATTTTTGAGAACATGTTTCTTTGTCGGTGGTTGAGGAAAGAAATGCATTAAAATTGAATCGGACTTATGTTTGAATATGAATTCAGATCATCGCTCATTTTGTACGCGTAGTTTTTTTTCTGTTAAAATAAACCGATTGGATTTGAAATCCCGACTTTTCGGACCGTATACGGGAAGCAAGAGCCAAACAGTACGGCTTTTTTTAAGGTACAATAAAGTGCATTCATTCACGAGTCACACACACTATTTACGTGCGTTTGTATACTGCTTTTATATACATTATGTATTTTGCACACTGGGGTCCTTTTCTCATTCACGGATGTATATGCATTTTTACCTTCCACGACCTCGATCTGTCAGGTCGGTTTCGATTTACCAACTTCCCGAGCCGTAAGAGCAATAATACCTTCTGCTCGGTCAATTTTCGCACAGAGTATCGGTTCTTTTTTTTTATTATCAATTGTACGAAAACAACATCAATGTACAAAAAAGCTTTGTTCTGTTTTAAAGCTCTTTTTGTAATAGCTCTTTTTAAAATAGCTCTTTTTAAAATAGCTATTTTAAAAATAGCTCTTTTTAAATTCTTCACAAAAATACTTAACTGTATATGTATAACTACTTAACTGTATGTAGTTGATTTCAAATTAAGCATTTTTTTTTACTCATATTAACAACATTTTTGCTTCCATTATTCCCTCATCCACTACTCTTGAGAGTTAATAAAGAGATGTAATTAAAACTAAGTGTATACGCGATTCACTGACCGGACATAGCCCGTGGGAACGAAGTTGTAAGCTTTTGACCAGTTGCGACGTTAATTAAGCAAGTCTTCTCTCTCGACTTCCTGATTTTCCAGCGATAATTAGATGTGCGCGCAACGTAATTGAATGCCGAAGACAAAACTTGAGAGACACGGTCCGCTCTCGTTGAAGCCGGATCAACGCGTTCAAAGGTGAAGACAATCCTGACAGTGGACAGCATAGTAGGACGAAAAAAAAGAAGAAAGGATTTGTCTCCTCGTTAAAATCGCAAAAAAAAGCTATGCATAGAGTTTTAAACTTTTTCAGAGCGAATTCAATTCGAGAGAATGGACATCATGCCCGAAAAAGGAGATTAAAAATATATTTTCAATGCAGATGAACTTGTCACTTTTGTTCTGAAATTATTTTTCAGTTGAAATTCATTTCTGCTTTCTGGATGAAAATGATAATATTAACTTTTGCAGGGAATTGTGGAAGTGCAGAGGATTTTTGAAAATTGCGAAAAAGAAATGGGTCGGAACAGTAAACGAATGTACTAGCAGCAAAAGAAGAAGGATTCGAATACTACTACTAGAATATTCGAATGAATATTTTAATAGCAGCAATGTTGATGACTCATTGCTGAATATCGCAGGAATCAATTCAATTAACAGTAACAGCAGTGTAATACGCTTGATGCATCGACGGTAACAGCTGTCGTGCAACACAACTCGAAACACAACAACCGTGTGGCGGAGCTTTAACTGAGAGGATGTCATCTCTGGTGAAGAGAAAGTGGGACGGTAAATATAAAGGAGCAAATGAGAGATAGAGAGAGAGAGAGAGTACAGGACAAACTCTCATCATGCACAGGAACGAATGGAGGAGCCTAGGTTCACGAACACCATAGAGACGGGTTTGATTTGTGGCATGTCGTTCAGTCGATTGCTCCCAAATTGCGTCCAGCACACACCAGTGGCATCACAACCCGAAATATATGTACGTACCATTGCTGGTGGTTCGCTCGTGCGCATCGCCGCCTCGTCCATTGGTTCATTCTGATCGCTCTCGTGTTTGAACGGTGCTGCGATGTTAAATAAATCCAACCGTTCGGCACGTCAAAAACAAAACCCAGTTCCTTTGACGCGTAACGCGACACGCGGGTCCGTGTAAACGTTGCCAAATTCCCTCGTAAATCTCTTCTTCAAATCCGTCGAACCGGTAATTGTTGTTCAAAAAAATAATTTAATTCCCGCATATGTGCGGATTCCCCTCCTCATATTCCACTCCCCTCCCCAGAGCAATGCGTTCGATAAAATGTTCCAAAATGTTGGTTTTGACGATCAGGAATCCGTTTTAGTATATAGCTACTATTCATCAGATGTATATTGAAACAGGAATTACAAACAGGAATTACAAACAGGAATAACTGACAATGAACCTAAATTAAGACACTGTTCCTCGACACTGTTCCGACCTAAAGATCTAACTCATTTAGCATTAATTTTTGCAACAACCGCTGAAAAGTCGCACCCAAGTGCTAAAACTGACAAAACGAACGCAAACTCATTAGATTTTTGTTCGAATGAAACGGAATTATTGGGAAGCATTATTTGTAAGCATCTGCTCGCGCGGCATTTGGTAGATTACTCATCAGTGATCATTAAATGTCATGTTGGAGAAGAAGAGTTCCTCAATTTCCGCTGCTAATAAGTGGCATGCGAGGAAATAAATAAGGCAACCGTCCAACAACAAAAGGCTTTTAGAATTGCGAAAGAGCCATTAGGTAACTAAAAGTGTCAGGACTTTTCGTAAGATCTCTGGTTCGCATCGTTACTCACCGTTAATGGTTTCGGACAAATTTTACGAGCCTGTTAAAAAGATTGTAAACGCTAAGATGACACCATCAACTGTATAGTAACAATTAGCTTCCTTAAGTGTGAATAACAAAATAAACACTCTCCAGAATATCTTTTGCAAAAGTGTTAAACATGTTAAGAAGAATTATTAGCAAACGATCATTATGTCGTTTCCGCAAAATAAAAAAGCGATTCCGCTCGAGAAAGATGGTTGAAAAAGACGCGTACGATAAAGCTAAAGTGTAAAAGGAAGAATGCCAATTAATGTCGGGAAGTTGTCCAAGGAATAGCTTGACCTAATTCAGGAAGAGACTGGAACGCGCCCCGTGTTTTTTAAATAGACATCTCTCATAAAGCCAAGAGGGCGTGACTCTTGAAAAGAAACTCAGACTCAATAATGAAAAGCGCACAATGTTATTATAAGCACTAATTATGCACTCGGAATATGAACTAAGGGTTTAAGTGTTTTTACTGTGCAATTATAGCAGCGCTAACTTTGTTCGCGGATCGTTTATGACTGTAATTGCCTTAGAAGCTGCCAACTTACTAGAATACTCCGCACTTTCGAGAGAGAGGGAGAGAGGCGTCGGGAATATCTCCCCCTGATTGGACGGAAACTGTTTTCTCACGGATAATATCTCTTTAAACAAAAATACGTAGTGTATTACATAGTATGTGTGTGTCTTTTTACCTTCAACAGAATAAAAAATCAATTTCATCATCATAATTATTGAAAGGAACAAAGCGATTGCTCCCTCTGCGACAATTTTTTCCATTTCTTATGTACACACAGATATACAGAAGTGCTCGTCGGGGAAAGCTCGTTATTTAAACGCTAGACGGAGACAAGCGTTATGGACGAGACAAGAGGGAAATTCCAACGAGTCACTGCGGTGGGTTAAAGAAAAATTATTTTCTCTTCAACATACACACATATATGTTGCAAAAGGGGAAAATTATCACCCAGTCATCATCCAATGCGCAATATTAATCAGATATTTTCTTATACACAGAAAGGATGGAAATAATTACTAGAAAGTCCGAACGAAAAAGTAATCACAGTATTCATATCGCAAAAAGTGTAAAATGCTTCTTCGGCAAAAAAAGCCAGAGAGCAAAACTTACCATTTCAAAGTAACCGCAGAAAGGTGACGTGGAGAGTGAGCTTGTACAAGCGGGAGTTGTAACTTGTAAGAAAGATAAATTTGGAAAGTTAAAACCAACACTCTCCTGTAGGATGAGGAAAAAGTGAGAGAAAATTGCTGTTTGGAGGAAAAAGTGCGTTCGAAAAACACTTAAAAATAGTATGGCGAAAAAATTCTAAATTAGTAGACTCTCAACTGTGTTACATAGGTAACATCAATAATATATCAATTTTATAACCCTTGAAAAAATTTTAAAAATCTAGAACTGCTGGAATTTTAAATAAGGAAGAGCGTGACAACCCTGGTTATTAACCATCAGATTTTTAGTCCATAAAGTCCATGTTTAGGGAGTAAAATGATTTTTTGTTGAATATATAGAAAACAGTGGTTCGATTGTCGTTTGGGAAAATTTATTGGATATCTTGATGTCAATTTTAATGGATTCTCGATCGCTAGCAGATTGTTGACGCTCGTAAAATTGTGAAATCGCACACGGGTGTAAATATACACCTTTCCCAAAGTATACACACTGAGCATTTATGGATTGATTAATTTTCAACTATATGGGGACGGTGAAAATGTTCATATCGAATAATAAATAACTCGCGGTTTCGATTTTCAATAAACAAAGCTCCTTTCCATCCAGAATCAATAAAATTGAAAACAGAAAAAGAAAAAATTGAACCCAACCTCTTGCCCATAGGACACTTATTAATTAAAAAAACTACAGAAAATTAAAATACATTATTGGCCTGCATGCCAATGAAAATTGTCCTTAAGTACAATTAATTGGCAAGCCTAATTTTTTTTTGTACAAGCCTAATTTTGTAATTTGTAATTTATTTTATTGTTTTGTAGTATTTGTAAATTATAATATAAACCTAAACAGAATTGAAAGAAGTTAAAATAATATGTCAGCATTAACTGTTTTATAGACTACTTTATAGACTGCGCGGTTAATTTATCGTCTAGAAACGAATTTGTTTGTAGGATTAAGAGAAACATTTATTATTCTTGCGAGTTGAAAGCACAAGTCTGTTTAATCTGAAAATAAATCTTGCGTGTACGTCACGAGAGGATAATTGAAGTCGAGCGTCGTTAAGAGAGAACCCTCGAAAAATGGTATTTTACGGTAGCGTAAAATTGGTAATTGGGTCAAGAAGTGACCGGTTGTCAAAAATTTCATCCATCAAGTTATAACATGCTGGGCATCACTGGGTTATTAGGTTAAGAAACTTTTCTGTTTTTCGAAAACTAATTCCCTTCTTTTTGTTTTGCAGATGCTGTGAACTAGTTTTCAAACTCATGGGGAAAATGAGGATGATGGAGTATTTTGTGTTCGGCTTTCTTTTCTTGATTCTTGCCTCCGATTATGGAGCAGGATTCGAGTGGCAGCACAGCGCCGTCCTTGATAACAATTTTCTCGTTTTGTGGACGCCTGGCGAGAGGGACGTCACCTTTGAAGTGCAGGTGAAAACATTGGGTTACGTCGGTTTGGGCTTCACGAGAGACGACCGACGTGCTGGCACTGACATGGTCATCGGCTGGGTCGATAACAACGGTCAAGTTCATCTTCAGGTGAGTCGACATTTTTGTCATTATATTTTCCAGTGAAGGAAAATTTTTATTTACAAAGAACCGAATTCAAAAAAACGGGTATTAGACGTTATTTGCAAAGACTAATTCCTCTAGTTTTCTAGCGAGCTCGCTAGAAGTTTTCCATAGAAGTACCGGTCAAGTAGAATTAACCGGAATTCCAGTTGAAAGAATTCTTTTTTTCGCGTAAGGACCATCGCGTGTTCGCAATTTTTCCCGAAGAATCGCTGCTCGCTTGTTCCATAATGCATGCCATCGTTGGCGTACTGCTCGCATGATACAAAGTCTATGGCTATAGAATGCAGCAGCCGTCGTCAGATCTTTTCATACCGAGAGATACCGATGGCCGATGGGAGCAAAAAGCTTTTTCATTATGATCGTAATCTCAGAATAGAACCAGACCAGCCGCGGGCATCTTCAGCTCGATGACTGCACCGTCTTCTCGTGGTCATTTCTTCTTTTTCCTCCTCTTCGTTCCCTCTATTTTATTCTCAGCCTAGTATTAGTCATTCTCTTTTCGATCATTGACTCTCTGCGCCGTACTACGATTGCTCATTTCAACTTTATGGGAATGTCCGTTAAACGATTATCTCTCGATATTCGTGTCACAACTTTCTCACTATTAGCCATTTATTACAGTCAGAAAAAAGTTCGCTCTAAAATCGTTTTCTTGAAATTGCACTGAAACCTTCTGGCTAAACGAACTCATTTCTTCTTGCCGTGTACCTTTTACAAAAATTTCCCGCAAATTGCAAATGGAATTTAAATGAAACCAACTTTCATGCGGCTAATAATTCAACTTTCTGACATTGAATATCAAAAACAGAATAGTAGGCAAGTATATCCAAACAGAAAATAAGTATGATCTTTATTAAATTGCTGGGGGTTTATTTGATGAATTAATTTCACAATCATAAATCAAGAGAGGGAATAAAAATTTTGACGGCAAGCCAAAGTGAGCGTAAGATCAAAGAATTTTTTTTGGACTCATCGCACCACTTGTGTATGTGTGTTGGGATAATTCGCGTGTTTCGTTTTTTCTCGCCTGTAAATAAAATGAGACAAATGAAACCACACGAACGAGACACTAAGCAGCAAAGTGATAGAGAGAAGAGTGTGCTGCTGCACTTTGTGTGGAATAAAATTCCCATTTCACATTTTGTTTAGTGGCTTTCAGCCCCGCGGTTCAACACAATAGAGAAAAAGTGTGTCTATCAACAGACATCGTTTGGATGCATCCATCAGCCTTTTACTCTCCACTCTTGTATTTTCACACATTGTCGGTTTATCCAGGTCGCTCGAGTTCAAAATAAATCCGATCAAAGTCGCGCGAATAATATTTTCTAATGATGCTCCAAGAGTGCCACGCGTCTCATTATTTATTTTCTCTACCTTAATCAAATTTTGTCATGTTTTATAGATTTTGTTTATAAATACTCGTTTTTCCAAAAAGTAGTTTGTAAAAAGTTTGTAAAAAGTTTGTCGTGAATAGGAATTGTTTTTTTTCCGCGTCAGGACAATTGTCATTCTTGTAATCGTCAACAAAAACGAAATGTTAGAGGGCGAGGGTAAAAAATTTTCGAACAAGTAACAAGTTTCCGATGGTTTCACCACTATTCGCGAATGCAATTTCACTGGTAAAAATGGAAAGGCGGGTGTATGTAGTTAAAGGTTTCGAACAAATAGTGAATAATATGTCTTTCAGCAGGAAAAAAAGTAAATGCTCGCGCAATTGTAACTAGTTTTAGCGGAGTCACACTATAAAGTCTCGTGAGATTTGGTTTACCGTTTGAAAATACGAATATGTTCTAGCCGAGCGAGCGCGGTAAACGATTCACATGGTTCTTGTGATTATGAAAATGAGGCTCAAGCGACTACTGGCATTGTATTCATGCATCAAGCAGATGGTCTCTCACTGGTAAATGCTACTTATGGCTGATTTCTAGAATTTCCATAAACCTCCATTACAGCTGGGTCAATTGACTCTGCCTTTCTCTTTCGTTGATTGCTTTCTTGAGAGTTTGCAACAATTTTCAAACTTTGTCTAATTGTGGAAATAAAATGTGTTGTTGTTCTTTTAGGGGTATACTTTTCCATATTGACGAACTGTTTTCAAACTTGGATGAAGAATGTGTGAAAGGAAGCGGAGTGGTGAGAAGGATAGAAAAATGGATTTTTTAGTTTTGATGATGGAAAGTGTCGCTGATGGATGAAGGGACTTTTTAGAGAAGAAGATGTGCGGGGAAAATTGATTCGTAGGGAGAGATTTAGCTGCTGTTGTGCATGCGTGTAATTCGCAAGAAGGTGGACCCGTTGGACATGATCCCATTACAAAATCGCACCTCGAAAGGCAAAGCAGGACGTGACCAAATAAGGCATCCTCCAAGCGTGCTTGCCGATTCTCGCTCGCACTTTTGCATTGGAGAGTCGCGTGATCTCGCCGGCGCCGTGGGGCACTCCCGACATCGGGACAAACGAGAGCGAAGGGTGACAAAGCAACCGAAGGGAAAGAGAAAGAAGGAGAGCTCTAGAAAAATAAGAAGACATATTCAAGGAGAGGTGAAGGGATGTTGGCGTTGTAACTGGCAAACGTCCACCCACGGAGGTTGGAGCCACTTCTCGTTAGGCTTGGTTGTATGTTAATGCGAATCGTACTTGCTGTAGCATTAAATGCGTGGTCCATGTTAGTACACGAACGTGCCGGTACTGCAAAGGAACTGCAAGGCACTGCAAAGGGACTGGAATACACTGGGAAGGAACTGCAAGACACTGTGAAGGATCTGCAAGACACTGTAAAGGTCCTGTAAAGGCACTGTAAAGTTACTCAAAGGTACTCCAAAGGTCCTGTAAATGCACTCAAAAAGCAAGCTTATTGTTGTACTGACATTCGTTGAAATTCACCACCCCATGTTCCAATTTTTTAATTTAATTTCACCGAATGGAATTTTAATTCAATGTTTACATCTGTAACATAAGATGATTTGCATTCGAAAAACGAAACACGCTCTAAAAGCAGACCCCATTTATTATTCCCATATAGCAGTTGCTCCTGATGAATTTGTCAATCGGAGATAAAATATTTAGATTCTCGAATAAATAATGAGCTTCTAAATCGGTTCAAGATCCTCGGTGTTAGATCTCTCCTTAATCTTAAATGAAATCTCGTGTTTAAAAACTCCCATAAAAATATATTCCAAACTGTTAAATATAATCGCAAGGGTGTTTTAGTTTCTTTCGAACGAAAACTTGCAGCTTGACTTCCCTTAAGTGCATAGTTGTGAATGACACATCGCCAGCTTTCTCTATTAACCTCGTGTGCATTAAAACGCAAAACCGCAACACCTGACCGAGTAAACAATATATAAAGAAAGGAGGGAAGCAGTCTAGTGGGTAGATTGATAGTTAGATTACTTGTGTATATACAGATTCAGGCAGTCGAGTGATCGATCACACCTCTTATAGTGAATATAGATCAGTATTTTAATACCAGCAGTCGACTTTAGTTTTTCTCAGCGAATGGAGATGGCTGCCAGCTACCTTCACGGTAGGGACCCTATGGAGATGGGTACCAGCGATACTGTCAAAAGTCTCATATGTAGGGCGTGAACGAATTCAGACCCATTCCTAAAGAAACTATTCGGAGGTGTATCTAAACAAATAACCCTTCTATTTTTTATCTCCAATTGCAAAGTATCTGGTATCTGAATATAATTCTATACTCTGAATTAAAATGGTTTGTTTTAACCCTGGTTTTAATCAAACAGGATAATTTTACAATGAGGGGATTTTTGGAAAATTTGAAATTTTGAAATCATTATCGTCGGTAATAATAGAAAGATAGATATAATGAGTTAACTGGTCAAATATGGGATTTGAATAAACAGGATTAGTTCAATTTATCGGAAGAGATTAAATTTGTGTGTAGTCTATGTCTTTGTTGACTCTAGTATCAACTGTTGTGATCATCTACATAGAGATAGTATGTTATTATGCATTATACGATGTTATGGTTATATATGTATATCAGAATACATGATTAGCTTGATGCACTAAATGTGAAATGCGAGCCATCAATGAGAACAACATTAATTCGAGAATATTAGTGTTGGCTTGATAATCTTAGTTACTAATTACTGGATTATCTTTTGAAATAAATCTTTTTAGGTGAATGTGCGTGGAAAGAGAAACAACATCGGAATTTACAATTTTGGTTAAAACCAGCGCTCACGTTCGTTTTATTCCAGTAGTGTATGATGGTTGCCGAAGCACAAAGAACCTAATCTGCTATCTCTTAACAACCCGGCTTAGAATGCAATCCTGAAAGAGGGATTCGCTCCTACACCTTCGAGTCTCTGGTGTATACAATAATTAGTTGTACCACGCTGTCTTAAAATGGGCTTTTCTTCTGGCTCGAGATTACATTCGAAGTTATAGCATACTTTTGATTGTTCAGCCTACCCTCTTGATAAAATATGTTTAGCATAACTATATATTGTCAAAAAACTCCTTTGCTTTAAAAAAAACCCAAAAATAGGCTTCGGGAAACTCGGATTTACGAGTTTTAATTTTCAACGAAAGTAAAGATGATAAAAATAGTTGAAATCGATTTGTTCACTCTGCTGAAATGTATCAAATTAATTATGTACGATCTTCGAGAGTAATTTATTATTAGCAATTTAAATGCAATGTTGTTTTCCAACAGAAGATTGATAACCGATTCGATTATCCCTGGAAATGCTTATGAATTTTAAACTGAAAGTCACTATTGTCTTTGAGATATACTTGAAAGAGACTTATTTCAAGTGCTATTAATAAATGAAGCTTCTCTTTCTAGTTGATGTTTTTTGCTCTGCATTTTGCAGTTATACGACGACTGTCTGTATTGGAATTCTCGAGTGGCTTCTTATATTGGAGTAAAAACAAAAACTATTTCACATTGATCTGCTCGTCTCTAGAGAACAGTGTGTGCTGGATGTTGTATTGAAGGGGGAGAAAGAGAGAAAAAAAATCGTAAGAGGTCTTTGCGGTTTTGCGAACTGCTCGATATCGATCGATCGATCCCGCCTGTCTCGTTTCGGCGCAATTATTCCAACTGTGCATGCAGTCCGGAAGACGGGTAGCAGCGTCTCTTGGAGAGGTATTATTTGGATGTTCGTCAGCTCCAGTTTGGAGAACGTCGTGTCCCTTTCTTAGACCACCGTCGTCGCGGTGGAACGATAAATTTGGCGAGTCACAATCCACGACTGAGATCAGGTCGTATCAAGATTTGAGCAACCGGCTACCTACTTGTGGCCCTTGTGTATAAACGTTTTTTGCAGACCGACAAACCGCTGGACGTGGGGATACCTCATTTTTCGAGATACATAAACGCGATGCTGCCTTAGGGAATAAGATGGGGAGTGCATAGTAGGTGTGCAGGTTAGCTATCGAGAGGATCACAATACTATTTCGCTCTCTCTCTCTTTTTAAAAAGAGCATTCATATCTCTGGACCAGCTGTTGCTTCTGCTGTTGTATGCCGAAAGGCTCTTTTGGCAGATGATGGTGTGCGTGAATTTATATCAGGAATGATGCATAAGGACAGAAGGAGGCGATGGAGGACAGTGCGAGGACGAAGGGGAGGAACTAGTTATGATAATGAGGAGATGCAATGATAGCCCCTCGCCTGCTCCAGCTTTTGCGCTGGCTCGCTTGACTCTTGCCAATGATCTTCGGACCCGCTTCTTCTTTTCCTTCTCTCTTTGTGTTACCTGTATTATCAATGTGAGCTGCAATCCGAAGGACGTGTTGGTGCAGTATAATGGGACGGCTGCTCACTTTAAACAGGGTAAATAACTTTCAGTGGTGTCGTTTTATCTCGGACGTGCGCCGCTTTTCTTTTCAGGGACAGCTGATCAGTCGAATCCTTAATTTTAAACCTATCCCTTGACGGAGGTCTCTCAGTTCGCCATTTGTCGCTAATTTTATTCTGTCCTTCAATTATTCAAGGCGTTCGCCTTTGAAACTATAGTTCGTGAAGAATATAGAATCAATTAATTTCACGATGGCATGAGAAATTCACATTGATTCAGTTTGCGCACCGATCCAAGTTAGGAGGGTTTTAATTTTCACAATTTTCTCATAGTGCGAATTCAGTTATACAGTGAGTTCTAATTAGATTTGTAATCGATTTTATGAACGTCGAGTTTAATGACATACTTTTACGATGCACCCATGCGATCAAGTACAAATACCCATCACTTCAGCTATTCCCACGTGACTCTCCACAAGTACCTTTGCCAAGCGCAAATGCGAATTTCACTAACATTTGTGATAGAGGCTATAAATTGTCCGCGACCATTTCGAGCCGCAGGTGCACCAACTATAGACTATCTGTATGGGTGAACGCCTTTTTTGGCATCGAAGAATGACCGGAAATGTATACAATGCGATACCACGCGTAATGGTATCACCAAAAGTGTTAGTGTTATTCGAATCGATTTCTAAATCATGCTGGAGTTCACAACCATCTCTCGCCTACTGTGCAACATTTCCTTAAAAAGAAAACGGTTGAGCGGAAAAATAATTTCCAAATCATGCTTTCAAACTATGAATTGCACCTGGACGATCAGAAATAATTTCGCGTAGGGACAAAATCGTCTTGCAGCCGGCAGACATAATGAGCAGTTGAAAAAAAAAACTTTTCGAACAAGGGACACACAGGATAAAAAGTGAAAAGAGACATCGAACTGTGACGTGGGAGTAAACGTAGCGTGGTGCCGGGTTCTCGCTGTTTATTTCTGCGTTATTTCTTATTATTCCTGCTTTATACGTCTCACTCCTTCAAAGTTTACCACATTCGGCATTTCTCAGATGACACATTTTCTCGCAGCTTGAAACTTTATTCTAGACTTTTTTTTTATTTCTCACTAAACGTGTTATACGACCTGTTTCTACCAACTGCGGCTTTTGACTCAGACTGTAACACGGATTTGAATCGTAAACGAGTCCCTCGAAATTAGTTCCTTTTTTTTTGTTTCTTCGGTAGTCTTTTGGCACTGGTTTGTTTTTTCGAACGAGATTCCTCCACTGGGATATTCCAGTTTGCATTCGATTGTAAAGCAAAGGGTGAAAAGAACTCGATTGCACAAAAAAAAAGTGATCTTCTTTTTCTGCAACTTGACCATAAAACTGCTCTAGCCTTTCGACTGCTCACTGGAGCAAGTAAATGAGTTGTCCGTTCTTGATCAATGGTTTTATTTTTATTACCTCAAAGAAAATGTTTGCGGATCTATCATTAAGTACTCTGGACCTTTTGTCCTTATTTTTTCCAATCGTTTTTTTCAATCCTAGAATTACAAAAAAAAATTGAATTTTGAATGTAGGTAGGTTTTTTTGGATTTAGAATTTATATTCCGATGGAGCTTTATGTAGTATATGTTAGGAGAGATTCTGACTGTAACTTGAACTTTGGAATCCATGATGTACGACGAATCTATATTCCTCGATCGATCGCTGTCTAACCGCCTCTATTTGTCTTTCGTCTTAAAAAACGAGACTTGAGATTCTGCACGTGCGTGTACACGCCCTTCGAGATATGAATCTCCGCATCGACACGATTATATTTACGTTATTGCAGACTGAGGGAAATATCGCTTCCGATTTCTCGGAGAAGTTAATTTTCCCCAGAGATGCCAAGTAGCATGTAAAAAATCAAATGTCTTTTAATTCGATCGTTATGGTTCTAATCTCAATTTAATTGGTTGGCTTAATTACTAAGCAAATATTGCCAACACTCCCTTCCGTTCGATAACGATTGACACACATTCGCTGATAGCTGCGAGGCACTAACTGTAGGCGACTAATAAATTGCTACCTTATGATGAATCGAATTTCATCTGAACCTAAATTATCTAAACCTAAATTATCTTAACCTAAATTATCTAAATCTTAATTATCTGAACCTTAATTATCTAAATCTTAATTATCTGAACCTAAATTATCTAAACCCAAAGTATCTAAACCTAAATTATCTAAACCTTAATTATCTAAAATTCTAAACCTAAAGGGAAAATCGATAAATATTCGGTGTGTTGGAGGAACAATAATCAAAAGAGGAAAATAATTCACTTTTTGAAGACTCCCGACGTTGGTTATTTCTTGATGCTTTGAATTTTTTAAGGAAGAAGCATATTGTAGAAAATAGAAAGATAGTCTGCTTTGTGAAATAAAAGTAATAAAGTTAAAGGAGAAAGCGCTCCCATAAACTTCAAGGATTTATGACGAGCAAATGTTGAGCCGGAAATAACTAGACACCTCTCTTCATCGTTTTAGACGTGCATCTCATTCCAAACGTCTTGGGCGGGATGAATGACGATTTTTCTAGATGTTGATGTTTATGAAGAGAAAAATTGAACGGAACGACATGAAAACGCTTCTTAGCAACTGTCTGTTTGGACTTTTTTTTATTGCAAATTCGCGTAGGTGGTGGTTTTATCCGCCACAAGAAAACCAGTAAATTTGTCGTGTTTAATGGACGATCTTGGTCGAGACTGTCGAGAGAGTGTTGCTTTTAAAATAAACCAAGAGGGAGAGAGAGAGAGAGAGAGCCAAGAGTGTATCATCAGAATATTAGGCGCGCCTGAGAAAACACGCGACTGACGGGCCACTGGACTTTATAGACCTCTTTATGAACAGCTAATATCCCATAATTCCGCTCGCTATGTTTGTTCCACTTGTACACGTGTTTGTAGAAATAGTTCGACTCCACGATGGACTGGTTCTGATATTTATCTTATGATCATATGCAGTTGCTGTAAATTATTCAAATTATTCTCAATTATTGTACGGGAGCGCTTAATTATTTTAGTTCGAAAATTCCGTAGAGTTAATGTAATTACAACATGTAATGTATTAATACAGAAATAACCACTTTTTGCATTTATTTTATTAGAGTTTTATAGGGAAAATGGTTGTATTAATTGCAAGTAGACACTGCAACCTATGTTGCAGGTTTCACATTTTGTTAAGTGGAAGTTATTTAACTTCCATTAATCTTTTTTGTTTGTTTACAATTTCTAATGGTTATTAAATTAAAACAGTCGCTACGTAATTATATGTTTGGGAAACTAGTGTTTTTAATGACTTAATGTCTTACTTTGATGGATAACTTTTAATGATCGGATGTGTTAATTCTAATCATGATCCTGGTAGCAAACGGATCTTTTTTACGGATTTTGTAGGATGATCGCGATAGGTTAATGATGGTTGCGATTATCAAAAAGATGAAGTTCGCAATTGAAATAATGATACATTTGGAATACTGTTTGACTATTTGGCGAGTCTTCCCCAGTCATTTGGGTTGGTCGAATTCGACACGCTGCAAAAATGAATTCAGGTTTTTTGCGCCGAGAGCGGTTCCCTTATCTTGTCGCCAAGAATCGACGCTCTTGATTGGTTCGCAAATATCAAGTAACAGTCACCTTGGCCCTTGTCTCGTATCGTGAACCGCAATCTTTGTATTTGTGGTGCTTGAAACCTTCTTCTCGCGATTTTACGGATGGCTGAACCGGATACCATGAAACCTACTACTAATGTTTATGCATTGAAAAAGGTAACACCACACACGCTCTCTCGTCCTTCGACAATGGAGGATTTTCTGTTGAAGTTAATTTGTCCTTTTATCTCGCCATGTTTGGATTGCGATACTTTATATATATGTAAATAAAATTCCAAGTAGGTTGAGTTGTATCGGATATATCGCAAAATGCGGGAGGCAGGAAAAGGTGTGGTCGCCCGAGGTGGTCACTTGTCTAGAAAGCGATTTCAAGTCACAAGCACTCTCGTGTCTGAGAATAGAATTTACTGCGCGAAATGACTTCGAAACTAGTTGCTAATCTGAAAGATTGATTCATGTCATTTTGGTAATTTCTTTTTTTTTTTTTTGACGAAAAGAATAAGTCGTCTCGAGGATCGAGTCTAATTATCCTTTTGAAGATCCATCCGGTTTGATTTGACTTTACGATCGGAGGGAACCGATCTTGTACTATCGCATTTACTGATCTTGAGACTCGTAATCCAAGCGGAGTCTTCTCGGATTTCCTACTTTTTATAGCTCACGCTCTTTTGACACCCTGCTGTCATATCACACCAGCGAGCTGCAAACTGACACATCCAAGGTGGCATCTAGATTCATTTTTTTCGTTTTACTTTTTCCAAAACCTGCTTAATGATATTCCGAGTCAAGATTGTCTCATATCTCGATTCGTGGTCCTTTTTTTCCCTCTTGATGAATCCCTTTTAAGATGCTATCACTCCAGTTTGAGGGACACGATTAAGGAAGCTTTTGCAATTGATCTCATTCCTGACGTTTCGCATTCGGACAATTTAAGGCGGCCAAGAAAACAATTGAGAATTGAATCCAGTTCTGGCACGGTCCGAGGAGGAGAATAAGAAAAATGTCTCCTGCAACTGAGAGAGGGAGAGAGTTCCCCTTATGGAGATGAGAGGGCCATTGGACAATGCTTCTGGACCAAGGTCTGAATTCATAATCTCCTCTAACGACAGGACAATGATCCAAATATGTTTTCAGTGTAACAAAAGGGTTTCATAAATGTTTATCATTAATTTAAATATTATCAGATGCGAATGCCATTTGACTGTGAACCTACTCAACGGCCGCCATCAGATTGTCCATAAAACGGATGAAGAATGAATGTTGGATTTTTCAATGCCTACCGCAGATTTAAAGGACTTGCAACCTGTGCGTAAAACCAGGCGGTCCCTTTATCTCCTTGTCGAGGAATTAGTCCAGAAGCTCAATCCTCCAATTTAAATTTTTGGCAATTCATCCATTATGATTTTGCAAGAGTAATATTTTTCATAAGGGGAAGAATTATTCGAGAACGAGGAAATTTGTCCCTTCTTTAATAGAAGGTTCTTTTGTCTCTATATACCTTCAGTACAAATATTTAATATGTTACAATATTTAATTGTTCCAATTTTGACTACAAAGAATATTTTATTCTTGATACTTCTTTGTCAAGTAAATATTCTGTCTCTTCTGTTCGTATTGACACAAACACATATATATACACACACGAGGATAAACGGTTAGTACTTTCTCTCGAGACCACCCCAGAAGTCGCTCCTCAATTTAAAGTCTACAAGATTTCCATCGCATGAGGAGGTAGTCAGTTATTGAGTGCGTGCTTACTTAGCGAGCGAGGTACGCATCTATTATACCCGATTAGAAAAATAAACCGCCGTGTAGGCTAATTGAATAATTTTAATTCATTCCGATAGGGAAATAACTTATATTCAAAAGATAAGAATGCCATTATTCAAAAAACGAAATCTCTAAAAGGAAGACCATGTCATAACAACCTTTCTTTGTTGTTTCGGACAATCTGATAAATTACCGGATTATACAATTGACAGGAGCTGAGAACTTGGGCATAAAAACTATATCCTAAGAGGTTTTTGAGCTGATGTTCACAATCTCCGTCCAAGATCGCAGGAGGTTTATCACGCAGTGTTTAGAATCACTTATATTTTTTCATTGGATGTTACATATTTAGATATTTAAATTTCGAGCTCTAAGCATTAACAACAGTCATCTGTTAATTCTGTCCTTTTTTTTATTCTTATGAATTGTACAGTCATTTTTTACAGTATTTTATAGTATTTTACAGCATTTTACAGTATTTTACAGTACCTAACAGTATTTTACAGTACTTTACAGTATTTTACAGTATTTTACAGTACCTAACAGTAATTTTTTTTACAGACGTTAGCGCACGAATTGAAAGTAAAAATGTCAGGGCGAGTGGTGCGCTATACGTGCACTATCCGCTGGTATCTCGGCATTTGAGTAAGGATGCTGCAATTAGGGAATGAACCTTAGACCCACAAAGCAACCGGAATGTGTATAAACTTGGGCCGGTAGTGAACCGTGAGTTGAATCCTCAGTAAAATCAACACTAGAGGCTTAGCGTATAACGAAGGAACATGAGCTGTAATCGCTTACAGGAGCTTCTCAGATGGAGAACAAGATCAGTAGTAAGCAGTCTGCGAACGATAAGAGAAGACGTGGAGAAATGTTGTCGACTGTTGGTGGCTATAAACCGATCTCGTAAAACTGGCCCACACTCGTTATCTGGTATCTTTTGGTGAACGTGAGACACGAGAAGAAGAAAAAAAGGAAAGAAGCTAAATGAAAAGAGAAACAAAGAAATTGTCGAGAGCCTCTGCTTCTTTTAATGGTGATTGTTAATCGACATGTGTAGCAGTATATTGGCAAATCAAATGGCAAAATCTCTCAATAAGCTTTCTTTAAATTCTCCAGTTGGTTCAAATTTGTTAAAAGGGGGCATAATTTTTACATGTTCTCGTCTCTAATGGAATTCGGGAGTTCGGGAGTTGCGTGGATGATTAATTGATTCGATAGGGAACTCATTAGGGCAATGTCCAAAATTCTTCGCTTGATTTCGAGGAAAGATTCCAAACATTTAATTCTGTACCTATGGGTTACCATTTCCATTCTTACTTTTCAATTTTCATTTCTATTTTTATTTCTCTTTCGACTTTCTGCAGAACTGGAAAATTGTGACCGAATGTCGACCTAAACGGGTTGCTCGAAACCACTGAATACGAATCTGATGTTCAAAATTAAAAACATTTTTGCGAAAATTTGGCTATTTTCGGATCGACGATTAATCTAGAGACTAATTTTATTCAAACCCCATATAAAGGAGAAGTATTCATTTGATCGCAACAAGAACGGATTCTCCGCAGTCAACAACGGGGGACGGATGAGAGCACCAGAAATCAATGTAAATGTCTTGGATTTTTTTGCTTTTCATTAGATTGTAAGGAGAAACTTTATGGCATCAAACGTGAGAAAATAATGAACGATGCACGCAAACTGAGAAGAGGGGTGGAGTGTAAAATATAGAAGTAGAAGAATAAACACACATGGAAAGGAACTGCACAGTAGCCGTATAAGAGAGGGTTAACTACTTAGTGTCGGAATCCAGTTTCTTGAAGCGTGATGCCGGTGCACAACGTATCGCATGTTACGTTCAGGAATCTCTCTTCGATCGGGCTTGCCTCCGTAGCAACGTTATCGGACCTCAATGGATTCCCGTAATTAATATAAACGAGTATGGTTATACCGTTAGATCGTTCGTAAACGACTATCGTGTCGGTCGATCGACCGGAAAAGCTATTGGGGGGGGGCGAAAGAGAGAGAGAGAGAATGACTTCCCATTTTACTAAACTCCCCTAAATAGAACGAATATGGGCCACAGTGAAACCACTTCAATTTTTCCAATACCTATTCTACAGGTCTTTTCACTAACAAAAACCATTTCATTATATTCCCTCTCGTGTTCAAGCAAAATTAATATGTTCCCATTAACGGGAAATATTATTTTCATCTCATATTCATGTAACATTTGACTTATATTAGCTAATATTTCATACTTATCGAACTTTAATAAAATTATTTAACACCTAGGTTGCAATCAAATGATATAACGTAATCAATAATTAATAATCAAATAATTATGCAATAATTAATTTTTTTTGCAGTTCGAAAATGTTCATTTACTTCATTTAGTAAAAAAAAGAAGTCTGCAGACTTTGAAAAAGCATTTTTGAAAAAGGATGGTTTCTGATGTCTGAACTAATTATTTATATGATAAACAATTTTTTTAGTGTATATCTGTATAATACAATTTTCTTTGAAAAGTTTTTCGAAAAAGTAGATTTTGAGTGAAAAAAAAAATTTTTATTTTACATAAAAGAATCCTTTCTTCAGAGTTACATAATTTAATTCCCCTAAGGACGACGTTACTTTGTAAGCATTAATTTAAATTTCCAACATTAATTTATATTCCAACAATATGCCCTCTCTCTCTCTCTCTCTCTCTCTCTCTCTCTCTCTCTCTCTCTCTCTTTCGTTTACATCGCTTTGGAAAAAAATACTTTCGCAGAATTTAAAAAGAATTTTACGATTAAAAAGTCTTTTGTTTGTAAAATACATTTCCATCATCAGAAATTGTACAAACAGAACAAAAAAGAAACTGAAAATTATTTATAATGCATTTTTTTTTCTTTACAAAAGAAAATAATTTTTTTCGTTTTTGGCATGAAAAGTCTTTCTTGCGTAAAACATATGTGTATTGTGTAAAGAATGTTCGGATATTTAAATTACGTAATTTCTTTATATATATGTGAAATACATTTGTATGCGGAAAAAAAATATATATTTGTATCCATGTGACATTCAGTAATATGCATTCGAGTGCGCGATATATTCACAATGTTTCAGGAAGCAATCTATAGTTGACTTGTAATCAGAGTTGAATTGCATAATATAAAAATTAGTCAAAGCATAATTACATCCTGGTTTATCCAGAACGTGCGAATATATACTCATGAGAATTTTTTTTTCCGCAATTCTAATCGAAAACGTTTCCACTTATATGTGTGAACTGACAAGATTTTTTTTTGTTAAGAAAAAAGAAATATCGTTCGCCGAGAATTTGGTATGAAAATATTAATGTTTTGTGAATTTATTTTACCGAAATTCTAAATTATTAATTAATTTTAAATTCGAAATTCAATTCTTTTGGAATTCAGTAATTTTTAAGAATATTTTTACTGTAACTTATTTAAACGTATTTTTATCATTTAAATTATTTTGATTATTGTTTTTATGAATTTTCAACGAAAGTTTATTAAATCAATTAGTTTTAGTGTTATTTACATTTACTTCTGAATTATTTTGATGATTTTAAAACAAAATTTTGAAAATAATTACATTTTGTAAAAGAATGTTTTGCATTTAAGAATAATTGAATTTTTGTAACGAATTGTGTTAATTTATGAAAATAACTGAATTTTACATAGAATTTTATTACAATACTTGAAAATAATTGAATTTTATAGAAAAATTTTACTATTTATAAAAATAATTGCATTCTTGACCAAAATTTTAAAACAAACTTTTGAGAATAATTGAATTTCTCTAAAGAATTTTGATACATTTCAAAATTGAAATTTTTAAACAAAAATTGTTAATTTATGAAAATAATTGAATTTTTTAACAAAAATTGTTAATTTATGAAAATAATTGAATTTTTTAACGAAAATTGTTAATTTGTTAAAGTAATTGAATTTTTGTAACGAATTGTGTTAATTTATGAAAATAATTGAATTTTACAGAGAATTTTATTAAAATACTTAAAAAATAATTGAATTTTTGACAAAGAATTGAAAAAATTTTTTTCAGAATAATTGAATTTCTCGAAAGAATTTTTAATTTATGAAAATAATTGAATTTTTGCAGAGAATTTTGTTAAAATACTTAAAAATAATTGAATTTTACAGAGATTTTTATTAAATTACTTGAAAATAATTGAATTTTATTCAAGGATTTTGATATTTATAAAAATAATTGAAATTTTCAGCAGAATTTAAATAAAAATTTTTTTAAAAATAGTTAAATTTCTCGAAAGAATTTTCATACATTTAAAAATAATGGAATTTTACAGAGAATCATATCAAAATACTTCAAAATAATTGAATTTTATCAAAGAATTTTGCTATTTCTCAAAATAATCTTTTATTTGAAAATAATTGAATTTTTGTGATATGAATATTTTAGATTTTTGAAAATAATTGAATTTCTCAAAGTATCTTACTAAAGTTTATAAAAATAATTGAATTTTGCAGAAAATTCTATTAAAACTTTGAAAAAATAATTGAGTTGTGTAAAAGAATATTGTTGTATATAAAAATAATTGAAATCTTCAGGAGGATTAAAAAAAAATGTTTGGAAAATAATTGAATTTGTTAGCAACAAAAAAAATGTTAGCAACAACATTGCTAAATTTGAAAGTATAATAATTTTTTAAAAAATTGTTTTTTTAAAATTTTCCAAAGTGTCAAATTAAAATTCTCTTCTGAATTCCATAGAGAATTAATTTCTTTGCACTTTTAATAAATTTTAATTATTTCCACAAATGTATTTCAAATAATCGCGCCATTTTCCACCAATAAGAGAGCCAGAGTGGCGCCTGCGCAATTGCTTCCAGTAACGGTCGTTGGCATCTCTGCTTGACAGATTTTTCATTAACATAAACCAAAACAAACATTTTTAACAATAAATTATTCACTATTAACATTATAGTCACTCTATCAGCAACGTATCCATCTACAACAACAGGAAGTATACAAATACAATTGAAAATATTTTATAAATCACAAAATGTACCATGTTCCATATAATAGTCCCGGTTCGCCTTCACTATATATCTATACGCATAAATATGTAAATGCTATGTAAATAATGGAATATAAAAAGCAGGGAAGAAATACAGATTAAAAAATAACGCACTTGAAGTGGAATGAAAAAGTTTGATCCTTGATGCGGGGCAGGAGAATACTTTTACTTCTCGCAATGGATGATTAAATCAACTCAACAGGAGAATGTACCATAACATAAAGTAGTATAGTAACCCTCCAGCAAAAGTAAACTCGAAGAAAAACTACTTTTTCTCAGCCAACGCGCTCCATTACAATACTCATCAAATTATTCCGTTTGAAAAGAGAGAGAAAAAATTTATAAAACAAAAAATTAAAAATACATAAAAACTAGTTCACGTGAGCTGAAAATGTATATAATTTTTTCCCCACTACATAATTCTTTTGCGCACATACTTTTTCATATATGCAAAAATGATAACAATGTTGTACACACAGCTCGCTAGCGGAAGAAAACGGACTTTTCGATCTGGAATGGGAAAAATACGCTGGCTGCTTCCGACACTGAGCGGAAATTGAACAAGTCGCTCGAGGAACGCTTCTGCAAATTATTTATTACTTTATCAGGCCGCATATCGGCAGCTTCCGGTTGCACACCTCCGAGAGATACGTCTGCTGCGCATTTTGCGAGCGAAAAGTTGTTTATTTTTTCCCCCCGAAAACAGATGACATATCAAATCACACAACTCCATGAGTCTGTGACAAACGGTGCTTGTGAATGTTGAATTTTGCCAACCGTCTTATCATATATTGTAAAGGGGAGAATAGCAAAGTGAAAACAGAACAAAAATAATTAAAGAAGAGAAAATAATTAGCAGTATGTACTCTGTGATAGGGAATATGGTAATCTGAATTAAAAAAAAAGAAACTGACATCCGTGCAGGCACCTGTTCTTCCACTATACGTGAATTGAATTGTTGATAATTAAACAGAAGTGTGGAGGAAAAATTTGATTTAACATCAGCTGTCGGTTTTTTTTCTTTGGGGATTATTGAAAACGTATGGAAAAAAAGACGAGGAGGAAAAAAAGACTTCGAAAGGGAAGAAAGAAGACTTGAAAGTGAAGAAAGAGGACTTTTCCTTCTTTCTTCACTGGCCACGCACGGCAAGAAAAACGCAACGATCGTCGGTAACGCGCGTGACTCGACGAAGAAGCACAGAGCACGGTCTCATGGTTTGATGGTGTTAAATTAAAATTTAATAAATCCCAATGCGAGACAAAAAGAGTCATTTACGAGCAAACAATGCTTTTGAATTGGGCGAGGCAAGGCGTCGTCGAGTGTTTCGCATCACAGCCGGCCCCGCCGGACCGATAATTATATCGAGGCGGCGTGGCGACGGTCCGGAATCCTGCCCGCAAAAACTTGTCTTGCAGAGAATTCTGAGGATCGACGCAGACACTTTGGATTAACTAACCACGAGGCGTCACCGTCGGCATGCTTTCGGTCATTGCTGCAGGTGTCGAGAAAGGCGCGACCGTTACATGCTGCAAAAGGTGCGATACACTCTTTCTTCTTCTTCTTTCTTTCTTTTAACAAGTCCATTTTATCCATTTCATCCATTTTATCCTTTTTATCCTTTTTATCCTTTTTATCCCACAGCGTTTACTCAACAATAGAACATTGATTCCGGCATCGAAAACGTGCCATTATGTTGCCGCGTCAACTCGCGTCGAATGGAAAAACGTGCTTGAAAAGAACGCGAAAATATCTTCTTTTTTTTGCTCGATCACTCTGTGTTTAAATACAGCCAGAGAGAGAGAGAGAGAGAGAGAGAGAGAGAGAGAGAGAGAGAGAGAGAGAGAGAGAGGGAGAAAAAAGAGGCGAAGAACAAAGGTCTTTTAATTTGACTCTATGAATTCTTTTCAATCAGTTCTTTTCAATTCGTTACTCAACCATGTGAAGCATTTCCATTCAGGACGATATTTTAACTTAATTCAATTAGCACTAATTACTCGACTATTTTATTGTTAATTCCGACGAAGATCGCCCTTGATGACTAAAGTCTAAAAACGTCTCCAAGGATCCTAGGACCTGAGGAATTAATTAATTCCTTACTTCCTAGGATCCTTACGATTTTGCGAGTTTTAGCTCGCCCTATTCTAATTTAATTTTTTCCAACTCGGAATTCGGAATGCAAAATTGAAAGCATTTCCCTAAAGTTCCTAAGCGGAAGAAGAAGCGCAAGTGAAGACCAAAAAAAATTAAGAAAAGTCCCTAAGTAAAAAAAGTCCCTAAAACAAAAAAATCTCTAAGCATACAAGAAGTGTAAGCACAGAAAAATAAAGAAGAGACTTTTTTGTCTTTAACTCTACTTTTTCGTCTGAGAAATAAACATTTGGAAAAAAAAGAACATAAACAGCAACAAAGAACTCGTATGCAAAAGTGGAGATGAGAGGAGAGACAGGTGAGATATGAGAATGGGAATACAGTATTGAATTGAAAGGAGAAAACACTTCTCAGCCTCTATGGTTTCTCATGCGTACACTACGCTTCTCATTACAGTGTAAAGTCACTCAATGAATAATTCCGGTGCGGTACACCCGCAGCAGCAGCAGCACTCTCTCTGACTATTTCTAATATTTACCGCAAGCATGCGATGAAACTTGCATCTTGTCGCAACAGTCGTTTACGTAAATATTTCAAGCTTTCGATATACGAAATTGCTTTGCGAATGTTGGCTTTTCAAGAATGTTTAACATGCGAATTGAACTTCCATGTGTTCAAAAACTTATTATTGAAACTACCTTTGGAAAATGGAAAGAAAAACTTTTCATTTTGTATTTAAATTTATGCCTTGCAAACTCATACCTATTCGCTCGTCTGTAATTGAAGTTGTGAGCTAATAATATATAGTGTTGGTGGTAAATTACTGGTACTGATGAAAAGTTCCAATTTGCTTTTTTTTGTATTCGATGTTTTAAGTATACAATTTTTGCCTAGAATGATATTTACTTTCGTTATTCTGTTTAGTGCGGAGTTGAGAAAAGTTCTGCTTTCGCTGACGATTTTTGGTCGAAGATCAAGAAAAAAAGAGTGTAGTCGTGTGATTTACTTTCGCCACGTTTGAATTTACTTTCGCCACTTCGAAATTGCAGGCTTCGCGCTCATTTACTAAAAACCTAGTGATTACTACTTTTTTACGCTATAATACTATTTGGGTACTTTTTTAGATTTCGACCACTAAAAGATACTATTTTTGTTTTTTTTTAATTTCCACTAATTTAAATTCGCTAATCCTAGAAATAAAAGAAAATATTCGCAAAAATAATAATCAAATTCTTGACAGTAATTTATTTTCAAAAAATATTCGAAATTCAATTGTTTTCATAAATAATAAAACTCATTGAAGAAGTTCATATATTTTTGAATAGTATTTTAAATTAATTAATCGAAAAATTTAACATTGATTTTAACTAATAAATTTTTTCACAAGAATTCCATTTTTTTTAAAGTAACAAAATTTTTTTACAAAAATTCAATTCTTTTTTAACATTTTAATAAAATTCTCATCAAAATTTCAATTATTTTCAAAAATAATAAAATTTTTATCAAAATTTCAATTATTTTCAAAAATAATAAAATTCTTCTCCAAAATTCAATTACATTCAAAAAATTTTTTATATTTTGATCAAAATTTCAATTGTTTTTAGTTAAAAATAAATTTTTCACATAGAAATTCAATTCTTTTCAAAGATTTGAATATATTTTTTTTGTCAATAATTCAATTATTTTCAAAAACAATAAAATTCTTCTCTGAAATTAAATTATTTTCAAAAATTTTAATAAAATTCTTTGCTAAATTTCAGTTGTTTTCAAAAATAATAAAAGTCTTCTCCGAAATTCAATTATTTTTGAAAATTTTAATCTAAATTTCAATTACTCTCAAAAGCAATAAATTTTTAACAGAAATTAAAAAATTAAATTTAATTTAAACTAAATTATTATTATTATTATTTATTTTTTAATTTAAATTTAATTAAATTTTAAACACTTCAATCAATTTCCACGCAATAATTCAATTATTTTACAAAATAAAAAATTTTTTCGACAAAATTTAATTATTTCCAAAGGTTTTTTTCAAAATTAAAATTATTTTTCAAAAATAATAAAATTCCTCTTCGAAATTAAATTATTCTTAAAAAAAATTCGTTTAAAATTCAATGTAAAATTTCCATTATTTTCAAAGGTGGTGAAAATGTCATAATAAATTACTTATTTAGAAAAATATTATAATTCTTCAAACGAATTCAATTATTTTAAAATATTTTAATAAAATTGTAATAAGGAAATCAATTATTGAAAATAAAATGTAAATAAAAATTTTTTTTTGAAATATTTCAATTATTATTTTAGATTTTAATAAAATTCTTTCCAAGATTTAAATTATTTTAGATTTTAATAAAATTTTTTCCAAGATTTAAATTATTTACGTATAAATAAATGTTCGAAGAAATTCAATTATCAATAATAAGTATCAAATAAGTATCAAAATTATTTCTCGAAAATTCAATTATTTTGAGGCATTTTTAATAAAATTCTTTACAAAATTGAATTATTTTCATAAATAACAATATTCACCACAAGAAATCAACTATTTTTGAAAAGTAATAAATTTCTTCTTGAAATTCAATTATTTTCGAAAGAATTTACTAAAATATCACACAGACATTTCATTATTGTCAAAAAATTTAATAGAATTCATTTCAAAATTTATTTTTAAAAACTTTTCGCAATTCAATGAGTTTTAATTTTAACTATTTTCATAGAATTTCCAAACATAATTCAATTATTTAAAACAAATTTTGTAAAAATCTTCTTACAAAGTCAATTATTTTCATGAATAATACAAATTTTTCTGGAATTCAATTATTTAAATTAAAATCTACATAATATTAGTCGAAAGAAATTAATAAAAAATTTCCATGAAATTCTTCGCAAGAATTAAATTATTTTTGTAAATGTTTCAATTCTTTCGTGAATAATTTATTTCGTGAATTATTGAAACAATTTTTATAATATTAATTAATATTAATATTAATTAATATTTTTTGTAAAAATCTTCGTAAAAAATCAATTCTTTTTATGAATAATGCAAATTTTTCTAAAATTCAATTATTAAAATTATAATTCGCATAAAATTAGTCGAAAGAAATGAATAAAAAATTTCCCCGAAATTCTTCGCAAGAATTAAAGAATTTTTCTAAACGTTTCAATTCTTTTGTAAATAATAATCAAATTCTACTTAAATTAAGTTTGACGAAATTTTAATTATTGACTAAAATTACATTGACCATTTAATTAATTTCGCATTATTACTTTATTGTGTTACAGGATCGACATGTCAAGGACGCTACCAGAGATCCTCAGATGGACTCGAGTCAGGATTATAATCTCCAGCTAGGCTACGAGAATAAAACGCATACGGTTTTGCGTTTTAGTCGACAGTATGATACTTGCGACCCTCGTGACCTCAAGATTACGGTAAGCTGTCCACTTTACTCAACTCTCCAGTCGATTGTTGAACTGGATCTTGAGGATTTACTCTTATCCGGCGATTTGCAGCAGGAATTTACCTCTTTTACACATGCCGCTTTTCCTTTCAGATTTGTTTTCTTTTCAATTTCAACTCCCTTTCAATGTGTTATCGTTGAATTTTTTTAGAAAAGATAAATTGGCAATTTTGATTTACAGTTTTAAGAATGAGAATCATAAAGGAGAAAGAAATGAGAATTATTGTTTTCTTTGACGAGTAATTCGTCAATTGTTCTTTCGGAATAGATTTTGAGAATTATAAGAGAAATAAGTGAGAATTGTTGCTTTTTTTCGACGAATTGTTCTTTCGGAATATATTTTGAGAATTATAAGAGAAATAAGTGAGAATTATTGTATTTTTTTGACGAATTGTTCTTTTGGAGTATCATTGAGAATATCTTTCAAAATATGTTTGAGAATGTCTTTGAGAATATTTTTTAGATTGAGAAAAAGGTGAATAGGGAAAAAAATTTAGTTGTGAATGGCGAGACATTGTGAAGTGACTTAAAAAATGCTAAACGCTGGGGCAAAAGATCGGGTGAGATATTAGAGCACTTAAGATACTTATAGGTGAAAAGAGGTCGACGAAGGTTGTGAACGTGTTAATCGCGGGTGAGTTAGCACTCGTGCTGGTAAGAAATCTATTTTTACCAGGTTTTTTTTCTTCGCCTGACGTCCATTGTCATAGGTCAAGTCGACGTTTGACAATGGACTTGGTTATTGTTAAAAGAGGCATGCACCAGTCAACAACCAGTCGACGTTACATTCTTATCCTTAAAAAGCAACTGGAGAACTGGGTTTGCACACCAAACAGGCCAGTGAATCCATGAATGGTTGCTAGTTTTTCACGAGTTCCTCATTTCTCTCTTTCTCTCTCTCTTTTGCGGTCAGCCTCGATCTGACCTTATTTGCCAAGAGGTAAAAGTGGTCAGTTCATCTAAAAGTATCCGTTCCAGAAAACTTGTCCAGAGGTATTGTATGTTAATAAAAGTCCAACCAGCCATCCAACTTATCGCAGAGTTGATTTTTTTTTCATCCTTGCCTGACAATTCTTTACGGCTCAGTGCTCTTTAACTCCTTTTTCACTGCTATGCGGATTGTCATTCCGTTGTGATGAAAGTATAGATTTCAGAATCCATTGTGGGCAAAAGAAGAAAAAAAGAATGTCTTTCGTACAGAGTTGAGTCATCAAAAGCAGACGAGTTTTAACGCGAGAGTAAAATAAAGTCTATGTGATTCTATCTTTTCTCTGCGACAAACGACAACTCTTTTCGTTATCTGATCATGTGATGTATCGAGAGTCTTGCCGCTGTATTTTTATATGTTAAGCGGTATATCTTCGTCGGCTGATCTAGGCAACTAGACCCCTATACTAGGGTTACCAAGGTGACTCAAGTTGACTCAAGTTGTACGACCCGATCTGCGTCTTATTTCGTTCATGATCGGCGATATCTTTCTCAGCAGGGGGGTTTTTATAACTTTTCCACATCTGCTCCCTTCTATTCTTCCAATTAACTTTTTATTTCGTCTCGACGAAAAATACTCTTCTCATCTATAATTAATTAAACTTGTTAAAATTTGTGTCCCAAACTCTCTTTGTATTTAATTACAAAGAGTTTAAAACCCTCCGGAAAGTCTGGATTTAATTCCCTGTTGGAATCGTTTAATTGATTTCGAAAAAAGTTCCAATTGATTGATTTTTAATGAAAGTACAGACGAGTTTTCGTCAGACAAGACAAGAAGGTCAGATCAGACAAGAAGGATGAGATTTTGGAAGGAAAACTCAAATTTTCAGCTAAAAAATGATTTGATTGGGACTTGTTCTCTGAATGGCAAACGTCATCCATAACCTCGACTCTTATCCTGTCTACCTGTCGAATCCATTGTTATTTGAGCTGACGACTGTAGTGGATTAATCGAATGAACGTCAAATTAAACGGCGCTCTGGCCTAACTCGTTTACACACGTTGCGATCGGATATTAATATTGCGTGACTGCAATATCGGTGGCTTTAATATGCAGACAGCTTGATCAAAACGCTATGGAAATGAACCGAGGCAAGGGAGAAGGTACGAGTAACGTGGCGACGCGCCAGTAAATTTCCAACTCCTCCACTTCTGATATCGCCAACACTCGTAACCTTCAAGTCAGATTAACTTTCCATTTTCGATCAAAAAATCATTCCCGAGAGTGAGGTTATAATTGATCATTCTTGTTTTTATTCGCGTCCGATTTTTTTTTGGGTTTCATGCTCATCAATACTAAAACCTTGTTTGTATTTACTAGCTTTTAATTCTTAAAGAATTTGATTATAATTATTAGGAATATTTTCTTCCTACTATTAGCGAATTTAAATTTGTGGAAATTTCAAAAAAAAGTACAGAAATAGTAGCTGAAGTATTTTTATACTTCAGCTACTATTTCTGTACTTTTTGGAATTTCCTCAAATTTAAATTCACTAATAGTAGGAAAAAAATATTCCTAAAAATTATCATCAAATTCTTTAAAACGATTCAATTTTTTTTCAAAAAATATTCGAAAACCAATTATTTTTACAAAAAATATTCGAAAATCAATTATTTTTCACAAAAAATATTCGAAAATCAATTATTTTCACAAAAAGTATTTGAAAAGCAATTATTTTCACAAAAAAATATTTGAAAATCTATTTTTAATATCTGGTATTTTCATAAAATTTCAAACAAACAAATTCAATTCAAATTCTAACGAACAATTCAATTATTAAAAAAATACTTTGTAAAATTCACCCAAAATTCAATTATTGTCTAAAATAATAAAATTCCCACTGAAATTGAATTAATTCTGAACTGAATGATAAAAAAAAATTTCGAAAAATTCAACTATTTTGCCAAATAATTTTTTTTGCAAAAATTCAATTACTTAAAAGAAATTTTCAGTTAATATTTATTATATTTGGAAAAAATTAATTACTATAAGCAAAGTTTATCAAATTCTTATATAAAGAATTCAATTATTTGAAAAATTAACAAAATCTCCAAAAAATTCCATTTTTTTTAAACATTTTAGTAAATTTTTCCGGAATTATTCAATTCTTTTTCAAAATGTTTCAATTCTTTACAGGAATTAAATTATTTTCAAAAATTGGAATAAAATTATTGGCAAAAATTCAATTGTCTTTACAAATCATAAATTCACTTCAATTCAACTCAATTTTAGTCAAAATTTCTATTATTATCTGAAATAATAAAAATTTCCCCTGAAATTCAATTATATTTAAAATTTTTATTGAAATTCTTAACAAAATTTCTAGTTTTCAATTTTTTTTTTAATTTTCATCAAAATTTTTATTACTTTCAACTTTATTTTTGATTTTTATTTAAATTTCAATTATTTTCAAACTTTTTTCGAATTTTTATCAAAATTTTGATTATTTGACAATTTTTTTCTAATTTTTATCAAAATTTCAATTATTTGACAATTTTTTAAAATTTTCATAAATATTTCAATTATTTGCAATATTTTTTTTAATTTTCATCAGATTTCAATTTTTTAAAAATTTTTATCAAAATTTTGAATTATTTTCAAATTTTTTTTTGAATTTTCCTCAAAATTTCAATTATTTAAAAAAAAATAACTTTCTTCTTCAAAATTTTATTATTATAAAAATTTTTAATAAAATTCTTGACAAAATTTCAATTATTTTTCTAAATAATAAAATTCTTCTCCGTAACTCAATTACTTTCAAAATTTCTTTTTTAATTCTTGTCATAATTTCAATTCTTTTTAAAAATAATAAAATTCTTCACCAAAATTCAATTATTCTTAAAAATTTGTTAATAATTTCGTCAAAATTTCAATTCTTTTTAGAAATGATTAAATTCTTTTCCGAAATTCAATTATTTTCAAAAAATTTTTTCAATTCTTGTTAAAATTTCAATTCTTTTCAAAAATAATAAAATTCTTCACCAAAATTCAATTATTCTTAAAAATTTGTTAATAATCTCGTCAAAATTTCAATCCTTTTTAGAAATAATAAAATTCTTCTCCGAAATTCAATTATTATCAATTTTTTTTTCAAATTCTTGTCAAAATTTCAATTCTCTTCAGAAATAATAAAATTCTTCTCTAAAATTAAATTATTTTCAAAAATTCGTCAATAATCCCGCTAGAAAATCAATTCTTTTTAAAAATAATAAAATTCTATTCGAAAATTTAATTATTTTCAAAAAATTTGACAAAATTTTCATTAAAATGTGAATTATTTAGAAAAATTTTTAAATTCTTCGCAAAAATTTATTTTTTAAAAAAATTTTTGTTTATGTTTTATTACCAATTTTTATTTATATGTTTGATACAATTTTACAAGAATTGCTCTAGAAATGTAATTATTTTTGAAAATTTAATATGAATTCCTTGCAAAATCAATGGATTTAAAAAAAACAGTCTTTTCAAATTTCTTGGAAGAATTCAAGTTTTTTAATATTTAGTAAAATAATTCAATTATTTAAATTAAAATTGAATTAAAATGAAATTAATTTTTTGCGACTAATTATTCGCAAGAAATTAGTTATTTAAACATTTTTCCTTCAAATTCCTCGTAGGAGGTAAATTATTTTTATAAACATTTGAATTCTTTCATAAATAATAGAATGGTAGTTATTTAAACATTTTTCCTTCAAATTCCTCGTAGGAGGTAAATTATTTTTATAAACATTTAAATTCTTTCATGAATAACAAAATGGTACTTTTTGCCAAAATTGAAAGATTTAATTATTGACATGCAAAATCTCAATCTTGAATCCCATTTGTCCGACACGTGAAAGAACTCTTGCCTATATAATACAGTTCATATTGGCTGCTGATAAATTATTTTTAAAGTGTGAAAAAAAGGAAACGAAAAAAAAGTATAGTTTAAGCGTCAACAAGGCAGTTTTATGCAATTACCGCAGGTGTTTATCGAGCGAGAATGGAGAGTGTGAAGAAGCCCATCAACGTCCGATAAATCACGCGAAGCGCGTAAAGGCAGAAGCGTTTGCACGTGGGTTCTTAAAACCTTGCTGCGAATACGAGAAAACGTTTTTAACTTTTTATTTCCGAAAAGTGCATTGGCTTGACGACATTCGCGGCAGCATCGAATCGATAATACATCCGTGTAACGTGCTTCGACACCGAGAAATTCCTTTTCGGCGAATATACGTCGATTCCTTCGAAACTGGAAGAGAGAGAGAGAGAGTCCCTTTCTATTTTTAGTGTACTTTTTCTCTTCCTTCTTTTTTCTTTTGCTTCTTTCTTTTTTTCTTCTTCCTTCTTTTTTTTCTCTTTCTTACTTCTTTTTTTCTTTTTCTTCCTTTTTTTCGTTCATTCGTCCTTTTTTCGTTCTTTTCCTTCTTTTTTTCTTGGTTCGTTTTTTGTCAAGGATCCTCTTGAGAGAAAGGTATAGTACTGCAGAGGGAAAAGCGAAATGGAAGCGCCAGAGCACGATTGGAAGATTGGTGGTGCCTTCTGAAGGTATAGGATTGGCTGGTTGACCTGGTTCTACATTTATTCGAACCCTGACGCAGCCGTATCTAGTTTACCACTCTATCTGGATTAGGTTCGTACATGAACTGGTCCCGATCGCTATTTCAAATGGACGATCGGACGAAATGGGGAAAATCGAATTTGACCGACGCCCAATGCTGTTCACTACGACGCCAGGTGTGGAAGACCTTATCGGTCAAGACGATATGCGGCAACGAGTCGAGGGCACTATCTGAAAACTCGAATTACTCGAAAAATCTCCCGGATTTCACTCTAGAGCTTGGAAGAGAGGAGAGAGGTTGGGCAATCGACAGACTTTATCGCTTTGAATTGAGCGAAAACCCTATTCCAAGATTTCACCGACTCAAACCCAGATATTTAGCATTGGAGGGGAAAAAATCCAGAAGTTTTGGGATTAAAAATACTACACCCTGATATTTGTCTCGAACATTTTTTCTCGACGTCTAATTTCACCGATATATAATATTGATTCGAAAAAATTCATGTATATGAAATTAGTATTAATTAGGAGGAAAGTTATTTCTACTCCTCTTGCTGGTGAATTAACGATATTGAATGAAACTTACTTTTTGAAAGTTTTCCAATAGCTATAGGAGAAAAGTTAAGAACAACCATTGGGAAAATTTACTTCTCAAATGTATACCGGAAGTGAATTCACTATTGTCATCCGTGAAGATGTCCAAGTTTAAAGTCCCTTTGGAAATTCTAATTAAACTCTTCTCCAATGTTGAGCTACATTTATTTTCTCCAAACTGGGAAAACTATTTCTAAAGCGCCAGACTCGATGTTCCATAGCAGTTATACTGATGTTCTCCAACATCGCATTAAATATTCATCATCATCAAACTAGAACTTCTCCTCTAAATATAAATTTCTAAATATTCGAAAATTAATAGAAACTAGCCAAATTATTTTGCTACAATGTTGTGCTACAATGTTTATTGTAAACAATTTCAAGTCATTTTAGTTTAAGTAATTTTTAAAGAAATACTTATTATGACACATAACTGAAAAACAATTATTTAATCAATTATTCAAATCAATTATTTAAACTAATAAAATTTTCATAACATTTAAAAATTCATTTTTTAAAACAATGTTCATAAATTTTTTTATGAAGATTTCAATTCTTTTCAAAAGTAATAAAATTTTCAACAGAAATTGAATTCTTTTTTAACATTTTAATAAACTTTTCCGCAATAATTCAATTATTTTCAAAAATTTAATAAAACTATTCGAAAGAAATTAATTGTTTCAAATATAATTTTAATAAAAATTTTTTTTAAATAATAAAAAAATTACTCCCGAAAATTCAATTATTTTGAGGTATTTCAATAAAATTCTTGTCAAAATTCAATTATTTTCATAAATAACAATATTCATCACAATAATTCAATTATTATTCAAAGTAATAAATTTCTTCTTGGAAATTCCATTATTTTAAAAAATTCTAATAAATCGTTCGCAAGAATTCAATTATTTTCATAAATAATAATATGTTTTTTTTGGAAAATACAATTATTTTCAAAAAAATGTAACAAAATTTCCCACCGACATTCAATTATTGCCAAATTTTTTAATAGAATTCTTTGTAAAATTTAATTATCTTTAAAAACTTTTCACATTTCAATGATTTTCAATATCTACTATTTTTATAAAATAACCAAACAGAATTTAATTATTCAAAAAAATTTATAATAAAATTCTAGGAAAGAATTCAATTATTTTCATCAATTTTAATAAAATTCGCCGCAAGAATTTAATCATTTACCTAATTAATAAAATTCTTTGAAAGAATTAAATTGTTTTTATAAATAATAAAATTTTTTGAAAGTAATTAAATTATTGTTTCAACAATTATTAATAAAATTTCTCGAAAGAATTCAATTATTTTCATAAATAACAAAATCCTTAGAAAAAATGTAATTCTTCAAAAAATTCAATTTTTCTCAAAGTTTATAAAATTTTTCAGAAAAATTCAATTATTTTCCAAATTTTTTTAAAATTCTTCCCAAGAATTCATTAATTTTCTAAATTTTAAAAAAAAGTCTTCGCAAGAATTCAATTATTTTTATAAAAATAGAAAAATATTCTAAAAAAATTTAACTATCTTCTTAAATTATGAAATTCTTCAAAAAAAGTCAATTTTTCCTAAAAATGACTTTCCAAATTGTTTTAAAAATTCTTTCCAAAAATTCAATTATTTTCCAAATTTAAAAAAAAAAATTTCGCAAGAATTCAATTATTTTTATAAAAATAGAAAAATATTTCAAAAAAATTTAACTATTTTCATAAATTATGAAATTCTTCAAAAAGAAAGTCAATTTTCCTTAAAATTTATAAAATTCTTCAGAAAATTTTAATTATTTTCAAAATTTTTTTAAAAAATTCTTCTTAAGAATTTAATTATTCTAATAAATAATAAAATATTTCAAGAAAATTCAATTATTTTCATAAATAACAAAAATTTGCCTAAAGAAATCAATTATTTTTGTAAATAATAAAATTCTTCTGAAAAATTCAATTATTTTTAAAAATAATAACATTTTTTATTGAAAATTCAATTATTTTCAAATAGTTTTTTAAATTCTTCGCAAGAATTAAATTTTTTAAAATTGTTTCATGAATAATAAAATTCGTAGCATAAATTCAATTTATTAGCAGGATACGAAAAAAGTAAATATTTTTGATGAAAATTAGGAAAAAGTCAGGAAAATAAAAAATATGGAATGGAATTTTTGTCAAGTTTGTGAAGTGAATAAAACGAGTTTTTTTTTTGGTTTCTTTTTGACATTAAAAAAATGATAATAACTCACAAAAATGAATTAAAAAAAAAAACAAATGAATTCTGATAATTTGCTAACGGAAAGAAAACTTACGATTATTATAATGTATGTATTACGGAAAAGGTATTTAAGTTTAATTCATCAGAAAATGGTGTTTAAGAAGAAGAAGAAGAAGCTTTTCCCGTTATTTAAGTGTGTGACCCAGTGATATTGAGGTAAATGGAATTTTACGAGGTTCGAAAGCACTCGGGTGTCTTCGACCACACGGGATAGATTTACAGTGTGCAGCCTTCTTTCACGACGCATTTAAGTGCACGGCCCGATATTGTCTAAGGATAGGAAAGTTTGATTAAATTCCACCATTTTACGAGGACGGGTTACAGCTTGTAAGTTTACTACATAACTCCAAAATGGACGAGGTCGACGAAAACAGCCATTCGCTTGCCAAGAAACAACAATAACTTTCGCTTTCCTTCAAAAAAGAGGATGGCATTTAATGTATATGACGGTTTGCATTTGCAGTCGATTTCCCCCAAGAAAACACTCGAATATAAAATGCATTTGCATAAAATAATTGCATTCCAACTAAGGCTGTGGTATATATTCACACTTTATGGCTCCATTTTGTAACGTGTGATTATTACATAATGTTACATGCGAGTATTGTAATTTATGTATAAAATGAACACAAATGTTTATGGGACACGAGGCAAAACTACATCACTCACATGGCATCGTTCATCGTAAAAAGAGCAATGAACCCACTCATATATATATATGATATGATATGATACGATATTATCCCTCAGGATAAGGATGTGTTTGCATTAACTATGAAGCAATTTTACGTTTTCGTCCGGTCCTGTTCATCACATACATTCGGCATTAAACTGTGAGAAGGGAGCTTAACTGCTTACACCGAAGCTTAAATTAGGTGGTGTACTCGCGCAACCAGCTTGGTGCAGCGTTAACCAATTTTATCGTGAACGTTAGACATGCAAATTAGCTGCATACAAAATAAGATAAAGTAAAGCGGAAGTGATCGTATTACAGACTAGGAGGTTGAGGATTCAATACTAAAAGAAGGGCGGTGGTAGCACGGTCATGCGATCAGAGAGCTTTTATATAATCCCCCCATTTTTCTTTTTGCGAAAGTCTAATCACAATCTTCTAGCTGTTATTTAGGTTTTTCAACATCGACGTCGAAGGGAAACACTTCAGATGAAATTTTTCCACAGATCATTTTCTTTATGAAAAGTAATAACACAAAAAAGAAGCATGGCTGAAATTAGGAAAAATAACACTATAGTTAAATTTAACACTATAGTTAAATAATCCGTAACAATATTATGGAGCTCAAAAATCACTAGTCTAATTGAAGCAAATATTGCAGAAAAGAATTAAAGCCAAACTGACAGGTAATTTGTCGCGGGGAATTCTTTCGTTAATGATAATTTGTTTGCTTGTGCACTGAAGCAGATGTTCGTCATATAGCCCTTTTCGTTAAGCAAGGAACGTGCGACGAGACCTCGTAAAGAAGAAAACCACTTCGCGACAAAACTTCTCCCTTGGACCACCCAACTTGCTTCACATTTTTTTTCTTTATTTTCACTCTCTTTGTTTCGTGTCACGAACTTCTCTCGACAAGTTTTATTTCGCCGTAAAATACAGGTCAATATTTTGTAGCATACTTATCTGAATATTTAATTTTGTCACTGCCATTCAAGCAGCCGGGTGTAATTGTAACCTCGTTACTCTGCGAGGAAACGCCCGTTGGCAGCGTTAATGTGCCTATTATGTCTGCGGTTATCCTTCAAATCAGAGTTGGCGCACTTAACCGAGACTATGGGTTAGCAAGGTAATCTCCAAACCTACAATCATGCTTTCCTTCTTCTTTTTCAATATTCGTTTTTTCCCTCCGAACACAATTATTTCCAATTAAAAAAAAAACTTTTTAAATTGACTATACAGAATTTGAATTTAATTTCTTAATTAATGATGAGAATTTCGTTCTTTATAGGCGGCAGTGTAAGGGCAGTAAAAGTAAATCCTGACTTAAAGTTGGAGTTTAAAGTTCCACATGGTTCTTTCCAATCGTGCAAACTCGTTTGAGCGACTTTAGAAGACGACTTCCTGGCCGGAACTCAGCCAACGCTTTTCCACCCATCGGTTGATTCCTTTCCTCTGGGCAACCCATGAGAACGCTGGAAGTTAAACGAAGCCGTAATCCCGAGCAAATATCTAGGAATCGACAATAGTTTAACTAACTTACGGAGAGTGGGGGGCGAAGACTTTGGAAACTTGACATAATATATCATGGAAAAAGCTCAATACTGCGATAGAAATCGTGACCTAAAATCGATTTTCTATATCTTCTCGTCGATTTATATAAAGTTTTTCTTCCTTCTTCTTCTGCTTCTTCTATATTCTGTCACTAGATCTTAATACTTGGAAAAGTTGACTATCAATTTTGCCAGATCCTCTTAAAAAGATTCTTGCTACAGATATAGATGCGGTAAAATACGCGGTTCGTAGCTTTTAATGCTACTGTTTTTATTTTCAATCTCAAATGTTTTTATTTAAAACTTTATTCACGAAACAATTCGCAATACCGAAATTGTCGACTTGAATGTTTCACTGTGTTCATTTTACAGTAACTAGATAGTAGATACTGAATTTTTATTCCTTTTTACGGAACTTTATTTACAATTTTACGAATAAAAAATTGAGTCGAATATTTTCTTATGCTTCAAGTGATTTTTGTTGTTATTGTTGTGGTGATTTTTTAAATCCCAAGAGTCTTTTTTTGATTCGAATTTGTTGAAGCTTGGAGATATTGAAATTTTGGGAGAATTGTGGTTTATTCTTTGTCAAACGATGATCGTCTGCAGGTTCAAGAGTCGAGAGAGAGGATGCTTTGGAGAAAAAGGAGGAGGGGTACACAGTACCCTTATTCCCACTCGTGTGGCTGGTTGATTGTTCCATTGTATTCGAAGCAGGAAAGTTGACGCGGACAAAAAAAAATGTTTGTCCTCAAAGACATTGCTGTATGTGCCTGTCTTTTCAAATGAAAATGCCAATGGACTGAGAAATACTTTCGTTATGATTCGATAAAAATAGAAGAAGAAGAAGATGGTAATCGATATTTTTTTTAGGGAAGATGAGATTTCTGATGTAGTGAATTACAGCTGAATGTCAGTAAACATGAGGAAACATCTTTGTGAATTCCGAAGAGCGATAGGCTCTATCTTCTTTAAGTCCATAAACCTAATTTTTCAGGTCAAGTCGAGGCTGTTTCTATAGAGGATCCATTGCGGCTCCAAGGAGTTTTTGCAAAAAATTATCGAAGTAGGGAAACTTTCTCCGATGTACTGACCATATTGGTGTATAGATTTTGACTTGTATGGACAAACCGATGATGTCTCCTCTAATTCACTTTGAAGCCAAGTTTTCGAAGGCTGACCAACTTTCGATGCTCTAAGATAGATACTCTAAGACTCTAGTTGCGTCTCCAAGAGAAAGCAATTACGTGTGACATAACACTGACCAAACATGAGTTGTCTGAAGAGTATGTTCATTAGGCAACTCATCTTCTCTACTATCTTCTTTCACTTTTTCAATAAAGTATTTTTTATCCATACGATTCCATCAAAGTAGTTGCAACTATCCACTTTCGTCATCAAGATGTTAGGTACTGGAATATGTCTGCACTAGTTTTAGGTCATTGGTTCTTTCCGTCTGGGAGAATGCTGCTGACGAGTCGTTGAGACGAAGAGGAAAATGGAGTAAAGATTGGATCGGATTTGTAGCGAAGGGAGTGTGGAAGAGCCAACTTGCATATTGCATTCTCGATACCTAACTTAAATCTGTACATCAGATATACCACGTCGACGGCCTGCCACTCTAGGAACGATGAAACATCGGGAATTATTTAATCCCTCCGGCTGATAGTGTAGAAACATATAATTATAATTTCAATGAATATATGCCAAAGCAAAAAGCGAAAAACAACATTACGTATTAGCACTACTATACCGAAATCATTAATCGGAGCGAAAAACAACATTAAGTATTAGCACTACTTTAGCGAAATCATTAATCGGATAAATAAAAATAATAAAAACAATGATAGCAGGGATTGGTTCAGCTGATAATACTAAATTCATTCGTTCGTTATTTGCAGTTTTATATAAACAAGTTGGAGATTCGAAAATGATGTATTAGTGTTAATCAGCAAATAATGCTAACGACCTGTGCGTGCCTGTCTGTCAGCCTTAGTTAGAAAGGCAGATAGTTAATCCGCATTTCTAATGGGTGTTAACTGGATTGTCGGTTAGAAATATATAGAGGATTATAATACGTCTGTGAAACAAGGCGAAGTAAATTTTGCTGAAAAGGAGAAAAGGGGTAGTTCACTATACGTCAAGACAATAAGACCCATTAAGATAACTTAGCGAGTGAGATAACGAAATTCACCAATGGAAGGGGATCTTTTATATACTGCTGTCACCCGTTTTATCTCCTGACCTCATTCCATAATGAATAGATTTCTTCTCCCTGATTTGCTCTCTTGGAACGTTGTTAAACGTTGTTGAACGTTGTTAATTCAAGACACTATTTCGCTGGGATTTAATTCCGTTCTTTTCCCCTTTGGAACATATTGCAACACAAAGTAAAGTTGACTCGTATGTTTTTCATTGATACACGTGGCGCGAGACGTGTAATTATACGTATACAGCAAATATAGAGACATAAAGTAGTTTAGTAGTATCATGCATATAATCGGGATCATTCTATAGCAACTTAAGAATAGTGATTGCACGCATAATAAAAGTATTATAATATCCATAGGAGAAAGTTGGCTCTAACGTAAAATGGTGGTATTTATGACACGTACGTGTACAAATGAAAAGACGGTTTATATTTTCCATCTACCACGTGTCTTGAAACAGTTGGAGAAAATAATCGATGATTCCACACTGGGAAATTGAAATACAAAAGGGTTTGAGGAATAATTTAAAAGTTGTGAAAGCTCTTGTAGTGTACACATATTGACAAGTGTGAGTGATTGAACCAAGAATAACATCAGCGGACTTGAAAGAACACTCAACCCTGTTAATTATACAGGTGCTCGTTCCGTATAGTGAATGTTCTCTCTCTCTTCGCGCAAAACCACGTTGCGGAGGGCATTAAACCTGCAGAGTAATACGTTACATGTCGTTGCGCAAGTTACTTGAATTCGAAAGATCGATCAAGTTTTTGTTATTCTTTCCGGGAGAAAGAACTGTATACAGTTCTCTTGTTGGGTAAAAATCTTGTTTATGATATACTATATGATGAAAATCTTAGCGTGTTGAAGTAGTTGGAGAATAAAATTTTCTTGACTACCACTAGTTAACGTCCGGTTCGAGTTTTTTTTTTTTCTTGTAAAACTTGTCCGCCAATTGGCCTCGAACTAGTTTACAAGCCAATTGAGACTTTTCAAACAACTTTAAACTGTGTGTGTGTGTGAGAGAGTATAACGAGCTTTAACAATATGCAACTTGTTAAACAAAAATAAGCTTTAATGCGGTTATTGACCGAGACGAGTTTTAGAAATCGAATCACTCTGAATTTAAATTGGTTTTTCTATCGGACGATTCAATCGACAGTATATAAGCTTATTGAGACCAGTTTTCGATAACCATCTATTTAAATGTTCTGCTTGAATTTTAAACTCGTTGTGGAAAAAAGTGGTCTTCAACATTTGATTAAGAAGATTGTTTCTTCTTTTGTCCTCTAAATAAATTGCCGTTAAGCGTTAATTTTTTAATTCCCGAGTTTGTAAAAATCCGAAAAGAATATCCAAACAGTGGCAAATTGTAAAAAAGCAGACTAGAACGGCTAAAAATAAAAGAAGTTCTTTGATTTCATTCCTAAAGCTCTTGGCACACGAAGAGGAGATTGTAATTGATTATAAAAAAGGGAAATTAGACGGAATTCGAACCACGCCAAGTACGATTTGGAATCTTGGAATTAAATTGCCGTAAGTTACAAACTATAGCAGCACTTTTTCACGTTTTTCGATAATCGTTAAGATCGCTTTTCCGAATCGTCGAAGAACAATTGGGTGAATAATCGAATTGAATTTCCAAAAAAACCGAAAAGGGAATTTTATACATAAAATTCAAAATAAAAATTTCCCCACTTCCTGACAAAGTGACAAATGGCTTTTTGCAGAAGTCACGGAATGCTAATTTGCAGAAAAGAAGTCTGTCCACATAGTTTTGTGAGTTATTAAGTTAAACACATGTTTAAAGTACACAGCAGTCTTGGTACCGTCGTCGACGTCGCAATGAGTAATGAAACAAGTCCACACGCAAGTGGAAAAAAGTATAGAGAAGCTTCTAACAACGATTCCTTCGTTTTTCCCCCTTGAAGGAGATTTCTCTCCCAAAAAAAAAGAAATGCGAACTTGGTAGGAAAACTTTGATCCATCTAGTGCTAATTGCCTCGAGATGATTATATACAAACTAAACAGAATCATTAAAGGGGAAATTAATCTTTATTCAAAGTCCAAAAAGTGTAACTAACTTTCGCTGAAAAAATTGAGAATTAAGGATACAAACACACAAACTGGAAGATACAAAAAAGTTGTGGATTTATTTCTTAGGAGAAAATACAGGATAGAAATTTATTTAATCAAGAAATCTAAATTGATTTTCTATTTTACACTTTCTTGTATTTTCCCCAAGTTTCTTTTAGCTAGTCTCTTTTTCTCTCTTTTTTTCTCTTTTTTCTCTTTTTCTCTCTTTCTTTCTCCTTCTTTCTCATTCTTTCTGTCTTTCTTTCTCTTTCTCTCCTTTTCTCTCCTTTTCTCAAACGACCACTCGATTCAACAGTAAATCTTGTAAGTCTCTTTTCTCCATGCGTTGTTCCAAGAGCTCACGAAAGCTCGGAAATGTAGCTACACTTTGGTCGGAATACGATACGAGGTCTGTTCGTGAGAGCAGCCATCTGTAACCCGGGTCCCCATTGAAACAGTCCATCCTCACTCATGGCTTTTCTTGAGTAAAGTAGACCGTAATTAGAATTTCTTCCGGGTTGTTATTCTCGACACTAATTAATTAAACATGTTACTCCAGATCATAAAAAAAGTTCGGAATACTTCCAACTGAGCACGAGATCCATTTTTTTATCATCGACTTCGCTTTAAATCTCTAATTGAAGCACTGCATTTTTTTCTCAACATATTGTCACGTTTTGTTAAAATTAGAAGAAAATATTGGCAACATTGATTATTTTTTGTTTAAAGAGAGAGAAAGAAAGGAAAAGAGAGAGATTATTTTCTCCCTTTGTTGGAAAAAAGACATGTGTAAGTAATCCGAATACAATGGGGGTTAACCTTTAACATCTGTGAATACTGACTTCGGATTTCAAACTCTGGTCGACTTTTCTGGTTTCTGATATTCACAAAGGGGTGATATTCTGAAATTTCACTTTACTTTCACTTCACTTTAAGTTTATTGTCACTTCACTTTCATATCGTTTCACATTTACCCGAATTTATCCCTAATGGGTGAAAGTGAAGTGAAAATGAAGTGAAAGTGAAAATGAATTGAAAGTGAAGTGCAAGTGAGAATAAAAAAATTTTCACCCTAAAATTCAATTATTCAAAACACAATTTTTAGAAAATTCAAGTAAAATCAATTGTTTAACAAGATTTTCATAAAATTCTTCGCCAAAATTCCATTGTTTAAAAAATATTATTAAAGTTCTTCGCAAGAATTGAATTATTTTTATAAATAATAAAATTTTCATCGCTGGATTTCAATTATTTTTTAAAATACAATTGTACAGGAATTGAATTATTCGCAAAAATTTTATTACAATGCTTGTCAATAATTCAATTATGATCAAAATTTATTTTTAAATTCTCATCAAAATTTCAATTATTCTTCACTTGTCTTCCTCAATAATTACACTTAATAATTATTTTTACAAAAATAATAATTTTCTTCTCCAAAATTCAATTATTTTTAGAAATTCTGAAATTTTTCTTTAAAATTTCAATTATTTTGACAAGAATAATAATTTTCTTCTCCAAAATTCAATTCTTTTCAGAAATTCTGAAATTTTTCTCCAAAATTCAATTATTTTCAGAAATTCTGAAATTTTTCTTCAAAATTTCAATTATTTTGACAAAAATAATAATTTTCTTCTCCAAAATTCAATTATTTTTAGAAATTCTGAAATTTTTCTTCAAAATTTCAATTATTTTGACGAAAATAATAATTTTCTTCTCCAAAATTCAATTATTTTCAGAAATTCTGAAATTTTTCTTCAAAATTTTAATTAATTGAAAAGATAATACATTTTTTCTCTGCAATTCGATTATTTTGAATAAATATCCAGTATTTTCAATTTGTTATAAAAATTTTTCTCATAAAAAAAATTTAATTATTTAAAAAAATATTGAATCAATTTAATCGTTTTTTTTAAATAATTAAATTTTTTAACTAAAGTTTAATAATTTCAATAAAAATTTTCCAAAGGAATTCAAATTTTTAAGAAAACATTTTTATAAAATTCATTACAAATATTAAATTATTTTGCTTCATTATAAACTTTTCACTCGAATTTAAGCATTTAAAACACAATTTCTATAAAAAATTTTCGAATGAAATAATCAATTATTTAAAAAGATATTTATAAAATTCTTTAAAAGAATTCAATTATCAAAAAGTATAATTGCGAATAATTTAATTATTTTGATGAATAATAAATTTCTTATAAGGAATTCAACTTTTTTAAAAAAAATTCCCTTAAATTTGATGCAATAATATTTAATTATTTTTTAAAAAATCATACTTATCGCAGAACTTCAATTATTGTTTAATACAATTTTAAATGAATTCCTCGAAAAATGCAATTATTCTCAAAAATGTTATTAATGTTCCCAAAAAAATTTAATTATTTAAAAAACTTTTGATTTTAGAATGTAATAATTATTTTCGATACATTTTTAGTTAAAATTCCTTGCAGAAAAATGTAATTTGAGTAGGAAATTTTAATAAAATTCTTCGTTAAAATTCACTAATTTAAAAAAATATGTTTTTCTCAGTAATTTAATTATTTAAAAAAATGTGAAAAAATTTCTACAATGTTCTTTATGGTTCTTTATAAGAATTATATTTTAAGAAATATTTAATTATTCAGATAAATATTTTTGTATTTATAAGTTTAAATAATTAAATTCCTGTGGAAAATTGTTTATCGGTATTTCAATATTTATCTGAATATAAATTATTCCATTTTTGAATGTAGGTTAATTTATAAAAATTATGTAAAGAATCGTAAAAATCAATTTTTCGATAGTCACTTTTTCAGAATCTTAAAGCTACTTTTTTAGAAATTGATTATCGAGTACCTACGAAGTCTGGAATAGGGAAGTTCATGTATATTCTCGTCTTAGTTAATATTAATATTAATATTGATTTTTAGTTTCAAGTTTATTTCAAGAAAAGCTATTTTTAATACCGTTGAGCATGAATCCTTAAGTTGATTGTTATAATCATTAGATTTCGAATAATAGTTTTACTTTTAATGATGTTTTGTATCGTCCCTGAAGTTTCCATCGATGCTCAGTATCGAAAAATATTTTTTGTACAAAACCAAAAAAATCACTCAATTTTTTGAGTTAAAAAAAGTTTTAAGTTTTAAGTAAAAAAATACTAATATTTAGTAAATTTTATTAAAAAAATAGTATTAAATTGGTTTTTACTTCTTAGGGGAATAAAAGGAGTAAAATTGGTCAAAATTTTTTTAATAAAAATAAAGAAAAATACTTTTCGATGCTGAGGATCGATGCCAACTTCAGGAACCTGTTTTGCATAAAAAAATATTTTTTTTTTGAACTTATTAAGGAAACGTCGCATGTGATTCCCAAGAGAGGAATCAGGTGTTAGAAATCGCTTCCTTATCGTCCCTCCCAAATCGAATTTTATTTTCTCCGTTCTTAACGTTCATCAGGAATGTCACACTGAACAAGAGGCAGTGCGTAAATTCTCTCACCTGCCGGTCCCGGGCAGATTGAATGTGATATTCGATTCACTAGATAAAATTCCACTCTCCTGTTAAGCATTAATTTTTTGTTTTTCTTTTCCATACCGCTCTCTTGTATAATTATATTTGACTTATTGCAGAGAAAAAAAATCACACACACATCTGTTGGGACATGAGAAGCATTTATTCCAAGTCGAATCTGAATTTTGACAGTGATATCCATCAAGTTTCATCCAATGCACAGTGATAATAAATCATGCATCTTTCTCAAAAGTTGGATCGATTCCAAAGCATAGAAAGCTAACTTTATCGAAATGAGATCAAACGCACGTTCTCTTCTTGAATCATGAACGCGAATATCGATTTCAGAAACTAAGTCGGATTATTCGGAGAGACTTTGACTAGCATGTAATTCGATTGAACGTCAAATGGATAGCATATATCCTTGAGAGAAGAACAGAGAAGGAAATAACCGATAAGGTTCATTTCATAAATGATTTCTAAGAATTTAATTATTCACCGATTGATTAATTTTCCTCTCGCTCATCTCAACTTCTGTAACGTGCTCCACATTCGTCGATTTCAATTTTATTTTTATAAAAATAATTTTTATTTCCCGCGAGTTTTTTTTCGAAAAATAGAATTAGAAGTAAAAAGAATTAGATTTTTCTTTACGCAGAGGGAGAAAAAAAATGCTTGATTGAAAATTTAATTGTGAGAGAAGATATCGAGTACTCATAAAGAAAAAAAATTTCATTTTCTTTACTATCTGCTTTTTTTCCAGCAAAGTGTTATGGTGTGGTTTTTCTTAACGACTTTCTTTCTTTCTTTCTTTCTTTCTCTTGCTATTTAACTCTTTCAAGTTGCTCAAAGACTAGGGACGAAGGAAATTAAACTTAATCTTAGATGAATCATGAAGTCAACGTAGCTTTATTACCGTAATTTGTAAAGAGTCCACATCTCGAAAAACGAGAGGAGTAGCTCTATGGTACAAAAGAAAAATAGAGGGGGAGGAATCTTAAAACTTTTTCCCCAGGAACATGAAAGACAATTACTCATTTCTTCTTTCTTTGCAAAATTTACATTTGTTCCTTATTGGAAGATATATATTTTTTTTCCTTACCTCCAATTTACAAGTGTTTTTATTGGAAGGTATATTTCATCTTAAATATAAATTTACAATTGTTTCAAAAAAATTTCCACGGCAGATGTGTATATTTAAATTTCGTTTTTATTGTATGAGCTATACTTCTTCTTTATTGAAAGATATATTTCTTCTTTGTTGGATGTGTTTTTCTTTCCTTTTTAAAATTCGCATTTGACTTTTTTTTAAGCTTTCAACATTTTTGGTCCACTCTTTAAAAAGTGGAATTGAATTATTGAATTTGTTTTTCTTTACTCTTAAATATTGGCATTCAACAATTTATTTAACATTCGACACTTTTGGTTAAAAATCACAATCAAAAAAAATTTTTTTAAACCTTTAACAATTTTCAAAAGTCGAATTCAATTAATGACTTAGTTTTTCTTTTGTTTTTAAAATTTTCATTCAACATTTTTAGTTAAAATTGGCATTTAACAGTATTTTAAAAAATTTAACATTCAATTTTCAAAAGTGAAATTAAATAAATAAAAAAATTTTTCTATCGTTTCTAAAATTGTCATTCAACATTTTTCGTTAAAATTGGCATTTAATATTTTTTTTAAATATTTGACATTCAATTTAGAAAGGGGAATTAAATTAATAATTTTTTTCCTTTTTAAATTTGTCATTCAACATTTTTTTAACATTTAACATTCAGTTTTGAAAATTAGAATTTTATTAATAAAATTTTTTTTCCGTTTTAAATTTGAGGTTCAACATTTTTGGTAAAAATTGACTTTTAACATTTTTGTAAAACATTTAACATTCAATTTTAAAAAGTATAAACGAATTAGTTTTTCTATTCTTTATAAAATTGTCATTAAACATTTTTGGTTAAAATTGGCATTTAGCAGTTTTTTAAAACATTTAACTGTCAATTTTTTAAGGTGAAATTGAAAAAATGAATTTGTTTTTCTTTCGTTTTTAAAATTGTAATTTAACACTTTTTTTAAAAACATTTAACATTTAATTTTCAAAAGTGGAATTTAATTAAAGAAATTGTGTAGTTTTCTTTTTAAAATTGTCATTCAATATTTTTTACCATTCAATTTTCGAAAATGGTATTTAATTAATAAAAAACATTTTTCTCCTAATTTATATTTGTCATTCAACATTTTTTTTTAACATTTAACATTTTTTTTTAAAAATTGACATTTAATAAATTTTTTAAAACATTTAACATTCAATTTTTAAATTTGGAATTGAATTGAATTAATATTTTAAAACATTTAACATTTAATTTTCAAAAGTGAAATTTAATTAAAGAAATTGTGTTTTTTTCTTTATAAAATTGTCATTCAATATTTTTTACCATTCAATTTTCGAAAATGGTATTTAATTAATAAAATAACCTTTTTTCCTAATTTATATTTGTCATTCAAGATTTTTTTAACATTTAACATTTTTGGTTAAAATTGACATTTAACAAATTTTTTAAAACATTTAACATTCAATTTTAAAATGTGGAATTGAATTGAATGAATTTTTTAAAACATTTAACATTTAATTTTCAAAAGTGAAATTTAATTGAATTGAATTAGTTTTTTTTTCTTTTTAAATTTGTTATTTAACATTTTTGTTTAAAATTGGCAGTTAACAAATTTTTAAAACATTTAACATTCAATTTTTAAATGCGAAAATTAATTAATAAATTTGTTTGTCTTTCGTTTTTAGATTTGTCATTCAACATTTTTCTTTTAAATATTTAAGATTCAATTTTCGAAAGTGGAGTTTAATTAATGAAATTGTGTTCTTTTTCTTTTTTAAAATTATCATTCTCCATTTTTAATATTCAAAATTTTTGGTTAAAATTGACTTTTAACATTTTTTTAAGACATTTAACTTTGAATTTTCGAAAATAGTATTCAATTAATAAAAAAATATTTTTTCCTATTTTAAATATGTATTCAACATTGTTTTAAACATTTAAAAAAAAATTATTTTTGGTTAAAATTGAGATTTAAAAATTTTTTTAAAACATTTCACGTTTAGTTTTTAAATATGGAATTTAGTTAATGAATTTTTTTCTTTCCTTTTTAAATTTGTCATTCAACGTTCTTTTAACACTCAATATTTTTGACGAAAATTGTCAGTTAAAGTTTTGTTTTAAATATTCAACAATTTTCGTACATTATTTTAAAAGTAAAATTGAATTATCGAATTTGTCTTTCTTTCCGTTTTAAAATTAGCATTCAACATTCTTTTCCTTTAACATTAAACATTTTCGGTCCACCCTTTAAAACGTGGAATATTCTTTTTTACATGCCCAATATTTCTCTCTGGTTTTAATATAAATCTTTTTCGTTTTTCATTGCAGAATGACACAATGCAAGTTGTTTGGCAGTACAATGCGGACGAGCCAGTATCCGCAGCTGGTGTTCTTCCCGCTCACGGAGCCGTTCGAGGGTCGCGACCTCTTTACTTGGTACAGAGGGACGCTCAACCTAAACGCACTTCTCGGAACTACGAGAATGATCCAGCACTTCAGGTGTGGGATGTCTTAAATCATCAGGTGAGTGACCATTCGAAATTTTTCCAATTCCATTCAAACTTGACCCTAGCGATCTCTGTTTCTTCATTTTTTGTAGCTAAAAAAATCCACTTGGTAGTTAAAATACATGTTTTACACATCGCAAAAGTAAAGAAAACCGCAACTAGCTTTTTCTTGTTTGTTACAGTTTCTTGATTAGCCGCAGCTTGGCAATTTCCCAGAGTAATAAAAGATCTTTATGACCGTATGAGAGACAAGTGTTGCGAATTTTGATGTTTAACTCTAAAATGAAGAAGAAATGAAGAAGCAACTAAACAGAAATTCATAATTATATTCATGCAAGTTTAAATAAAGTTAATTAGAGGTTTTTTTTTTTAATTGGAGCACAGGAGGTTTGCCAATTAGCACCACGCTATCAGTAGCTTGTTATAATAATATTGCAGCTCTATTGGTGTCACGCGCGGATGTGCAGTTAATCTATTACGTAAAGAAAGAGCGCATAGAATAATTCCATTGTGATGATGGGTTTTTCAATGGGAACGTGTGTTATAACTGAAAAATAAACATTGATTTCATCAAGGAGAAATCAGTCTCATAAATATGGGAATCATAGATTTTATCTGATTTTCAAAAGAATGGTTTATATCGTCTTCTTGTTTATGAGTTTCCATCTGCCTCTTTGTAAGGTTTTTTATCTACTTCTTCTATATGTGAAACAATTAAACAGAATTCATCTCATTAAATAATTTTCTATTATAAAGAACATTCATCTTATCGAAATGAGAGATCAAAAAATATAAATGTCAAGAATTAAAAATTCAAGTGTTCTGGTTAAAGCTCAAGAGTTCTGGATTCAATTCTTCCGATTGAACAGAATTCAAAAAAAAATGATCAAAATTTATTGCCGAGAAAATGAAATTGAAAATTTTTTACTTCAATAAAGTTGTATTCGGGCGAAAATAAAAAAGTTCTTTAGAAAAAATTTGTTTTGTCACTCCTGCTGTGTTTGGTGCCTTTTGTTAACTTGTGTAGAAAGACGCGTGCGACGAAAACAGCCGATTGCACCTTTGCACGTGAGACAAATGTTCGAACGCATTTGCACCCGAGTGGGTATAGTGGATTTTTATCGGAAGAAACTCTCTGCATTGTGCTCCGAATTTATGACGATATAAATCCACTCGGGGTCACATCCGGCAAAAACTATTCGTTCATTAGCGTCGCTAGGTCATAGATTATAGGGGAGCTATCGTGAAATCGGACAATGCTAATTCCGCTGTTCAAGTCCGTTTTATATATATATATTCAAGGGTTGAATTAGGCCATGGTAGGTAGTGCAGTCTCCCAATGCCTGGCTTAAACTTACTTCTAATTAGCTTTACACGAAGCGAATAGAAATAAGACGCGCGCGCGCCTTATTCTAACCACAAGATTTCGGGAAAATCAAACTGTTATCTTATTAGATCTTAGCAAAACTTTGTTTGCTTAAGTGACAATCCTGATGGGGGATTAAATTTCCCAAAAGTAATTAAGGACCGGGATTCATTAAAACCCTTCCTTCGCGAATTGAAGAAAATTCCTGAAGTCATGGGAATTAAGCGACTGAAGGAAAAAAAAAGTTGAAATAATAAAATAACAATCAAATGCGTATTTAACTAACTATTTATTCTTTAGGATCGATTGACTTTGTGCTTGGTCAGACACAGAGTCATATCCTCGGGCGCATCTGTATGAAATGGGAAATGGCCCGGCTGGGTAATCTCGAAATCGTTAATTTTGCAGAAATACGTGGGAAAATTGCAAAGCCCGCGAGCTACTTAGTTCAACGAAAAGAAACTTAAAAAAGAAATCTGGGACAGGAAAGAAAAATCTTGGGTTTTTTATTCTTAGACGTCCTTCACTTGGATCGGAATTCTTTTACTCCTTTTTTCTTCTCTCCCTCTCTCTCTCTCTTTCTCTCTCTTTCTACTTTTTATACACTCTTCCATAAAAGTTGATACAAATTATTTTAATAAAATTTTAATTAAATTCGCCCCACGTGGAATTTATTTGTCTAGAATGTAAATTTATTCCAGTTTGTTGAATATTATTCAACCATGTCCGGTAAATGTTTCTGCAATTTTTCGGAAGTCAGAGTAAATTCCCTGAGTTCTCGTTCTTTTTTTTTTGCTTCTTTTCAATGTTGGTTCTGCACAAGGCAGGAGGACGATAATTGAATCGGCGCCTCGATATTCGTTTTTCTCGCGTTCTGCGCGTTGCTTCTCGTCTACGCGGCAACCGCAGTGAAAAACTTGACGAGCAAAAGTCCAACCGTCCTCTCTGCGGCTTTAAATAACGCATCATGTTTATGCATCAACTCGAGACGCCTGATCTTTTTAATGACGCTATTTATATTTATTTCGCAATTAATGCTAATGAGATGACGTCATAATTGACTTTTCATAATAGATTCGATTGCAGGATATTTCGAAATTGAAAAAACCGAACATTCTTTTTCGAGTACTTTTTGAAGAAACACAAGTGGATTTTTTTATCCTTCAGCTACTAACTCACTCGGGGTTTATGAAGAATTGATTTTAATTTCTCGTTTATTTTTCTTTTTGCAGGTTGGCTTACCAACGGAGCAAGATACGCTGCTTTGGTGTCGAGTTCTCAAGATGCCGAACATACACCATAAACATCACGTTGTGAGAGTAAGTCTTCCTTGATGAACAACTTCTATCAGTTAAATGCGTCCTCGACCCAATTCGTTAGTAAATGCCTCTCTCGCTGAAATTATACTAGGAAAACTTGTGCCGTCAGTTCTCGGGGAAAACTGGACCGGAAACTTGGCTAAATCATACATGAAACAGTCAATGAACGGAAGCAATTTACAGCATTTGATTCGAGATGTACTTTTGATGATTGCATTTGTCCAGTTTGACTTTGAGTATAGCAAATATTTATTGTCATTTTTCAAGGCATGAATGTAAAATTAAATTCTCACTGCTTCGAAATAAAAATAAATAATTCCTCCGAAATAAAGCCAAACATTAGATGATTCTCTGATTAATTGACGGAATAAACAAAATAATTGCGAGGAGCGTTTGCGGAGTTTAGTATTCGACGGTGATTATTGTCGAAAGTTAAACTCTTCTACGTGGAGTAATTAAGATTAAAGTGAAGCAAGAGAATTAAACCTTCCGCACCAGAGGTGCGAAGCGCGTTGAATTTCCGGTTCTATAAAGTTGCCGATATAGACTAGTGGCAACTAGTACGTGGATCTGGAATATGATCGTACGTGATTCAACTTCCCGATGTAGAAACTAGTACATGTTCCTTTAACCCATCGCACGTTGCCTTCCCTTGACTCACCGAATGTCATTCCCTAGCAGCTAGAAAATTAGAAATCGAGGAACGATTAATGTTCCTCCAACTTAATTTCCCAAAATGAGAAGTTCATTCTAAAGATGTGTTTTTAATTTGCAGTACGAGCCGGTCATTCAGCCGGGTAACAAGGAGTACCTGCATCACATGACTTTGTACGAGTGTCGAGGCAATCAGACCGAATTGGAGGGCGCTGCAAGGACCACCGGGGGAGTTTGCTACCAACCTGATCAGCCTATGCCGAAGTGCAGCACGATAGCAGCTACTTGGAGTCTCGGTTCTGAGGTAAGGCCTATATTTCTTGACTCTAGGATATCTTAATGTTGAAAGAGGGAGAAACATGTCAGAGGGAGAAGCAATGTTAGGGAAATCCTTAATTTATTAGAGGAATGTAGATTACTTGTATAGTACTTGCAAAAGCAGATGGAAGAAGGAGAAGAAGAGGAAGGTAATTTATAACGTGATGGTACAGGAAAGGATTCACAGGGGCTATTTGCGTGGGCAATCTTGAGTCTAGAATTTAAGTTGCGACGCGAATTACTCTCATTCCATCGCGTCAGCCATACTCACCTGTGCCATTAGTATCCACAGATATCGCACGTCAGGAAGTCTTATTCCCATTTGCTTCTCCACTCGGTGACTATGCGATGAGTTCTCTCTCTTTTAACCTAAAAGACGGCTCTAACGCCGCCGTTTGCGATAATCCCGCGAGCAAGGTAATGCATACCAATGGCAAAACGACCACAAACTCGTTCCCTGTGGTCGGCTGGAAACGTGAGCTCCCTGTGAAGGTGCAATTCCACACGCGTTCTCTCACGATTTCTCTACACACACGTACACATAAAGTTTTCTATCTATACCGCACGCTCTGTTTTTGCTTTCTCGACCGCTGTGCTCTATACGTCTCTCTTAACTTTGCGCAGGGCTTTAATTACCCACCTGAGGCCGGATACGCGCTGGACCCGCATACTGGACCACGATACTACATGCTCGAGACACTCTATGTCAATCCAAGGCGGGACGCCTTCATTAACGACAACTCTGGCCTGCGTTTTCTGCACACGGAGAAATTGAGAACACACGATGCCGGCGTTCTCAGTATAGGTATCGATCCTAATTGGCGCCACATCATACCGCCCGGGCAATCGGAAGTCGTTTCCGAGGGCCATTGCATCACTGAATGCACGGGACAAACCATACCTAATAATGGAATCAATATGTTTGCCGTCATCATGCACACACACGAGCTCGGCAAAAAGGTCAGGCTGAGGCAGATTCGAGCCGGCGAGGAAATGACGCCAATCGCCGCCGACGGCAACTACGATCCCAAATACCAGGAGTATCGCAGACTACAACGTCCCGCCAAAGTCTATCCGGTAAGTTCTTAATCTCTAAACTAAATACCATCAGTATTCAAGTACCATCAATAAATTCAATCAATAAAAATTACATCAATAAATTCCATCAAGTGCCGAATTGTTCCAAGAATGTTTTTTCCTCATTCGAGGGACTTTGTTTTCATGGGATAATTTTATTTTACTTTAGATTCGAATTTAAAGAATTGAAACATTTAGTTTGTTCTTCTTGCTTCTTGGAACATTAGGGTTCTTGTATGTTTCCTTATCAAGCGCACGTTGAAAGAAACTGAGAACATTCCCTGAACTTGACCAGTACTTGGACGTTGCGTGACCTATCAGATACACGTTATTATCTCCTCCTGCTAATCAAATCCCAACTCGCTTTTTTAACCTGAGGAATTTTTTTTTGCTTTTGATTACAGGGCGACCATTTGATAGCGGAATGTACGTATTCGTCCGAATCGAGGGGCGTTATAACTTTGGGTGGATTGACAACAAGAGAGGAGACTTGTCTAGTTTCTGCCCTCTACTATCCACGCATCGACTTGTCCCTCTGCTATTCGCTACCATCACTACCCACCGTTCTTCACAGTCTCGGAATTCAAAAACTCATAGAGTGAGTATTTCTCGTTTCTCCATTTTCATAATTCAAGGGGACAAATTTTGAGTTAGAAAATAAAATAATAAAAATAAATTAATAAAAATAAAATAATAAAAATAAATTAATAAAAATAAAATAATAAAAATAAATTAATAGACACAAACAAAATAATAGCACAAACTATTAACTATTATTATTACGTATTTTTTTAATACGTAATAATTCCCCAATAATTCCCCAATTTTTGTTTTAAATTTAAATAGTTAAATTTAAAACAAAAATTGGGGAATTAAAATCAATTCGCCTAAAAATTGTTACTCTTGATGACTCTGATGATGAAATGTTCACGTATTCAAAAATCAAAATGCGGACGAAAGAAAGGAAAATATTCTTTGCTTAAATTGATAAAGCTGTGCAAGAAACTTTTTAGAGCTTCGATTTGGGCAGAGCAATGATTCACTTGAACAGAACATTCGTCTCTATATATGCAAAGGAAGTTAAAGAATTTAAGGTACAGAGAATAACAGTTTAATAACTATTTAGACCATGCTGCGAAATGTCAAGAGCTGTTGCTATTCGGAAGGACAAATTATCTAAACTCAGTGAGTCTCCATTATTTTCAATTGGCTGTTAGTGCCATTTGTCACTAAGTGCTGCAAGAGTGGGTCGGGTGAAGATTTATAACTTATAACTCGTCGCACAATGTGCACATTTCACTGCCTACATGAGCCAGATAGAGAGAAGAACTAACTCTATTGCTCAGTAGTGCCAAGAAATTATTCTCATTACTCTTCTTTTAATTGAGAATTTCAGGGGACAATCTATTTTCTCACAATTTATCATTTTGAATAGCATTTTTGGATCATATATTGTATTTATAATTCATACTCCAATAAAAAATTTATTAAAGTTTACAGAAAAGTTATTCAACTTGCAATATATTTTATTAAATCGATCAATTAAATTTCATTAAATTTCATCGTTGATTTATGATTGGAAAAAGTTTTAATTAGAGAAATAATATTCCCATGTTAATAAATAAATTACTATTTGATTACTCACTAGTTTATGAAGTGTTAAACAGTTTTCTCTTAATTAACTTTCGCTTATGTTTAATTCAATTTTGGACCTTTCGTTTGAAACTCGTTAAAATCGATTTTAGGGAGTTTCAATCAATTTTTTTTAATTTAACTTCCTGTAATTGTTCCGTTATTTTGAATTTTGAAAATCTGACACGAAATTCGTAATCGTTCAGGGTTGTCACAGGTCAGGGAAAAGTCAGGGATTTTTAGTAAAAGTACTGAAAGAAATCGAATTTCTAAATTCGAAAACTTTAAAAAATTTTTTTTTAAATTCTGGTCATTTTAATTATATTTTTAAAGGTAAAAAAATTCTTCTCCAAAATTCAATTATGTTCAAAATTTTTTAAAAAATTCTCGCCAAAATTTCAATTTTCTTTATAAATACTACAATTCTTCTTCGAAATTCAATTATTTTTAAAAACTTTAATAAAATTCGATGGAAGAATTAAATTATTTTCAAAAGTAATAAAATTCTTCGCAGAAATTCAATTATCTTAAAAAATTTTTGTCGAAATTTTAATTATCTTTATAAATAATAAAATTCTTCAATATTCATTTATTTAAAAAAAATTTTTAATTCTCGTCAAAATTGAAATATATTTAAAAACTTGAATAAAATTCTTGTTAAAATTTTACAGAAATTCAATAATTTATGAAATTTTTAATAAATTTCTTTGAAATAATTCAATTATTTTCACAAATTATAAAACTCATCGCAGGGTTTTAATTAATTTTGGATTAATTATTCTTAAAAATTTTATTAAAATTTGTCAAAAGAAATCAATTATTTAAAAATTTTTTGATAAACTTCTTTATGAGAATTCAATTTTAACAAACATTCAATTATTCAATTTAAATAATTGAATTTTTCTAGAATTTTCTAATAAAAATTGATTAAAAAATGAAACTACCAAACAATCGATTTATTGTTTATGAAAATAATTTGATTATTGCAACGAATTTTATTAGGATTTTTGTAAATAATTAAATTTTTGTTGAAAAATTTCATGGTTATTTAAATTATATTCTTATATATTGTTGAGTTTCAAAAACGTTTGAATTTGAATATTCTGAAGAATTTTATTTCCCGTGGAAAAGTAATAATTTAATACTTATTAAAAAATTTAGTTATTGATATTTTTGAATTATTTTACAATTATTGAAAGTTGTAAATAAATTTAATAGAACATTTTTTTGAGTATCTAATCATTTTTAGAGTGAAGCAGAATATTTTTTATGGTCATATAGGGAAAAAGTGAGAATTTTGTCCGGAAATCAGGAAAAAATAAAATTAAATATTTGTGGCAACCCTTTCGTTGAGAGCAACAAGTTTCAGGCGAATTTGTTTATTTTTTAAACTCTATTCTTGGACACGCCATATTGGATCCGACATTTTGAACTTTGAAAATCTGATAACATGCGTTAGTAAAAAATTGTGTCTGCTGCTAACGAAACCGTGAAATTAAATTAAAGTCTAGTAATTAAATTATAATGCTAATTTATATTGTCAATTTCCCTGAAATTTAAATCTTTCGTCACCCGTTTAACCATCGATTTCTCTTCCTGTTACAGAGGCTCGGGCCCAGTCAAGATTCAAGAGCCACCTGAGTTGACCGGGATGACTCTGGAGGAACGCTTATTGAGCTATGATTGGCAGGAGAGCTTCCAGAGTTTCCAAGATGCCACTCGAAGGGGAACGTTCAAGCCTCTTTGTTCCAACAGTAAAGGGGTCGCCTTACCCGGAATGAAGGTCGAGTCTCATTATCCTCGGATTTTGAAGTCCTATCAAGAAAGTACACTGCCCTGCTCGAAGAAACCCCTAAGAAATAGATTTTCAATGATCCTAAGTGAAGATGGAGATCTCGGAACGCCAATTGATTCCGATAGTGACGAATCAAATGCCGTTGAACGTGGACAATTAGTTCGTAATAAAGTGTCGCGAAGCAGTGAAGGTCCAATGGCCGGAAGTTCCGGAGCAAAATCAGTGTCCATCGCGTTATTAGTTGCAGCAATTGTCTTCGCCTTCAGGTGAAGGACATTGAACGTGTGTTTTTAAATAGAGAGAAAGAGTTTTTTTAAAAGAATTAAAATACAACAGAAGACGCTTTTCAACGGAGACGCTTATGTGAGTACCAGAATTCGATGGTAAAGTGTCTAACGGGTATTCGGAATATTTTAGAGCACACTGGTTCTCTTTTTCATAACTTTGAAGATATGGAATATCTTTTTAAACGAAAGGACGTATGTACTGAAAAGAGAAAAAGGGGAGGGTATTTTTTTGGGGGATTCTCTTTAGAAGAGAGCCCAAGGAGATACAAAATAGGCTGTTTATTTGCCGAATGGGAGTCGTGCAAAAAAAAAAGAATAATGTTTATAACTACTTTTTCTAGTGCGAATGAAAATGTCGGGTTTATTTTCGGCTTTCGTTAGAGCGGGCATATTCAGACCCATTTGCGACTTGCACGACTCACACTACGGAAATTGTATATTTTGTTAATTCTATTAGAACTTTTGTGAAAGTTATAATATGAGTGTGGTTGTATTTACCGGGGAGAGGCAAAAGCTTCCTCGTGAACCTCACGTTGACTAGTCGACGAAGTACTGATTTAATTTATAAGTCGTACCCCGAGTATTTCGATCATCGCTCGTTATGACTTGCTTGTATTATTCTGTACAGTTTTTTACATACATAGCAAACATCTCTTCGTTGTTTCAAACGGGGAGTGTAATTATTTATTATTTTCTATTATTTAAAACTTTTCAAAGAGAGATTATTTTCAAAATGTTGATTCTATTGCTTCGTGCACGAATTAAAACACACAGACTTGAGTGTCTTTAAATTATTATAATACCATAAATTTGCCGTTTCATTTGTCTCTCGAGCCACTGTCGGGATCAATGAATTAAATTTTTCAACTCTTGTCAATGAATTACAATTGAATTTTCATTGGATTAAAATTTAAGATCTTTCTCTTTTTAGAAGTGTTTTGCCGTGAAAGAGCTTTCGAGACAAATTACATTTTTGATGTTAGACTGAGAGTCCATGAGAAAGTGGAGTTGAATATTCGAGAGACGATAAAAGGTTCCCTTCTAGAGCATAGTGTTTCACCTAGCCGACTAATCGATATTAATATGTCGTGTAGTAATATTTTACAATTTAATACGATCATTATTCATAAATGTCATAGAACATCTGTGTGTGTAGTAAGGTAGGGCAAACTTAATGCAAACCAAAAGCTAAAATTGAACGCAACGTCTCGATAATCTAACAGAAAAGTTTGCTTTGCGAAAAAAAACACTTTTATAATTTACAAAGATGGAAAAATTCACGCAAATTGTCAACTTTTTTGTTTTACCAAATTATCAGAAAACTGCTTTTAATTCTTCTGTTAAAATATCAATTTCATTAAAATTCGTCGACTAACATGAAAATTTGTTACACACAAAAAGTGATTTATCCTGGGTCGAACTAGTTTCGACTTTCCATGTTCACAAATTAGAGCCCGAGGCAGCGACAAACCGGTCACTGAAACTTCCGTTTTTGCTTTAAAGTAATTCGATGGTGATACAGATACGATTTAAACCTATCAATGTAAAAGTCGTCAGGTAAAAGCGACAAAGTTGGGCACTAGGCAAACTACCAGTGATAAGAACAGAACAATCAACAAACAAAAAAAAAACAAGTGTCACGATTACATGTCACTTAAATAATTGAGATTACTTTGTAGATAGACGAAAAAAGATATATATGCATTTATTGTATTCAACGATTTTGAATCACGTGAATGTTAGTTTATTCTTTATAACACGGATTTCTTGTTCTCGTTGCAAAAATCGATAATCCTAGTCAGAGACAAATTTTTCAAATAACTCTAGTTGCATTTTTCTACAAAAAAATTGCATTAACATTTTTAGTTTTCCCTTGACTTGATTTGCATATAGTCACTAAAAGTACAAAGATCAAAAAGAAGCATTTCTCAAAAATAGTCTTTTCATAATTCTCTGCCACATATCAAAATGCAAAATTTGAACGCTGTTTTTTGTATTCACTTTGCCAAACTAATGTAGTTGATGAAAGGAGAAATTTTGCAGTGTTTAAAAAATCACCGATGACTTATGGTATTTAAGTGAAAAGTTATTGCTTGGCAGAAGCTCATTGAGAATATAGAGATACTCGTTTTTTGGGGGGGGGGGGGGGGAGAAATGCAACGAGACCAGGAAAACCGTCAGGGTATATATATATTGTATGTAGAAGTTTTTAGGGAGAGCAGTGAATGTTGCCGCATTGCCGCTGTTAATGTGAAATGTCGGTGAGAGTTGGATCGCGATGCATATATATATATGTGTATAAATGTTTTTGAATGTGAAAAAAGAAAATGAGAGTGTATCCGTGTGCATGAATGAATGGAGCGAAAAAAGAGAGAGAGAGAGAGAACAGAAAGGAAGAATGCGTGTATATAGCAAGAGTTCTGTACATAGTCATAGTTTTTATGTATACACATCCGATAGTCCTAAAGGTACGTCCACATACCTAAATCAAGTGAATAGATTCTTTGTAGCTCTATCGTTTATGTATTCATGTACCAAACGCCCTGTCCTTCCAGAAAAAAAGAAGATGAAAAAAAAACTTGTCTTAGATTTATACTGATCTAATTTACACCTAACGTTTACACCTAAGACGTTACACTATCATCTACACTGTAACAAATTGTATTATATTTTATATATATATATAAATATGTAAATGTTTTTTATAAATGGATTTTTTATTCCTCTACCCACAAAACCTTAGTAGTTAAGAATTATTCTTTTTTTCCTTTATTTCTTTATTTTTTAAATTCTCTATTTTAATTAAAAATTAAAAATTAAAAATTTCTCTATTTTCTAAAATGTAAACACTGAAAATTTAAACAGTTGTACTAAAAACGTAATTTTTCAATATAATAAAAATTCTTTTTTCTTTTCGAAAATCGTCAACTAATAGATTAAAGTTGGTAATAAATATATACTTTATTTAAAGACGAATGTGAAAAAAGTATTAAAATTATTAAATAAAAAGAACATTAAAATAGCATAGTTTATGGTTATGCTGTGAGAAACGCACGGACCGTGAGAAAGGCCCCGTGGAACGATTGGGCAGGGAGTAAGCTCTCTCTCTCTCACGGTCCGTGCGTTTAACTTTTTAGAACAAATAGATTCTCGAAACTAAACGTTTAAATAAAAAAATAGGCTTCAAATCAAATTTAAGTCTAGAATAACATACATTTGGAAAAGAAATTAAAAATTAATAATCATCGTAAATATTAAAAAAGCTTTTAATTATTTAAGAAAAAAATTTTTTTAGAATACGAATTCAATTTAAAACATTAAGGTTGTCTGCTTATTTCGAAAATAAATTCAGTTATTATCCTAGCTATGTCGAACGTCTCTTCATTATTAACAAAAAAATGTCGATAAAATTCTTTGAATAATTAAATTATTTTGTAATCAATTTTGGGGAAATGTCAATGAATTCCAATTAGTTTATACTAAAAATCTTTTTTCAAGTCTTAATAATCTTTTGTAAAATATCGTTTAAATGAAATTAAATACATATTCTAAAAATATGTTCAGAATTTTCCAAATGATATATTTTCAGAAAAGTTATTAATTTGGAAATAAACGTCTTAAAATAACGCTTATTTTAATTAATTCACCCTTATCTCGATTTTACAACATTTCATTTTGATAATTTATTAAATAATTTTAAAAATTTAAGTCCCTTTCGAAAATATACTTTAGATTTCTCATAAATTAATTTTGTTCCAATTTTGAAATATGTCTATTAAAAATGAAATATTTTTTAAATAAATATTTAATTATTACATTCATTTCTTGATGGAAAGGGAAAATTGGAAAAATACTATTTTAAAAAACCTTTTGAATGAAATTTAATTATTTCTGTAAATTTATGTTTTTAATGGGAAAAAATTTTATTGTCTTACTGTTTTAAATTAAATATTATTAGTATTTTTAAGAGAGATATACTTTAGAATTTTTATATTTAAAAATGTCATTATTTACAGAAATGAGATAAAAAAAGGTTTTTTTCCATAAATTGCGATTGAAAAGCTTTTAATTTAAAAAATTAAAGGCAAATTTACAGTTTTAAGGTAAAAAAATAGAATTTTTGTAGTATCTTTAGAATGCTTTTTTTAAATTTTCTTTATTTAGATAATTAAGTGAAACACTAGTAGAATTTGTATTTTTTTGCTGCGGATTAATAATTAATTCATTGTTCTCATCCGTGAATTATTATTTCTTGAAAATTGTATCTAATTTGAATATAAAGGTAGGTAAACTTTTTTGCTTTATTTGAAAGTTAGAAAATACGATATTACTACTTGTTTTCATTTAAATAATATATAATTTCAATTTCAAAGTAAAATATTCAATACCATTCTTTTTTTTTATAATTGTCTATAATTAAAAAAAATTCTCGTGTGAAAATTGTGATTAAAAAATTGTTCAAAGAAGTATATACGCATTTTATGAGAAATTCGAGTCGCGAAGGATAATAATGATTAAAAACATTCCAGCTCGGTATAAAGGGATCGGAAATAATCGCAATTTTTTTCTGAGTATTTCCGCTTACTTTACATGAATTAAATTTAAAAAAAATGTTTAAGTGCAAAAAGATGCATACGAAATAGATTCTTTTCGAATAAATAACTAAATACACAACTCTGAGATTAAGAGACACAATTGTACTCTTAGTTTGTTATTGCATAAACACAATTGAAGTTGGCAAACAATGAAGAGATTTTTTTTTGAGAAACTGTTAATTATTGAACTTCCCCTATGGCACATGTATGCAAGACGAAGAATTGCATCAGAAATCTTCTCAGATGTAATCTGACTTTCACGTTAACGAGCATCACGATTGAATCTGTTGAAGAGAGTCGCAACCTTTTGTCGAGTGAATGAAAATGCGTTTAGTTCACTTCAAGTATCATCAATAAATTTTTTTAAGTCTGACATAACAAGCATAATCGTTTTTCATCATATGGAATAAGTACAATTGCATTTTCTTCTCATATAATTTTGTTAGTATTCAATTTTTCCAACGTATTATTCTCAGTTGAAGGAAAAAGTCAACAGGTGCGTTTTTAGTTCAAAGACTATTTGCGTAATCTTTTCATAATTTACCTAGCGTGAAAAAACAATTAATTACATTAAATCTTATGGAATTTTGTAAAAAAATACACATTGGAATATTTATAGTCGAATTTCAATGCGAAAGTAAAATAAAATTTTATTTGCATTTTTTAATGAAGTTTTTAAGAAAAAACGTTGAAATTCGTTATAGACATTCAGTGCGTAATTTATACGAAATTCGAAAAAAAGTGGTAGAAATTATTTTCACCCTGGGTCGAAGTTATCAAAAATTCACGTCTTGTAAATTTTAAAAATATAAATTTTAAGATTTTTAAAATATTTTTTTAAAACATTTAAAATATTTTTTTAAAACATTTTAAATATTTTTTTAAAACATTTTAAATTAAAAGAAAAAAATTCATGGAGAAGTACGATAAAAACGAGAAATTGTGTAAAGCAATGCAATGAGAAGCAGTTTGCTCCATTTACGTCCAGTCACCATTAGATGGCAGAAGCATGCAGGCAACGTAGTCTTCGTGCACGTTATTCGATTGTACGAAAGCTTTCAGTGTTTCTAGAAAAATTTATTCGAAATTGTTAATTTGTTGCTGAAACATTTTTTGCTCCGAAATAAAAAAAATCTAATTATTATTATCAAGTGTCTCAAACAAAACACATATAAAATACTTTTAAAAAAAAATTTTTAAACTCCCAGAAAAAATAATGCGCGACTATTTTTTCCAAGAGATTCTATTTCGAATTTAAGTATTATAGTATAAATTTGGTAAATATGAAAGCGGATAACTTTAATTTAAAAATACATTTCAAAATGAATAATAATTTCGTAGTGCGGCGAATTTTATTGCTCGAGAGTTAAACCGTCTATACTGATATTTAGAACGCTGCGCTGACTGGACTGTTAATGAGAGTGATTATAGGCTACCGACACTAATGCCATGCATTGGAGCAGACTCAACAAGTTATACAGGCGTTAATTTCCTTCACGCATTATCAATATTTTTGGATAAACCTATTAAAATTATTATTTAAATATAAGACAATTTATGTACAGAAAGCAGACAATAATTTGACGCGTGTACCGATCGTGAAACGCTAATTCAAACATCAATGCAAAATACACTTCTTTTACGAAAACAATTTAAAAACAATTTTGCTTTAGGCAGAATATTGAGTTATAAAAAATGTTTCATATTGAGACATTTTATTTCATCTCTCTTTCTCTGTAGAATCATGTAAAAATAAAGTATTATTTGTAAAACAAAATTTGACACTTTCAGGCAACTTTCAGGTTATGTACAATTGTCTTTTACAAAAACAATTCAGATAGAATAGTTTTGCTTTGGGCGGAATAATACTTGAGAAACAAAATATGCTTCTTATTGAGACATTTTATTTCATCTCTTGCCTTTCTTTTTAGAAACATGTAAAAATAAAGTATTATTTGTAAAACAAAATTTGACACTTTCAGGCAACTTTCAGGTTATATACAGTTGTCTTTTACAAAAACAATTCAGATAGAATAGTTTTGCTTTGGGCGGAATAATACTTGAGAAACAAAATATGCTTCTTATTGAGACATTTTATTTCATCTCTTGCCTTTCTTTTTAGAATCATGTAAAAATAAAGTATTATTTGCAAACAAAAATAACAAAATTTGACACTTTCAGGCAACTTTCAGGTTATGTATAGTTTGTTTTACTTTTTTATTGGCAGCACTCGCACTGTACGGTCGGTAATGTCTAAAAAATAAATTCTCCAATTTTTAAAATTTGTCAGTCAAGTTAATTGATAAATATTTTTCTCTCAACAATGGCATTAATATTCATTTATTCAAATATGTGGTACTACTTAAATCACTATTCAATATTTAAACCATTCAAACATTTATTGTTTCTTACGTACCTAATGTCGATAAAAAAGATTCGATATTGCATGTTTCTGAAAATGACCACATTTCATTGGCGTTTGTCAACAATAATGTGAAGAACGAACCTAAAAGTGTCAGTTTTTTTAAAGAATAAAAACGCATGTGAAATTACTTCTGTACGACAGTTTTTGAAGGGAAATCTACTGCATTCTCTTAAAGGATCTACTCTTTCTCTCTCATTCTAATTGTAAAGGATTTAAATAAAATAATGTTGGAAGGGTCGATACAGACTTTTAAAGTACATTATTATGTTTACTCTCTTTTTTGAAGTGAATATTGAAAAAAATAGAGTTCTAATTAGAAACGTGTGTAAATGGCACCTGTGGGTACTTAGAGTGTTTAGCAAGCTCAGCTGTTGTTGGCAGTTTGAATTGCTACTCTTCCTTAACCGTAGATTACATCGGAAGATTTACCAAAGCACCGAAGTTCCGATCCATTAATGAGCAAGTTTCCGGAGAGTTTGATAACTTCTTGAGAGTATGTATATAAGTACATGTGTACCTTACGCCCCCTGCTAACCACTTCTAATCAAACTTTGACGTTTCTGAGGATCGCAACGAAATTCTGGACATTTGGATAAGCCATCTAAAGCTGCAAGAAGCAAGATTTTAGGTATGTCTTGCATGAGTAATCAACACTTTCCAAGAAGGTATCGTTTTTTAAGAAAGTATTTAAGAAATATAATTTAATATAAAAAATAATAAGGATCTTTTATCTTTCTATCGAATTGGAAATCATTATTTAGTTCAGGAGTGTTACAACTTTACCAAACGAATAATTACTATAATGTCGAATATTTGACAATCTCAGAATTGGTTACCAAGATTTACCACTATTTGGAAACGAACAAAGACATCAGAAGCTTTAGCCAAACAACATATTCAATATTAATTGTCCAATATTGACAAAGCTGTCCATATGTATTGAATCAATTTTGTCATCCCAATGGTATACGGGTTTATTTTTTCTAGAATTCGCAAACTGTACGTTTCTGTGAAGGATAGCAGTAAATAACTGTGAAATAACAGAAGCTACGCCATTAATGAAATCCCAATTGTATTTCGACCAAGGGGCGTTGTGATGGTGCCGTTGATTGAAATTTATGTCCGATGAGACCTCAGAGCCAATTCTGCAAACTCTTCCTGTAACGGCAATGGTGCGATTATGCAGCACAATGCAACGTAATGCAAGACCGTGTCTGCCAGTAGAGGAACTTTGTGTTTGACGATGCGAATTGAAGCTGATTTTCATGGCCAATTAATTCATTAAACTTAAACCATTTAAACCAACATTCGATCAATGTGCTCTAAATATTTGCTGTACAAAAAAAGGAAAAAAAGCTGCGAAATCAATGAAATAAAAATAATACAGAAAGGAATAACAATATAGTGAAGAAAATAAAATTATTATTGGATCATTAGTTTTAATTGATGATTAAAAGTAGGGGTCCAATAATCCTTGAGGAAGAGATACCGAATCATCAACGTTTTGTCACCCGACTAATTCTAACTGAGTTAGGTGAGTAACTAGGGTCAGTCACTGTCTGTCTACAAACTGCCATCAAGTTAACTAGTTGTGTACTGTCATCAGCATTCTTCTTCGACTCTAGATTAGGAAACGTCTTCATGTGCCAAAAAACCTTCTTCGAATTGTGAAAATTCTTAGTGAAATTTGTTCAAGGAGATGATTTCTACTACGAGGCACATATCTATTTTTCTAAGAACTGCATTACCTCGACATCAACGTCAAATCAATAATTCGGTCACTAAAGGGTTAATATCGTCACCTGGATTCACCTTTCACTTTGGCTGATCCGAAAACAATTCGAAGGAAATCTACTGCATTCTCTGTTTTCGCTAGACAACGTCATTTCTTCGATCTCACACTGAAAGAGTAATTACTAGTTGGGTCTACAACTTTAAAAATAATTTTAAAACGAAAATAACTAATACTTTAAAATTTGGTCCCATTTAAATTCGGGAATTGATTCCACAAAGTTCTATTTCTAAAGACATCTGGATCTACCCTTTCTCTCTGTTTCTAAATGTAAAGGATTCAAATAAACCATTAATAATGAAGCGTATAGAGAAAAATCGCTGAAAATAAACAAAAACAAGTAGAATAGAGTTGTATCGAGAAAGAACAGTGAAAACAAAAGAGTTTAAGGTGTCCGGCTATATTTCTTATTGGTGGCAGGCGAAACGATTTTGCTACTGCGGGCTGTAAATAATAATTGTTTATGACGTGATAAATAAACTTCTATAGGTGCTTGTTTACTATCCAATACTAAAACAATACGTTTGGTAAAATTAGTAACAGTAAAGATTCGATAATAGTTTATTTTTATGTAGGGGATACTATTGTTGATTGTCGCTAGTTTCATCTAATAAAAGATAATAAGGAATGTTAAAATCTTCTAAAAATCTTCAAAAAATTCCATCCTTCAGCTAAGGCTCAGTAAAATATTCTCTATAAAACAATTGTTAAATATTTGCCATTTCGTTTTCAATATATATATAATTCACTGAATAAGAAAAGCCAGAACAAATGGTATTTGACTCTCAATCTATTACTTCAAGTTTGAAGTTGGGTGTCTGTAGAAACCGTGGTATATTACTGAATTCAATGTAGAGTCGTAAGCCCATAAAACTTTATCAAAGTGAAGTTTACCGCCTTGTGGCAGTTTTCAACTCAAGAATAAAACCCCAGTATAAGCTGGACTCGTGATGCCGCAGTGCTTCGTGCAATTTATCGTGTGATTTAAAAAAAACGCCTAGTACTAAATTTCACGCTTTTCGTCATTTCAGTCGACAGTGACTAGAAAAATTGTAGTTTTTACTCTTATTTTTTTTTTTAAATAAACGACGTAACATCAGCTACAAATATTCATCGGTAAAAGTGCACCACCACCACCACCCTGAAAATCTGCGTCGTAAACAAATTATATTTAGTATATTTTTTATGTCATATCGATTTACGAGCACGTTCCAGCTTTAAAAGTGTATTTTTTTAGTATAAAAAAAATATTCCCTGTCATCCGCTAAAAAATCCGATGCTATTTTAGAACATAAACTAATATTTCAGGGTATTTTGTCAAAAACGAAAACAGGGTTGCCACAAATATTTATTTTTATGTTTCCCTGACTTTTCCCTGATTTTCAGACAAAATTCTCACTTTTTCCCTATGACAATAAAAAAAATTCTGATTCACTCTAAAAATTATTAGATACTCAAAACAATGTTCTATTAAATTTATTTACAAATTTCATTAATTGTAAAATTATTCAAAAACATCAATAACTAAATTTTTAATTAAGAATTTAATTATTACTTTTCCTGGGAAATCAAAATTCTTCAAAATATTCAAATTAAAACCTTTTTGAAACTCAACAATTTATAGGAATTTATTATTACAAAACATAAAGAAGACGTTCTTCATGTTTTGTTATAATTTAAATAACCATGAAATTTTTCAACAAAAATTTAATTATTTACAAAAAACCTAATAAAATCCTTCAAAAGAATTCAATTATTTTTAAAAGTAGTAAATTTTCTCAAAAAATTAAATTATTTGAAAAAATTGTAATAAAACTCGTTGCAATAATTCAATTATTTTCATAAACAATAAATCGATTATTCGGTAATTTCATTTTTTAATCAATTTTTATTGGAAAATTCTAGAAAAATTCAATTATTTAAATTGAAAAATAAATAATTTATTGAATAATTGAATGTTTGTTAAAATTGAATTTTTATAAAGAATTTTATCAACAAATTTTTAATAATTGAATTCTTTTGACAAATTTTAATAAATTTTTTAAGAATAATTATATTTTTCGAGAAATTTGATTAAAATATTGTATCCAAAATTAATTCAAATCCTGCGATGAGTTTCATGAAAATAATTTTAAAAAAATTTCCAAAAATGTTATTAAAATTTTTCTAAAATAATTGAATTTTGGTGAAGAATTTTATTATTTGTTAAATTTTTTTAAATAATTGATTCATGTGACGAATTTTATAAAAATCTTTTTAAATAATTAATAATTTTCAAAAAATTTTATAAAATTTTGTATATTAAATAATTGAACGTACGTGAAAATTTTATTATTTATGAAAATAATTGAATTATTTCAAAGAAATTAATTAAAAATTTTATAAATTATTGAATTTTTGTAAAATTTTAACATGAAATTTATTTAAGTTTTTAAATATATTTGAATTTTGAAAAAAATTGTATTATTTTTAACAATAATTGAAATTTTGACAAAAATTAAAAAATTTTTTAAAAAACAATTAAATATTGAAGAATTTCATTATTTATAAAAATAATTGAAATTTTTAGAACATAATTGAATTTCTGCGAAGAATTTTATTACTTTTGAAAATAATTTAATTTTTCCAACGAATTTTATTCAAGTTTATAAAAATAATTGTATTTCGGTGAAGAATTTTATTATTTCTAAAAATAATTGAATTCTTCAAAAAACTTTGTTAAATTTTTTTTAATAACCGAACTCTTGCGATGAATTTTATAAAATTCTTTTTAAATAATTGGTATTTTTCGAAAAATTATTTGAAATTTTTTATGTTAAATAATTGAATTCCTGTGAAAATTTTATTATTTATGAAAATAATTAGTTTATTTAGAAGAAATTCATCAAAGATTGTGTGAATTTTTGAATTCCTGTGAAATGTTTCCAAGAATTTTATTAAAGTTTTTAAAAATAATTGAATTTCGAAGAAGAATTGTATTATTTATAAAGATAATTGAAATTTTGACGAGAATTTTTAAAAAAATTTTTAACATAATTGAATTTTGGAGAAGAATTTTTTTATTTTTAAAGATATAATTAAAATGATTAGAATTTTTTTTAATTTTTGAATATAATTGAATTTTTGCGAAAAATTTTATAACTTTTGAAAATAATTGAATTTCTGTAATTATTTGTAACTTTCCATAATTAAATTTTTTTAGTATTTTTAATTAAAATTCTTTTATCAATATCAATCAATTCTTTCATCAAGTATTTATGAAAATTGTAAAAATTATTCATTACATAATTTATAAGTCCTAATTTTAAGATAGTTCTTTAAAAATTAAGTTATTTAAAAAGAAATTAGAGTCTGAAATAGAAAAAATTTAAGGTTTTGTTTTAAAATTCGTGGTTATTTTTATAGTTTACAAGGAAAACAAAAAAACATCAGAATTTAGAGCTTTTTCATGAATTTTTGAAATTTGATTTTTTCCAGTACTTTTATTAAAAATCCCTGACTTTTCCCTGACAAATTTTACTTTCCCTGACTTTTTCCTGAATTCCCTGACTTCCCTGACCTGTGGCAACCCTGGAAAAATATTCTAATGGAAATATATAGTTGGAGGAGGTGAAAATTACTACTGGTATGTTGCTCTCCTCTTGATTCATAATTTATATGAATATTATTATTTTTGTAGGGAGTTTAATACAAGTCGATAGAGAATAACTGTTAAATTAGTGCCCCTAATTATTTTCTACATAATTAAGCGTTATAAACAATTCGTTATAGCAGATTTTCAATATTTGTAAATCTCGTTCGACAATTAACTATTTGGATATTTACATTTGGTTTGCTGTTAGTAATAGAAATTTAATGAAAATAGAATGAAGCTTGTTGAATTGAAGTGGTAACGAATAGAGCGCCTGGTCCTTTGACCCAAATGTAGATTGAATAACTCACAGGTTATATCAGACGAGCTGATTAAGAGACACAAAGTGCAACATGATTTGATTAATTACAGGTTTTAATTGTCACATTCCCTCGAAACCAGCCTATTATATGCTCACTCGTTAATTTACATTCGAATCGTGTAATTTGCTGAATTCACTAAATAACCGAATAGTAGAATTCGAGTTGAATAATTCGTTATGGAAATCTTCTGCAAGAGTCGTTTATGATTATCTCGTGCATTAAAATTGCGTTCAATGCAAATAATATTATCGAATTATTAAGCGTCGATAATACGTTAGGTATCCGGAGCGCATCCCACGTTGGAGGAAATAATTTATTAATTATTATTATTATTTTTACAAAACAAACTGGTAATATTTCACTGTTGTATGTGCATTTGATTTACAATATTATATTAACCATTTTGAAATTAATACTAATTAATTATTGAAATTTAATATTATAGTGATAATAGAAGTTGGGATACCCTCACAGTACGAAATATTTGTAAAAAATTCAAAAATCATGTAATTTGAATTCACATCTGCTGAAATTTTACAGTAATGTATATTTAAATTTTTTGCATTTATAATATTTTTAATATTTTTAAAGTTAGGTATTGAATTGGATACTAAAGGTACTGCTTTGGAAAAAAATTATCATCTTTGCTTAAGGGGCCATATGGTCAAGAAAAGTAGGCGTGGAATGGAAGCTACGAAAGTCACAATTTGCTTTAATCAGATCTGGAGTAATTGTGATTCTGTCGATTTTCATTGACGCCTGAAGCTATGTAGCGACCTTCATATGCGTATGAGCACACGCAGGACAACACAACACGGCGATATATGAGTATAGGGTGTATAAATGCCTCAACCCGGTTGATTGAAATTTATGTTTTAATTTATAGCGAATAGATGCTTGCTTCCCAAACAACATGCAGAGCAAGAGAATAGAGGGTCATTTTGCTACTCTGTTTACTGTTAATTTACACTGACGGGTTCACGTCTAAGTGAGTTCGAACAAATAAAATCATGCGACATTGAAATTTCCCGAAAAAATACCTCTAGCAAAAATTAGAGAATGATTTTTCGTAAATAATTTTCTACTGCGTGACGTTGTAATTGTAAATCAACTTGAAACATATTTCGTGTTTTATTATTTTCCATATTCATGTTCAACTGGCGTGAATATTAATAATAAAATAAATAAGTAAGACCCTAAGTGAATTGCTGGTGACTATAGATATGACGTTCTGTTTTACCGACCGCAGCTAATTACCTACCGTGGATAACTTGTGGCCATTTAAATTCATTTTTGTTTTACTAGCAACAAACAATGCGTAATTTTTTTTCAAATAAATAAATTACTGATAGAAAAAGATTTATTTCCACTTTGTTTACCCCAAGTAATTAAATACAACACAAAGTAATTTTGCCTATACAATAAGAAAATACCGCATTTTCAAAAGATAAAAGTGATTTTTGCTTTTGAAACTTACGAAAATATTCATTTAACTTGAACAAAATCTACATTTACATCTTGTTTTCTTAAAATTACCATAGGTTCTTTATATATAAGATTTTCTGCCAGCAACATGTAAAAAAGTTGCGCTCTTTACCTTTCTTTTTATAGAAGCTCTTTCAAAAAGCTTTTAAAAGGATGCCGTAAAAAATCAGAAGAAATTCTCAAGGAACGAAAACTTGAATTTATTTTATAGAGGAAGCTAGACGGAGATTAGCTATTTCTTAAATTTGAAATTCCTACAATGTTTTAAAAGGTGTTTTTGCGTTGTCTTAAAATATCAATAATTTTAGACGAATTTTTCGTTTAAACGAACGTCTGATATTATAAATGAAGAAGAAAATTTATAAGTTCGTGAGATATTTTTATGAAGTAATAATAAGATTTTAGAAGGGTCTGCAATTTAAGGAAAAACGGTGATGAAAATTCAGAGTGTATTGGGAGTGGAAAACTAAATAGAAACTAAATAGAAACTACTTCATGATTACATAGTTAGATAATAAAACTTATAAATTAGCAAATGAAGAAAAAAAAGGGAAGATAGTAGCAAAATAGTTTTTTATGTGAAGTATGTAGGGAATGGAAATCATGTTTTATACTTTATGAATACCGTGAAATATTTTTGAATGTTGTTCAATTAAGGATGTAATAATTTAAAAATAAATTCATTAAATGGATCGCCTTAAGTGTTTCTACTGTGAACCATTGAAGTGTATTGGTGCACGCCGCACGTATAGAGGCGAATAAAAAAGCTATAAGCTAAAAAGTTGTTAGAAGTAGTGAAAAATTTTAATCAAGAGCCGTAATTGAATTTCGATCCAAGTTCTTGTCGAGTGAGATTTATTTTTGCGCTCTGGAGTAATGTTTAATCGTAATTTGCTTCCAGGGCAGAGTTTAGTAAAAGAGCATAGTACGATTACTGGAGGACTCGATTCAATCAAGGTTTATTGTTTAAAAGCGCTACCCCACGATACCACAGAATCCCAACACCCACTGTATTAGGGCCACCTGAATCAAGATTGTAAAGCGCCAATGCCACCGGCACCGTACTCACTGAATCTTCAGCCACTGGGGCTTGATCGTTCAGTTCATTCGACCTGAATTACATTGACTTTGCCGCACATTAATTACCATTAGTGGGGATTGCTCTAATTCCATTTTGCAAGTTCCACTACGAAATACCTCTTTCGCTCGCCAGCTTTCAAATCATGTGCCACACAGAAATATATATGTATATCATTTACATGTTGTCTTGGGGGCATCGGAGGAATAGTATTTATCGTAAAATTGTGATTATATCGGGCAGTTGGAGCATTATCAAAATTTAAAAATTTGAAGATTTAAAGAATGATTGATCGTTGAATTCAATGTTTAATATTCAATGTTTAATATATTAAAGAATGAAAGTTTGAAAGATTTAAAGATTGAAACATTTAAAGATTGAAAAATTTAAAGGTTGAAACATTTAAAGATTGAAAGATTTAAAAGTTGATAGATTTAAAAAGATTTAAAGATTTAAAGATTTAAAGGTTGAAAGATTTAAAAAGATTTAAAGATCTAAAGATTTAAAAACATTTAAAGATTTAAAGATTTTTAGAATTTGTAGAATTTGTAGAACGAAGTGTGAATGTCTCTAATCATTAACAATATCGGACTTCAGGTGTTTTATTTTAAAAGAAGCCCTCAACTGATGGCAAAAAGGGTGTGAAAATAGTTGTATGAGGAAGGAGTGGCATGCCCTGATAGTAATTCACCTTCTCAACGCGATGTGGGAAAACCCCACGTGACAGTATAGGAAAACATGTTCTCGTACTTTACAACTTCTTCCTAAATAAAAGAAGACCCAAGTCCTAAACTAGAAGGAATCAATTCTTCATAAATTTGAAAAATTCCATCTCCATACAATGATTGCACGGAATTTAAACCTTGTTTTCTCTTCATTACCTCGTGTATAATTAATATAATTTCAGCATGTGTTTTAGTTAGAGAAACATAATTTCTTCTCTAAATAAGCCAAAGGCCATTTTGAAATTAATATTTTAAAGCTAAGGTTGTATAAACGTTTAACAAAACAACTATACTGAAAAAAAATTTATTTGATTCAAATAAAAATTATTTGATTCAAGTAAATATTTATTTGATTATAGACAAATAATCGGTTATTTGAATCAAATAAATTTTTTTTTCAGTGTATCAGCATTCACTTTTTTGGAAGAAATCATCTTGATAATCATTTTGTCAAATGATTACAGTAGAGTACATTACACCCTTCGGTGCTTAACAAGAATTGAATACAATTTTTATCAAAAGCATTAATGGAATTACAATCTTGATATAATCAATATCATTTAACATAATGTAGACTCTCTGAAAACGCCATCAAGTCACGTCGTCGTATTTCTTGCATCGTATTCTACGAGACCAATTACTGCACTAACGAACAACTAAATTCCTGAGGAGAATACAACCCTTTTGCCTTCAGCAATATGAATACGACTGTATGTTTGAGAATACCAGTGAAAATGGGTCATTCACGGATATGGCATTGTATCCTCCTTTACGCATATCACATAATTAATTCAATCAATATATTCTCTGCAAGTAGAGCGATTAATTTTAAACATTTCACTTTTACCAAATATTCATACAGTCAAAAAAAAATTCATCCTTTATAATCATGTTCTTTAATTTTTTCTACTCTTTCTTCTAAATGTAACATTTATCATTTTTTATTATTCAGGGTTGCCACAAATATTGAATTTTATTTTTCCCTGATTTCCAGACAAAATTCTCACTCTTTCCCTATGACCATAAAAAATATTCTGATTCACTCTAAACATTATTAGATACTCAAAACAATGTTCTATTAAATTTATTTACAAATTTCATTAATTGTAAAATTATTCAAAAACATCAATAACTAAATTTTTAAAGAAGTATTTAATTATTTATTTCAATTATTACTTTTCCACGGGAATTAAAATTCTTCAGAACATTCAAAATCAAACCTTTTTGAAACTCAACAATTTATAGGAATATTATTACAAAACATAAAGAAGATGATCACCTTTTTCATGTTTTGCTATAATTTAAATAAACATGAAATTCTTTTAAAAAAATTTAATTATTTACAAAAATTCCAATAAAATCCTTCGCAAGAATTCAATTATTTTTGAAAGTAGTAAATTTTCTCAAAGAAACTTAATCATTTAAAAAAATTGTAATAAAATTCGTTTCAATAATTCAATTATTTTCATAAAAAATAATTCGATTATTCGGTAATTTCATTTTTTAATAAATTTTTATTAGAAAATTCTAGAAAAATTCAACTATTTTAATTTAAAAATTAAATAATTTATTGAATAATTGAATGTTTGTTTAAATTAAATTCTCATAAAGAATCTAATTAGAAAATTTTTAAATAATAGAATTCTTTTGACAAATTTTAAAAATATTTTTTTTCATCGAATTCTTCAAAAAATTTTAAATAATTGATTTCTTTGAGAAATTGAAATTAAATTTTCCAGAATAGTTATTATTAAGCAAAGTTTTAATCCATGTTAAAATAATTGAATTTTGCAAAGAATTTTAATAAAATTCCTTAAAATAATTAAATGTTTGGTGAATAATTTTCTTATTTATCGAGATAATTGAATTATTTATGAAAACAATTGAGTAGTTGCTAAGCATTTTATTAAAAACTTTCAAAACTGACTTTCTGAGAAGAATTTTATTATTTTAACAAAAATAATTTAATTATTGAGAAAAATAATATTAAAATTTAAAAAAAATTGAATTTCTGTGAAAAATTTTGATATTTTTAAAAATAATTGAACTATTACGAAAATTTTTTAAATACAATTGAATTCTGTTTGTCAATTTTGTGAAAACAGTAGATATAAAAAATCATTGACTTGCGAAAAGTTTTTGAAAAAAAATTAAATTTTACAAAGAATTCTATTAAAATTTTTTAGAGTAAATGGATTTTTGCGAACGTTTTTATTAGAATTTTTCAAAATACTTGAATTTCTAAAAAGAAATTTATTATTTTTTAAAAATAATTGAATTCTTGTGATAAATATTCTTTTTTATAAGAACATAGTTGAATTTTGCAAATTTCATAAAAATTCTTCTAAATAATTGAATTTTTCGAAATAATTCATTGAATTTTCCCAAATGAATTAAAAAAAAAATTTTTAATAATTGATTTCTTCGAGAAATTAAAATTAACTTTTTCAGAATAATTACATTTTTCAAGTAATAATACTGTATAATTGTAGTATTAAAAATAATATAAATTCTGTGATAAATTTAATGTTTTTTAAAAATAATTGAATAATTGCTTAGAATTTCATTACAATTTTCAAAACAAATTGAATTCCTGGGAAGAATTTTGTATTTATAGGAAAATTATTGAATTATTACTTAGGAAAAAATTTTATTAAAATATTTTAAAAAATAATTGAGTTTCTGTGAAAAAATTCGTTATTTTTAAAAATAATTGAATTAATACGAAGATTTTTACAAACAAATTTTTTTAATGTAATTAAATTGTATTGCGGGAAGTTTTGAAAAATAATTGAATTCTATTATTACTTTTTTGAAAATAATTGAATTCTTGCGAACGATTTTATTAGAATTTTATAAAAATTATTGTTTGAAATAATTAATTTTTTCCAAATTTTACAAATATGAAAATTTTATTTTTATTAATTTCATCCTAGTGAAAAATTTTAAGTGTGAAAATAATTGAATTTTTCTACTAATTAGTATAAAATTGTATTAAAATTAGTTGAAATTCTTCGATGAGTTTTACTATCAATGAAAATAATTGAATTCATGTATTCGAATTTTTTCAAAAATTTTAAAGAATTTTATTATATTTCTTGAGAGTAGTTCTTCGATCTCTAATAATTTAGGATTTAGGGCAATTTTAATTAGAGGATTTAAAATTTTAAAGTAGTGGAAATTCGCCCAAAAAAATAGAAATAGTATTTTTTAGTTGCTAAATCTTAAAAATGTACCCAAATAGTAATTAATTAAGAAAAGATAAAAAACTTTTTTCCCAAAAATGCTTAATTACATATTACAATGTGTGTCTATTTATGAAATACTTGAAATTTAAAAGTAGTAATGAAAAACTTTTAGCGGGATCAATTTTCTATTCACTTAGATTTAACATTGGATTTGAACCATCTTACTTACCCGAGGGAACCAATTATGGAAGATTAACGTTTATTCAAGACGACCGCCACACTACATCCTGCGAACACTAAAGCCAGTAGCAATTGCATTCAATCCTAGTAACTTCGACATTAAGCTTCTCTTTTTCCTGGTAACTCACATTGAAATAAAACTTCGGTTACGTATATATATATTTTTTTATCAACAAAAGGATGCTCGTAAATGGAACATGAGAAAAAAAAAATAATAAAAGATATTATTATTATTATTATATTATTATTATTATTTATTTTATTATTTATTATTATTTCTTATTATAAAATAATAATATTATTATTTTTTTATTAATTATAATAAAGAATATAATTTATTCATTCCTGAACTAATTAAGAACATATTAGAAATATAAAATTTTCTGATCCGTACATAGCATTTTTAAAAAAATTAAAGTAGGAATTTTGTTGTCTTTCATTCTTTAACTAATTAAGAACATATTAGAAATTTAGAAATATAAAATTTTTTGGTCCGTACATAACATTTTTAAAAAATTAAAAATAGGAACTTTGTTGTCTACAAGCAGTTCCCTAAGTAGTTAAATTTGAAGTCTATAAAAGTCAAAGTAGGTAGCGGTTAAAACGGTTTATTTTGAAAAAAATGTAATCAAGAATATAAATTCTCGAACTTGAAATTCAACCTTTAAGCGGGGAAATTTTTAAACAAATAGGAACTGTAGAGCGAACTAAAATTTTTTTGGACTTGATTCTAATTTTACGTAAAACAGACAATAAGAATCGATTGTAATATTTTAATGAATAAAATATTGTGGAATGGGGTTATTAATATATAGGAGCAACTTTGTAAACAGAGTAGTCATTAGTTAGTTAGTGGACAAGGGGCTGTAGGGGGTGAGAGGAATCTGTGACATCAAATCGAGTACCATCGTAAGCGTGGCGTCGTTTAATGGTGTTTAGTGGCTAATGGGTTAACGAAACTGAGGTGACTTTAAGTAATTGATACAGCCCCGAATGTTAATATTTGTTAGCACTGCTTACAGAATCGTCTGCAATAGTAAATATTGCTACAAACATTTTTTTTTCTTCAAATATTTTTCCTATAAAATTGTTTTTGATAAAAATTATTTTCGATAAAAATTATTATTGATAAAAATTATTATTGATAAAAATTATTATTGATAAAAATTATTATTGATAAAAATTACAGGGCTCGAACCAGTGAAAGTATTTAAAAATACGGGCTTTACGGACCAAAAACGAAAAATTACGGACCATTTACGGACCAATTACTGACAAAAATATATAAGAGAACATTTTACTTAAAACTGTAAATTAGATTTTTTCATAACTAGAAAAACATGAAGATATCGATAAATTCATTGAGCGATCGATTACTTCATGTTTTATAAGAATTAAAGATAGAGTGATAAAATCATTATCACATCAATTATTATTTTCAAGAATTTTTAACTAAAATTCATCTTAAAATCGAATATTTATAATGATTTTCGAAAAAGTTCTTTGACAATTTTCAAATACATTTCTTTACAATATTCGATTTTTCAATTATTTGTAAATTCTTAAATTAAATATGTATTAGAAAATAAAAACTTCAAATAATATAAAAAAAAAATACGCAATTAAAATTTCTCAAAAAAATTAATTCCACAGAATTGTAACTTAGTTAAAAATATGAAAAATTCAAATTTTCAAAGGTTTGAGTCTAAAACCTTTTCAAAATTTAATTATTTCTAAAACTTTACGCTCTAATACTTTTAATATTCAATTATAATTTATAATCTAAAATTTTAACTGAAATCCATTTTTAAATCAATTTTTATGAGAAAATTCTACGAGAATTTCATTATTTAAATACAAAAAAACAATTTATTGAATAATTACATATATTTTTTAAAATTGAATTCTTTTAAAGAATTGAATCAATCAATTTTCAAATAATTTGAATTCTTTGGCAAAATTTTATTAAAATAGATATTAAAAAAAATTAAATTAGGGAAAATTTTTTAAATAATTGAAATTTTGACAAGAAATTTATTAAATTTTTTGAGAAGAATTTTATAATTCATCGAGATAATTGATAATTTACGCAAAGAATTGCATTAAAAATTTTGAATTCAATAATTTTATTCTTTAAAGAATCAAAAATTTATTAAAAATAATATTTAAATTCTAATAAATAAATTGTAGCAGAGGTTATTAAAATAATTAAATTTCTTTAATAAATTTTAATAAAATTTTTAAGAATAATTACATTTTTCGAGGAGTTCGATTAAAATTGTATTAAAAATAATTGAAATTCTGCAATTAGCTTTATTATTTATCAAAATAATTGAATTCCCAATAAGAATTTTATTATTTGCCAAAAAAATTAAATACCTGTAAAAATTTTATTATTTATGAAAATAATTGAATATTGCGAAGAAATTTATAAAAAAAAATTGTAAATTATGAAATTCCTGTAAAATTGTTATTATTTTTTGAAAATAATTATAGGTTTGTGTAGAATTTTAGTAGATTTTTTTTTAAATAATTGAATTCTTTTGGAAAATTTTATTGAAATATTAGATATTGAAAATTATGGAATTTTAGAAAACTTTTGAAAATAATTGATATTTTTCCAAGTATTTTATTAAAATTTTTGAAAATAATTGATATTTCGAAGAAGAATTTAATTATTTCTAAAGATAATTGAAATGTTGACGAGAATTTTTTAAAATTTTTCGAACATAATTGAATTTTTGTGAAGAATTTTATTACTTTTGAAAATAATTGAATTCCTTCAATCATTTGTAATTTCTCTAAAATTATACAAATTATATCGTATAATTTACGTACTTTACGGATCTTTTTTCAACCGAATTACGGACTTTACGGACCTTTTTTCAAAAAAACGGACTTTTACGGACACGGTAAATCGTTAGGTATGAAAATAACACCAAAATGGATTAAAATAACACTAAATTGGATTATTTTAATCCTTTTTGGTGTTATTTTAATACCTAACGATTTACCGTGGGCTTCAAGCAAAGTTACGGACTTTTACGGGATTTACGGACCTAGTTCGAGCCCTGAAATTATTATTGATAAAAATATATTTCTATATTCAAATCTATTTCGAAGAGGAGATGTTAAAAGAATAGGAAGATTAACATGTTTTTTAGCATAACTAATTTTTTAACTAACATATCTTCTTTTCATTAACTGATTTAATAATCAAGAACATTAAAAAAATTAAGTAATAAACGAACATCTCTAACCGTAAAAGACCTCTAAATACTCTTATCAATATCATTAAAAAATTAAACTATATTATTTTTTTCCTTACAATTAAGACTAAATTTCAAAATTTAATTTTTCAAAATCGGAGCATTAATTTCGATATTCAATTAAGAGAAAATAATGAAGTATTGCCTGAATATGATAGTACACGAATTCCAGTTTCAAATATAGCGTTCTGGAATCAATTACTCGACGTCACTAAAATTGAATTTCCTTAAGAGCACGATTACATTGCGGGATCCCCTTCGATATTCGACGTTCAGCAAGTTAGAGTCTCTCTCTCTCTCTCGACAAAGGCAATGGGCCTGTCGATCCCTCGCCTATCATTCGTTTAAGCTTCAAGGGAGCTCGCGAAACAATTTTCAAAGGTAACGAGATTTATCTTCCGGTAGGGAAGCGTCGAGATCAAGTCCAAGATTAGTCCGATCGATGGATACCAGTAAGTTTTTGTGCCGCCCTTTTTATAACCTAATACCAAAACAGGTCACCCTTTTATTCTCCCTCTTAAAACTGACTCGCTAGAGAAAACCTTCTTTTCTTCAGATTCTAGAGATTTTTTACTATAGGTAAAATTCCCAAAACATTTTTCCAAATGAAACTTACAATTTTCATACTTTACCTCAAAATTTCTAAACCTTGATGAAATTCGATCAAAACGAAGGTAAATATTTGTAAACCGTTTATAAATAATTTCATTTTCCAAAGGCATCGCAGGGATTGAATTTATTATTAAATTTTCCATTTTTTTTTTACTTTACGAGATGAGAGTTGAATGAAAATGCAGTTTTGAGAAAAGAAAATCAACGCAAAGAAAAATTATTTATGATCTGATAATAGGATTGTTGTTTTATTACTGTGTTAAAAGAGGATCTATGCTAATACGAAACCTCTTGTAGCAAAAAGTTTATTGATGATTCAACAATAGATCTGCATTGCAGAAAAAGCCATGAAAATATCTGAGCAACTTTACGATCGTCGATTGTCAGAGTTTTTATGAGTTTCTTTTTTTAATATCGAAACTATCTACATTAAAATTTAATCAGCTTTCATTTATCGGAGAAAGTTCAACAACAAGAAAAATATTCAATAGCTTTTTGAGTTTATAACAAAATACAATGGTGATTTTTTTTAAATTCCGTTATACTTTACATTCTGGTTTTAATAAAATATTCCCTCAAAGCTAAGATAAATGTATATTTTCTGAAAAACTTGAGAATTTTAACTTACAACAAGAGTAATAAGGTCTTTAATTACTTTATTTAATAACCTTGCTTTGTAATAATTTTTAAACTGAAATTATAAATCAGACAGTGTTTCTGAAAACTATGAGAACTATGAAAAAGTTCACTAATTATGATTTTTATCAACGTTTCAAATTAAGTTTAATGGGAACTTTAATTAAAGTTCGAAAGAAGAATTTTTCTCTTGTAGAGATTTTTACTCATTTAGAAGTTTTTCAATTTTTTTCCACATTCGGTTAAACGGACAAATTGATAAGACTAGTTAGCAAGGTATTCTGTTTTATCGACCGACGGCAATTATCTACTGCGGGTAAATAAAAAATGTGAATATTGTAAAATCATTAAATTCTCTCAAAATTTCTCAAAATGGAAATAAAATTAATTTCATCAATACTAAACCGATTGAATGAACAACTATGGAAAGTATTCTAATCTTTCCGAGTTATTTTCAATTTTTTGTAAGCTGCGGGAAAAATCTTTCGGATCAGCAGTTATGGAACACATAGGTAAAGAAGATGGGCAAAAGAGAAACTATATGGGAAAAAACTTTTATGCGGGATCATTGTTTGCAAAAGTGGGATATGAATATATTGCAACTGTTGCAGAAAATACTCGGTTCGAAAGATCTCATGTTTCTGCTGCGACTTGCATTCTATTAACTTACAGTTCTGCGGCAAAGTTTAACTTTCAGCGAATTGTAGCATCATTGAAGGGCATCAATTATCCATGAAGATAGTAGTAGCCAGATTTTCCTAATGATGCAATGTTTGCATGATAATTCGTAATGAGGACGGAGATTCAATTTGAAAATCAGAAATACATAAAGACAGATGTAATTTCAGGTTCAGAATACATGCAGGTATTGAAAATCTACTCCGAGGGTAAAAGAGATCAAAATGTTTTAATTAATGTCATAAAAATCGTTGTTCATGTCACGAGTAGGAGGCTCTGGAGTAGCATCTGCGCCAATTTTTATGGCATCGACGTGAACAAATTATTCAATAACCACTTCGAATAAAATTTCAAATGTTACTAAAGTTTGATATTCTGGAAAACAAGACACATCAGTTAATTGTAGACTAGTCAGGGTTGCCACAGGTCAGCGAAGTCAGGAAAAGTAAAATTGGTCAGGGAAAAATCAGGGATTTTAAGTAAAAGTACTGTCAAAAATCGAATTTCAAAAATTCATGAAAAAACTAAATTTTGATGTTTTTTTGTTTGCCTCGTAAACTACAAAAATAACCACGAGTTTTAATACAAAACCTTGAATTTTTTCTATTTCAGACAATAATTTCTTTTTAAAGAACTATCATAAAATTATGACTTAAAAATTATGTGATAAATAATTTTTACAATTTTCATAAATACTAGATTGATAAAAGAATTTTAGTTAAATATAATAAAAAAAATTTAATTTTGAAAAGTTACAAATAATTACAGAAATTCAATTATTTTCAAAAGTAATAAAATTTTTCGCAGAAATTCAATTATATTCAAAAATAAAAAAAAATTCTACAAAATTTAATTATGTTTAAAATTTTTTAAAAAATTCTCGTCAAAATTTCAATTATCTCTATAAATAATACAATTCTTCTTCGAAATTCAATTATTTTTAAAAACTATGATAAAATTCTTGGGAAAATTTCACAGTAATTCAATTATTTACAAAATTTTTGATAAATTTCATTTAAAGAAACCAATTATTTTGATACCCACCCTATTTCCCAAATCCTATTTCACGAAATCTTTTTTCCCGACAAATATTTTTCCCGAAATTCGTCGCAAGAATTCAGTTATTGAAAAAAATTTAACAAAGTTCTTTTCAAGAATTCAATTATTTTTAGAAATAGTAAAATTCTTCACCGAAATTCAATTATTTTTAAAAATATAAATAGAATTCGTTGAAAGAATTAAATTATTTTCAAAAGTAAGAAAATTCATCGCAGAAATTCAATTATGTTCAAAAATTTTTGTCAAAATTCCAATTATCTTTATAAATAATAAAATTCTTCAATATTTATTTATTTAAAAAAATGTTTTTAATTCTAGTCAAAATTGAAATATATTTTAAAAATATATATATTTAAAACCATATTTAAAAACTTGAATAAAATTCTTGTTAAAATTTTACTGAACTTCAGTAATTTATGAAATTTTTAATAAATTTCTTTGAAATAATTCAATTATATTTTCATAAATAGTAAAACTCATCGCAGGATTTTAATAAATTTTGGAATGAATATTTTAATCAAATTCCTCGAAAAATGTAATTATTCTTATTATTCTTATTTTTTATGAAAATCTTCCTATGAATTTAATTCTTTTCAAGAAAATGAAAAATTTCTTAGAAATTTTATTATTTAAATTATAGAATTTCCATAAAATTAGTCTAGAGGAATGAATTTAAAAAATTGTTATAAAATTCTTTACAAGAATTACATTTTTTTTTGTAAATAATCTTTGAAATAAACTTTTTTACTATTTTTTTTAGTTTGAAAGCTACTTTTTTCAGAATTTATTACAAAGTGCGAAGTCTGTAAAACTTTTAAATTTTGTCCCTATTGAAATTTTCGATTGATTTCGATTGATTGATTATTTTAAAGAAATAAGAAAATAAATTTTCATTATAGTTTTTTGGTTTGAAAAACATTGCTTAAGGGTATATCATCAAGATTTTTAAATCTTGAAGAAACCCTTAAGTGTTTTTTTTAACTCTTTTGAATTACAACAATAGAAATGTTAACACCGTAAATCGTTAGGTATGAAAATAACACCAAAATGGATTGAAATAACATTAAATTGGATTATTTTAATCCTTTTTGGTGTTATTTTAATACCTAACGATTTACCGTGAAAATTTTCAATCACCTTCGAAGTGATTAAGAACAATTTCATATTCCTATCCGCATCTTGAAAGAATTAGAAAATAATAAGAAAATAATAAGAATTGATTAAAAAATGAAATTACTGAAAAATCGATTTATTGTTTATGAAAATAATTGAATTATTTCAACGAATTTTATTACAATTTTTTCAAATAATTGAATTTTCATGAGAAAAATTACTACTTTTAAAAATAATGGAATTCTTGCGAAGAATTTTATTAGGATTTTTGTAAATAATTAAATATTTGTTGAAAAATTTCATGGTTATTTAAATTATAACAAAACATGAAGAAGGTGATTATAAACGAAGTCTTCGACTCGGAGTGATCGTCTTCTTTATGTTTTGTAATAATATTCTTATAAATTATTGAGTTCTAAAAAGGTTTGAATTTGAATGTTCTGAAGAATTTTAATTCCCGTGGAAAAGTAATAATTTAGTACTTATTTAAAAATTTAGTTATTGATCTTTTTGAATAATTTTACAATTAATGAAATTTGTAAAGAAATTCAATAGAACATTTTTTTTAGTACAAATAATTTGAGTATTAATAATTTATTAAGTGAATCAGAATATTTTTTATGGTCATAGGGAAAAAGTGAGAATCAGGGAAAAGTCAGGGAAAAATAACGACTACTACGAGTTTTTTTTATTATAAATAATTTATATAAATATATATAATATTACATTTTAATAATAAATAAATATTTGTGGCAACCCTGGACTAGTAGAACAGTATCATAGAATTAAATATATTGCGTATAAAATTTAACAATCATAGCAGATATCTTTTGCGGTTAATGTATATATATATTTTTTCAAAAGCCAAACTTTCTTTCTGTGAGATTTTTTTTTTCAAAAAAACGTCTCTTCCGTGAAAATGAAACCCTTTTTATAACAAGATACGGATTGTGAAGCCAACGATCCGTTTTGCAGCCTTAACTTCCTTTCGTATTCGTGGAAACCGCGGAAATCGCTTAGAAATTTATTTTCATTCGTCTGCAAACTCGGCGAAAAGCAAGGCCGAGGGACAAGGAGCTTAACATTCTCACAGCTTTCTCAGTGGCAAAGGATACATTGCCAGGAAAACTGCTTCAGACTCCTTTACTTGTATGCACAAGAGATTGGTCTTTTGGGAAACGGAAGAGGTAGGTCGACAGGAAAGAACTTTGCTGTCATAAATTATTTTCTTCCACGGTCGAACGCTGCAAATATCAAGTGCATAAAACTTTAATATTCACTTGCCTTGCACTGCTTTTCTCTGTTGTTATTGAAAAATTGCCGTCTCTCTGATTACTAGTTACCATTTTTTATCGTTATATTTCAATTTTACAAGCGATTTTTTTTTCCACCCGAATTCATATACTGAAAAGTAATCGAAGACAAAGTTTCTTCCTCTATTTATTTGTTTGTTAATCTTTAATTTTACAGATACGATTTTGAAATTGTATCGAGTCGTTTTGGCTTTAACTCCTTAGGTGCTTGCAAATACGAATGGTGGATGATTGCGTACTCGTTTGAGGGCAATTTCTCTTCAGAAATCTATTTGACGTCAGCGTTTCTTTTTTAGAGGGTCCCGGAGTTACCATGGGAAAGGAAAACCTTCATAACATCATAGTGCCATATTACAGTTTACTACTTTCTCTGTCAGCATGGAAAAATAAAAGAAAAAGCTCGAGGGATTTTGACACAAACGGCTTAAGTGCACCTTTGGGTAAAGGCCTGAGTCGAGCATTTCTTCTTTTACTAACTTATTTTTGCCCAAGTGTATATGTGGTTCTCTTGCTTAAATGAAAGAAAGGGAAAGACTTTATGAATTCTAGAGAGATTTTTTTTTTTAAGTAAAGTAATATGTGAAGCAACAGAAACTTTATTACTAAATAAAAAGGGGTTTGCTTTACTATTCGCATCAGGTTTATTAAATTATGATGTAAATTAAAGAACACGGTAAAACTTTATTTTCCCTTGACTTTATAGTCTGTATTTAAATGCTCTCTTTTTGAAGTCCTAAAAAGAAATTCGTTTATATAGTTTGCTTTTTGTTTCACATAGTTTCATAGGTTCATAGATTCACAGATTCTACAAATGATCTTAATACGAATTATTTTTGATTTGGGAGAACAAATATATGTGTTGAGAATAAAGTAATGAATTTGAGTTTGTGAAATTGAAACCCGAGCTTATTCCCGAGGCGCTTGAAAGACAATTATATTTAGCTTCGTGTTCCCAGCACAGGTTAAAGTCGAATAGCATGCAGCTTGCGCATTAGGATGGAAGGTGAACAGAGCTCTGTGATATTTTGCTATTAATCGTCTCTGTCGTCTGTGTCCACGTCATGGCTCATGCATATACAGATTGTTTGCCGAGCACTTTGCTTCGACCGACAAGGGTTCAGAAACATATTCCCCAGGATCTACGTTTAAGGTGAATCCATATTCTGCACGTACTTAATCAAGATATTCAACAAACTAATAGACAAGTCCTTCCATTAATCCTACTGCTGAACTTCTAACCTTCCACGCTTTATAGCTTTTCAAATAATAATTACTTGATGCATCGAAAAGTTTTTAAATTCTCGCACTCAACTACGAAAACATATTTACAACTTTTTTTTACGTTATGTTACTATTTAGGTATTTTTTTTAAATTCTAGCAACTGAAAGCTACTAATTCTGTTCTTTAGACTTTAAATCCTCTAAATATTAGAAATCAAAGAACTACTCACAAAAAATATAATAAAATTCTTTAAAACTTTTGAAAAAATTCGAATACATGAATTCAATTATTTTCATTGATAGTAAAACTCATCGAAGAATTTCAACTAATTTTAATACAATTTTATACTAATTAGTAGAAAAACTCAATTATTTTCACACTTAAAATTTTTCACTAGAATTAAATTAATAAAAATAAAATTTTCATATTTATAAAATTTGGAAAAAATTAATTATTTCAAATGAATAAAATTCATAGAAACTATTCAATTATTTTTGCATTAATAATAATAATAATTCATCGCAAGACTTCAATTATTTTTAATTCAACTTTAGAAATTCATTAAAAAAATGTTATTTTTCTGAACATGTAATTTTAATTTCCGAAAATTTAATCCATTTGAGGCATTTTAATAAAATTCTCTGCAAAATTCAATTATTTTCATATAAACAAAAATATTTATCACAAGAATTCAATTATTTTCAAAAAAGTATTAAATTTCTTTATAAATTCGATTATTTTAATCAATTCTAATAAAATCGTTCACAAGAAATCAATTATTTAAAAAAAAATAATAATAGAATTTAATAATTATTTTTTATCACAAGAATTCAATTATTTTTGAAAAGTAATAAATTTCTTTTAAAAAAATCGATTATATAATTCTAATAAAACTGTTCGCAAGAATTCAATTATTTTCAAAAAAGTAATAATAGAATTCAATTATTTTTCAAAACTTCCCGCAATACAATTTAATTACATTAAAAAAATTTGTTTGTAAAAATCTTCGTATTAATTCAATTATTTTTAAAAATAACCAATTTTTTCACAGAAACTCAATTCTTTTTAAATATTTTAATAAAATTTTTTCCTAAGTAATAATTCAATAATTTTCGTATAAATACAAAATTCTTCTCAGGAATTTAATTTGTTTTGAAAATTGTAATGAAATTCTAAGCAATTATTCAATTATTTTTATTAAACATAAAATTTATCACAGAATTTATATTATTTTTAATTCTACAATTATACAGTATAATTGCTTGAAAAATGTAATTATTCTGAAAAAGTTAGTTTCAATTTCTCGAAGAAATCACTTATTTTTAATTTTTTCAATTCTTTGGAAAAATTCAATGAATTATTTCGAAAAATTCAATTATTTAGAAGAATTTTTATTAAATTTGCGAAATTCAATTATTTTCCTGTAAATAAGAATATTTTTTACAAGAATTCAAGTATTTTTGAAAAGTAAAAAATTCCGCGTCAATAGCACATCAAAGTTAGGGAAGAAAATATCGACGAAAACACACAAAAACCGATTTTAGATCGTGATTTAAAACTAATTAAAGCCTATAAATTGTAATGATTCTTTTGAATTAAAACTTTCCCCAGAAACCAAGTTCTTCAGAATTGAAATTTAAAATTAAAAAAATATTTTCCAAAACACCAAGTTCTTCAGAATTGAAATTTAAAATTAAAAAAATATTTTCCAAAAAACCAAGTTCTTCAGAATTAAAATTTTCAAGAAATTCAATTTAAAACAAGTTGATATTTAATTATTCCCATATATATATAATATTATGTCTGTAATTCGCAAAAACTTATGGTAATAAACCGTCTGGTTGGATTTTAAAAAAGTTTTGGAGAGAATGAACTTATTTTATATATATATATATGTGTGACGCTTTAATAATAATGTTCCTGAGAGATGTGAAAATTCTTTTACGTAGATTAAAAGCAACAGTAGGATAATGTGAAAAAAAGAGAAAGAAAATGCAAAGTGAGGGAAGAAAAGGTCTCTGTGGATTCCTTTTACAGGATTGCGACGATTCCCTTTAGCGAATATACGGGTCGGTGGAAATCGCAAAAAGCAATGACGCGAAACGGGCGTAATTCGAGCGTGGTCGAAAATTCTCGGATGGTTAGGGTTGGAAAGGTAAGCATATAGGAAACTATATATGCGAGCATCGCCATGACCGCGTAAGATGGGGTAAAAGAGAGAATTGTTGTTGGTACACGACATGTGCGCCAATGTAAGTGCTTCCACTACAAATATGCATTGCTTCAAGTCATGCTACATTGCATTTCTCTATGTGGATCTTGAAAACCCTTCGAATCCGTGCCTTAATATTCTTGTTTCACGCCAATTATTTTTGGGATGAAAGTTTCGTTTCCTTGTGAAAAAACTAAAAAATGTTACATGAATAAAAAATTAAAAATGTTATATATTAACAAGGTTGCCACGGGTCAGAGAAAACAAAAGTCAGGGATTTTTAGTAAAAGTACTGGAAAAAATCGAATTTCAAAAATTCATGAAAAAACCCTAAATTTTGATGTTTTTTTGTTTGCCTCGTAAACTATAAAAATAACCACGAATTTTAATACAAAACCTTGAATATTTTCTATTTCAGACAATAATTTCTTTTTAAAGAACTTAATTTTTAAAGAACTATTATAAAATTATGACTTATAAATTATGTGATAAATAATTTTTACAATTTTCATAAATACTAGATTGATAAATAAATTTTAGTTAAAAATACTAAAAAAATTCAAATTTTGGAAATGTTACAAATAATTACAGAAATTCAATTATTTTCAAAAGTAATAAAATTCTTCGCAGAAATTCAATTATTTTTAAAAACTTGAATAAAATTGGATGAAAGAATTAAATTATTTTCAAAAGTAATAAAATTCTTTGCAGAAATTCAATTATGCTCAAAAATTTTTCAATTATCAATTATCAAAATTTCAATTATCTTTATAAATAATAAAATTCTTCAATATTCATTTATTTAAAATAATTTTGTTAATTCTCGTCAAAATTGAAATATATTTAAAAACTTGAATAAAATTCTTGTTAAAATTTTACTGAAATTCAGTAATTTATGAAATTTTTAATAAATTTCTTTGAAATAATTCAATTATATTTTCATAAATAGTAAAACTCATCGCAGGATTTTAATAAATTTTGGAATGAAAATTTTAATCAAATTCCTCGAAAAATGAACAGGTTTTTTTTTAAATGTTTAAAAGTAATTGAATTTTGAAGAAGTATTTTGATATTTTTCAAAGTAGTTGAAATTGTGGGGAGAATTTAAAAAAATTTGAAAATAATTGAATTTCTGCGATGAATTTTCTTATTTTTTAAGATAATTGAATTTTGCAAAGAATTTTATCAGAACTTTTGTAAATAATTAAATTTCCATGATGAATTCTTTTATTTATGAATATTATGATAATTTGATGAGAAATTAAAAAAAATTTGAAAATAATTGAAATTCAGCAAAGAATTTTATTACTTTTGAAAATAATTGAATTTCCATGATGAATTTTATTATTTCTAAAATTTTGACGAGAAATTAAATAAAAATTTTGTATGTAATTATATTTTTGCGAAGAATTTAATTATTTTTAAAGATACAATTAAAATTACCAGAATTTTTTTTTATTTTTGAATATAATTGAATTTCTGCGAAAAATTTTATTACTTTTGAAAATAATTTAATCTTTCAACAAATTTTATTCAAGTTTATAAGAATAATTGAATATCGGTGAAGAATTTTACTATTTCTAAAAATAATTGAATTCTTGAAAAGAACTTTTTCTTTATAAATAATAAAATTCTTCTCTGTAATTCAATTATTTGCAAAGAATTTTAATAAAATTATTGGAAAAATTGCACATGAATTCAATAGTTTACAAAATTTTTGATAAATTTCTTTTAAAGGAACTAATTATTTTCATAAATAATAATAATTTTCACAGGAATTCAATTATTTAATATAAAAAATTTCAAATATCATTTTGCAAAATATCAAGTATTTAAAAAGAATTTTATAAAATTCGTCGCAAGAGTTCGGTTATTGAAAAAAATTTAAAAGTTCTTTTTAAGAATTCAATTATTTTTGGAAATAGTGAAATTCTTCACTGAAATTCAATTATTTTTATAAACTTGAATAAAATTCGTTGGAAGAATTTAAATTATTTTCAAAAGTAATAAAATTCTTCGCAGAAATTCACTCATGTTCAAAAATTTTTGTCAAAATTTCTATTATCTTTAGGAATAATAAAATTCTTAATATTCAATTATTTTTTTTTAAAAATTTTGAATTCTCGTCTAAATTTCAATTATTGTTATAAATAATACAATTCTTCTTCGAAATTCAATTATTTTTAAAAACTTGAATAAAATTCGTTGAAAGAATTAAATTATTTTCAAAAGTAATAAAATTCTTCGCAGAAATTCTCAATTATGCTCAAAAATTTTTCAATTATCAATTATCAAAATTTCAATTATCCTTATAAATAATAAAATTCTTCAATATTCATTTATTTAAAATAATTTTGTTAATTCTCGTCAAAATTGAAATATATTTAAAAACTTGAATAAAATTCTTGTTAAAATTTTACTGAACTTCAGTAATTTATGAAATTTTTTAATAAATTTCTTTGAAATAATTCAATTATATTTTCATAAATAGTAAAACTCATCGCAGGATTTTAATAAATTTTGGAATGAATATTTTAATCAAATTCCTCGAAAAATGTAATTATTCTTATTATTCTTATTTTTTTTATGAAAATCTTCCTAAGAATTTAATTCTTTTCAAGAAAATGAAAAATTTCTTAGGAATTTTATTATTTAAATTATAGAATTTCCATAAAATTAGTCTAGAGGAATGAATTTAAAAAATTGTTATAAAATTCTTTACAAGAATTACATTTTTTTTTTGTAAATAATCTTTGAAATAAACTTTTTTACTATTTTTTTTAGTTTGATAGCTACTTTTTTTTAGAATTTATTACAGAGTGCGAAGTCTGTAAAACTTTTAAATTTTGTCCCTATTGAAATTTTCGATTGATTTCGATTGATTGATTATTTTAAAGAAATAAGAAAATAAATTTTCACTTTAGTTTTTTTTTTGATCAGGTTTTTTGGTTTGAAAAACATTGCTTAAGGGTATATCATCAAGATTTTTAAATCTTGAAGAAACCCTTAAGTGTTTTTTAACTCTTTTGAATTACAACAATAGAAATGTTAACACGGTAAATCGTTAGGTATTAAAATAACACCAAAATGGATTAAAATAACACTAAATTGGATTATTTTAATCCTTTTTGGTGTTATTTTAATACCTAACGATTTACCGTGAAAATTTTCAATCACCTTCGAAGTGATTAAGAAAAATTTCATATTCCTATCCGCATCTTGAAAGAATTAGAAAATAATAGTGATTAAATGGCGATCTAAAGAGTTACGCATTTTCCTTAATTGAAAATCGTGGAATAATTATCATGGCGCGGTTCGAGTAATTAAATTGTCTTCAGTTCTTCAGCTGACGATCGTTCTCAAAGAAGAGGTCCTTCATATGAATAATGCAATCCGTTTCGACTAACGGTTGCACAATGAAATAGCTCTTTATTCATCGGACTTTTTAATAAAAGCTGCTATCGCACGAAAGAAAGAAGCGACACGAAGAATCAGAATCAAGAGAGGAAAAGAGAGAGAGAGGGAGAGAGAGAAAGATACAGGGTTGGATTAAACGAGACTTTCGCTCATTAATGCATAACGTTCGTTAATTCAGCAGCACTGCCTTATCCGTGGATCTTGCATTCTTGATGATAATTACACAAGGCTCATATACTTGTCCCAAATTCTCATACATAGAAATTAACCCTTGCGCGAGTTGTAACCTCTCATGTCTCATCTTTCTCTCTCTCTCTCTCTCTCTTACTATTTCCGTCTCCTTGATAACACTTCCGAAATTTAATGAAAACTCATCTTCTTAATATCGTCTCTCATTCTTTTAACTTTATTTTATGTTTAGAGGGCAAATTTGCAGAAAGCAGACACAGTGTTAAACTGTTAATTTCTGTGAAATTATTCTGTCGACCTAGGTGAATAGTGTAATGATTTAAATGAGGAAAAAAATTATCATTAAACACTATAACAATTTGGATACACTGAAAAAAAAATTTATTTGATTCAAATAACCGATTATTTCATTTTAATCAAATAAATATTTACTTAAAGCAAATAATTTTTATTTGCATCAATTAAATAATATTTGCTTCAAATACTGAAATATTTGAATCAAATACTGAAATATTTGATTCAAATAAAAATTATTTGATTTAAGTAAATATTTATTTGCTTATAATCAAATAATCGGTTATTTGAATCAAATAAAATTTTTTTTCATCAGTTAATTTCTTAAATAAAATCATCATTTTTAAAATTGCTTTAATCTTCAATTTAGTACAGTTAAGGAAAATAATTAGTCTCTAAAACTATAGAATTCGATTGTTCCCCACACGTTATAACATTTTTTTATACAGACTCCTCAAGTTGCTTCTTATATATTATCGACAAAAAAAGTGAAAATGCTATACAAACAAACACGTTCGTGAAATCTGTTTTTGGTTTTTTATCGTTATGACTTTTACGTGCACTTTCTTATAAGCCGAGTACTAAATTATTTGTTACCAAAGAGTGGAAACATAATTTTAAACCTTTCAAGTTTCCTCCCCCACACATATATATTTGTATGCAAGTATATGTACGAATTCTAGTCATAAATAGCAAAGAAGATATATATCTAAATTTTACGTGATATTATCTATGTTTAAGAGAACTTTATACAAAGATTTATAGTATGGAATGTGTTCATGCTCTAATAATCCCAAAGTTAAAAAAGTGCTTATGCCATTCTTTTATTCTTATCTCAATGATAAGGACCAGCGTAACCGTCAAGTGTCGAGTGTATAGTATAGTTATATACAAACTTTTTTTTCCCTTTTCATTCAAAAGAATCTCCTTCAATTTCTGAAGGATGAGAATAAAAAAAACCAGCGAGTTTCATTTCAATCATTATACTTTTTTACTATTATTATTTATACGTTTCATCTCAAGTTTCTTTTTTAAAGAAATATTGCTTCATCAACAACATTGAAATCGATATTTTTGTGTTTCGAGAAAATTGTTTCGAGATCGCAATATATAGACAGATTGAATAATTAATTTATTGTAAAATAATACCCGTGAATCGAGGGAAACAAATTAAATTAAAGGGATTTGGTTTTAAATACTTCAGCTATAAAATACACTCAGAAATCATAACACTGAAATAAATTGTGTGGAGCGAAGTAAACTTAGTTTACCACCGTGAGAGGGTAGACGAGACTTTTCGTGTGGGGAGACGCAAGAAAAACTCGTTAATTCTACGGAGTATCTACCCTCAACCACAATTAAATACGAAAACGATGCCTTTGAATTTTTTTCCTTTAATTCCGCCAGGACTAAATTAAATTGGGAATATCAAAAGAAGAAATGATTAAAAAAGAATTAATCATTACCAAAACAGGGCTCGAATTGTGTGACTTTTTCGACATTTTTCGACTTTTCTAAAGAATTGTGACTTTTTTCGACTTTTCATCAATAACTTTTTTTCTAAATAAATATTTAATTATTATTTTTTCACAAAAATTAAAATTCTTTAAAAGATTCAAATTCAAACCTTTTTGAAATTAAACTACTTATAATAATTAAAGATGACCGAGTGATAAAATCATTTTTTTATATTATAAGATTTTATAAAAAAAAGAATTTGAAAATAATTGAATTTCTAGAATGAATTTTTTTATTTATAAAGATAATTAAAATTTTGACAAGAATTTGATTAAAATTCTTTGAAAATAATTAAAATACAGAGAAGAATTTTATTATTTATCTTTATAAATAATAAAATTCTTCTCTGTATTTTAATTATTTTCTGTATTTTAATTATTTTTTGTATTTTTTATTTTAATTTTTAATTATTTATAATTGAATTTTTGAACAGATTTTTTTTAAAAATATTTAAAAGTAATTAAATTTTGAAGAAGAATTTTGATAATTTTGAAAATAGTTGAAATTGTGGAAAGAATTTTAAAAAAATTTGAAAATAATGGAATTTCTGCGATGAATTTTCTTATTTTTTAAGATAATTGAATTTTGCAAAGAATTTTATCAGAACTTTTGAGAATAATTAAATTTCCATAATGAATTTTATTATTTATTAGGATATTGATAATTTTGACGAAAAATTAAAAAAATTTTTTGAAAATAATTGAATTCCTGCGAAGAATTTTATTACTTTTGAAAATAAATGAATTTTTAGGATGAATTTTATTATTTATAAAGAAAATTACAAACGTACAGAAATAAATAAATAATTGAAATTCTGACAAGAGTTTTATTAAAATTCTTTGAAAATAGTTGAAATACAGAGAAGAATTTTTTTACTTATAAAGATAATTGAATTTTTGAACAGATTTTTTATTAAAATGTTTAAAAGTAATTGAGTTTAGAAGATGAATTTTGATATTTTTTAAAAAATTGAAATTTTGAGAGTTTAAAAAAAAATTTGGAAAATAATTGAATTTCTGGGAAGAATTTTCTTACTTTGGAAAATAATTGAATTTTGCAAAGAATATTATCAGAACTTTTGAAAATAATTAAATTTCCATGATGAATTTTATTATTTATAAAATTTTGACGAGAAATTAAAAAAAAAATTTTTGAATGTAATTGAATTTTTGCAAAGAATTTCTTTATTTTTGAAAATAAATGAATTTTAGAGAAGAATTTTATTATTCATAATAAAAATTGAAATTATGACGAGAAATTAAAAAAATGTTTGAAAATAATTGAATTTCTGCGAAGAATTTTCTTTCTTTTGAAAATAAATGAATTTTTAGGATGAGTTTTATTATTTATAAAGATAATTAAAAATGTGTAGAAATAGATAAATAAATAATTGAAATTCTGACAAGAGTTTTATTAAAATTCTTTGAAAATAGTTAAAATACAGAGAAGAATTTTATTATTTATAAATATAATTGAATTTTTGAACAGATTTTTTAAAAAATGTTTAAAAGTAATTGAATTTTGAAGAAGAATTTTGATATTTATGAAGATAATTGAAATTTTGAGAATTTAAAAAAAAATTTTTGAAAATAATTGATTTTCGTCGAAGAATTTTCTTACTTTTGAAAATAATTGAATTTTGCAAATAATTTTATCAGAACTTTTGAAAATAATTAAATTTACATGATGAATTTTTTTATTTATGAACATAATGATAATTTGACGAGAAATTTAAAAAAAGTTTGAAAATAATTGAAATTTAGAAGAGAATTTTATTACTTTTGAAAAAAAATTGAATTTCCATGATGAATTTTATTATTTATAAAATTTTGACGAGAAATTAAAAAAAATGTTTGAATGTAATTGAATTTTTGCGAAGAATTTAATTATTTTTGAAAATAAATGAATTTTAGAGAAGAATTTTATTATTTATAAACATAATTGAAATTATGACAGATATTTTATTATTTTTTTTTTAAATAATTGAATTCCTGAGAAGAATTTTATTATTTATAAAAATAATTGAATTTTTGAAAAGATTTTTTAAAAAATGTTAAAATTACCTAATTAAATTTTTGCCATGCATTTTATTAAATTTTATTAAATATTATTCCAGATTGTTTGATATTCAAGTATGTGTTGGCGAGAAATGTGATTTTTTCCAATTTTGACAATTTAGTGTTTCCTTTTTGGCGTTTTTTTCCTCAAATTTCATTCGACTTTTTTCCGACTTTTTCGGAAATTTTATGCGACTTTTCGTGGTTTTTGTTGTGAAATAATGCGACTAAAGCGACTTTTTTGAGTCTCAAAGACAATCCGAGCCCTGCCAAAACAAAGTTGAATTTGTTGTTCATATTGAAAAGTAAATCAAAAAATAAAAATCGAGTTGCAAACTAGCGTCGGATTTTTGTAAGATGAGTTAGGATTCGAGGGATTTCGTGAAAAGCTCGCAGGCCCTATAGATCAGAATGGCTAACCAGGTCGAATGGATATCTATGCAATTCTCTCGAATTTCTCATCGGCGTTAACATATATGGAGAAAGGTTGGAATCCGATAGCGTGCTGGAGCGATTGTACATCAGAAACCGCAGGGAACCGTCCGTGAAAGATCAGCTGATTCCTCGAGAGGCTTCTGGACTACCAAAACCGACCCAAAACCTCTAGATAGCTCACTCCTAACTTCCAGAGTATAGTTCTTCTCCGACCTTAACTCTAAATTCGGCCACGAGTCGCTTTTACCATCCACTACTATTCTACATTTATCAATCCTTTACTTCTCTTCTGCCACGAGGAGCTCTGTCGGAATTTACAGTCCTGAAGATTACGGAAAACGAACGACGTCTGACTAAATTCAAGAAAATCCACTCTTCCCTACGAATTATATTCACGGAATGTGAATGTTTATTTTTCCGTTAATGAATTGCTGTGAATAATTATAGATGGGTGGAATTAAAAAAAATTTCTCTTTACCGAATGTGACAAAAATAATTCTACTCTGCTGTTATGTTTTAGAAGAAAACAAACATATTCGGAAATTATTTACTACTTTGTTTGCAATAAACTTTTGTGCTTTGGTCGAGGATGGTTTACAGCTTATGATGTTGATCTATTAGAAAAAAGTTGCGGAGAAAATTAACCTACTTAAAATTACCTACTTATTAAATTACCTACTTTACAATAAACTTTTGTGCTTTGGTCACTGACGGTTTACAGCTTATGATGTTGACCTTCCGTTAAAAAAAGTTGCTGAGAAAATGAAATGATTAGTAGTTACCTACTCTACAATAAACATTTGTGCTTTGGTCGAGGATGGTTTACAGCTTATGATGTTGATCTTCCGTTAGAAAAAAGTTGCCGAGAAAATTAAATGATTAGTAGTTACTAATTTTCTCAGTAACTTTTTTCAAATCACTTTGAGGGATATTGAAAAAAGAAGATGAGGTAGTTAATCACTTGAGAGTAATAAATCCATTTAGTAAAGTGTATCTGGCTAGTTTACTCGGAAAGTAGTTATGCAGATGGTTGCAGCATCAACCACTCTCACTATGATAAGAGGAGGAGGACGATTTTGTTAATTGCGAAAGAGCAGTTCGAGAGGCACATTCGATGATAAATATAGCAAACTAATGGATCACGTGAGCCGCATGAATAACCCTGCGCTCGAATCGCACGTGTTGTAAAAATGAAAAATTAATTATTTTCCCACTGCGATGTACAGTACAGAATTCCAGTTGTTTTCTGGAAAAAATTTCCGTCTCTTGAACTATGAAAACTTTGAACAAAAATTAAAAATTGTGATTACGACTCTGACATACTATGTAACGGATTAAATAATTTTTCCAACACAATTTAACTGCATACTCTTTCTCAGGCTACCCTTGAATTGTGGTTGCAGTTTCTCATTCCATAGGGTCCTTTGGGTATCGCCCTAAAATTATGATTTTATGAAAGAGAATCCAAAGACATTTCCGAAAGGATGCCAAGGTTATAAAGAGGTGAATCTTTCTTTGTACGTGTTGTCGAGCTTGTCTTATTACTGTCAAGTTTCATAAAAAGGACTTTTGTTCTCGTGGGACTGTAAAATTTATTTCCCAATTAAGTCTCTCAGAAGGTTCTCTATTAAAGTTACAGGCCATGTCTCTTTATTATAATTTATATGTCTTAATTAAAAGAGTAACAAAACATATTTATTAAATTATGACTAGCAACTTATGTTTCCGCTACATCAATTATGCGTTTTCTTCTTCTTCTGTCTCTTTAGATAATTTACGGAAAGTTAAGTGGCATTCATGTTTAAATAAAAATTAATCAAATGTATTAATTGTATTAATACAGGGTTGACACAAATATTTAATTTTATTTTTCCCTCACTTTTCCCTGATTTCCAGACAAAATTCTCACTTTTTCCCTATGACCATAAAAAATATTCTGATTCACTTAATAAATTATTAATACTCAAATTATTTATACTGAAAAAAAATGTTCTATTAAATTTATTTACAAATTTCATTAATTGTAAAATTATTCAAAAAGATCAATAACTAAATTTTTAAATAAGTATTTAATTATTACTTTTCCGCGGGAATTAAAATTCTTCAGAACATTCAAATTCAAACCTTTTTAGAACTCAATAATTTATAAGAATATTATTACAAAACATAAAGAAGGCGATCACTCCGTGTCGAAGACTTCGTTTATAATCACCTTCTTCATGTTTTGTTATAATTTAAATAACCATTAAATTTTTCAACAAATATTTAATTATTTACAAAAATCCTAATAAAATTCTTAGCAAGAATTCCATTAATTTGAAAAGTAGTAAATTTTCTCCTAAAAATTCAATTATTTGAAAAATTGTAATAAAATTCGTTGCAATAATTCAATTATTTTCATAAACAATCAATCGATTATTCGGTAATTTCATTTATTAATCAATTTTTATTAGTAAATTCCAGAAAAATTCAATTATTTAAATTGAAAAATAAATAATTGAATAAATTAATGAATAATTGAATGTTGGTTAATATTGAATTCTCATGAAGAATTTTATCAAGAAATTTTTTAATTTAATTAAATTTTTTTGGCAATTTTAATTAAATTTTTAAGAATAATTACCATTTTCGAAGAATTTGATTAAAATATTGTATCCCAAATTAATTAAATTCCTCCTATGAGTTTTATTATTCATGACAATAATTTTAAAAAATTTCCAAAAATGTTATTAAAATTTTTCTAAAATAATTGAATTTCGGTGAAGAATTTTATTATTTCTAAAAATAATTAAATTCTTGTAAAGAATTTTGTCAAATTTTTTAAAAATAATTGATTCATGCGACGAATTTTATAAAAATCTTTATAAATAATTGATATTTTTAAAAAAGTTTATAAAATTTTGTATATTAAATAATTGAAAATCACGTGAAAATTTTATTATTTATGAAAATAATTGAATATTGAAGAATTTTATTATTTATAAAGATAATTGAAATTTTAATAAAAATTTTTGAACATAATTGAATTTCTGCGAAGAATTTTATGACTTTTGAAAATAATTTAATTGTTTCAACGAATTTTATTCAAGTTCATACAAATAATTGAATTTTGGTGAAGAATTTTACTATTTCTAAAAATAATTGATTTCTTGAAAAGAACTTTGTTAAATTTTTTTCAATAACTGAACTCTTGAGACGAATTTTATAAAATTATTTTTAAATAATTTATATTTTTTCGAAAAATTATTTGAAATTTTTTATATTAAATAATTGAATTCCTTTGAAAATTTTATTATATATTTATGAAAATAAATGGTTTCTTTAACAGAAATTTATCAAAAATTTGTAAATTATTGAATTCCTGTGGAATTATTTCAAGAATTTCATTAAAGTTTTTAAAAATAATTGAATTTCGAAGAAGAATTGTTTTATTTATATAGATAATTGTAATTTTGACGAGAATTTTGAAAAAAATATTGAACATAATTGAGGAGCAATTTTTCAAAAGTTGATAAATCTATTTTTCAAAAAAATTGAGATAAACACATATTTAGAATTTTAAAATCCTTAGAAATTAATTGATCACTGTTCAATTTAAGAAAAAAAATTAGTTATCAAAGAATTTTCAATTTAAAATATATTTTTGCCTAATCTTGATAATTTTTAATTATAATTTTTTATTAGAAAAAATTACCTAAACCTTGAAATTCCTTTATTATAATAAATTTTAATTGCAAACAAAGCTTTTTAAATAGAAAAATACTTAAAAATAAAGAATTTATTAATTTTTTCTACATTAAAATTAATTTTAATGGTTATGTGAGAATTGTCATTTGTTTAAATTTCTCGAAATGACAAAATTTGGATTTATTCGATTTTGAAAACTTGCTCCTCAATTGAATTTTGGAGAAGATTTTTTTTATTTTTAAGGATATAATTGAAATGACCAGAATTTTTTTTTATTTTTGAATATAATTGAATTTCTGCGAAAAATTTTATTACTTTTGAAAATAATTGAATTTCCGCAATTATTTGTAACTTTTCTAAAATTAATTTTTTTAGTATTTTTAATTAAAATTCTTTTATCAATCTAATATTTATGAAAATTGTAAAAATTATTTATCACATAATTTATATGTCATCATTTTATAATAGTTCTTTAAAAATTAAGTTATTTAAAAGAAAATTATTGTCTGAAATGGAAAAAATTCAAGGTTTTGTATTGAAATTCGTGATTATTTTTATAGTTTACAAGGCAAACAAAAAAAAGATCAAAATTTAGAGTTTTTTATGAATTTTTGAAATTCGATTTTTTCCAGTACTTTTACTAAAAATCCCTGTCTTTTCCCTGACTTCCCTGACCAATTTTACTTTCCCTGACTTTTCCCTGAATTCCCTGACCTGTGGCAACCCTGTAATATTAGATTAAAGTTTCTCTTCATAAAACTGTTTAGAGAATAATTTAAGAATTCAAGACTTGAAAATAAATTAAGATTTGCCCTTTTTTTAACCATTTATTTTATTTATTTATTTATTTATTCAAAATAAATTAAGATTTGCCCTCTTTTTAATCATTTACAGATCATATGTTACATTACTTACCTAAAATCAGCAGAACAGTAATCTCTTTCTCGTATTTACACTCTCGTATTTGTTTCTATGGTCTTGCTTTTTGATCTAATGGAAAAAGTCGTCTCCACGCAGAATTCGCGTCAGGAGTCTTAAATCTTGTTCACGTGGTAATTGCTTGAAAAAAGGTGAGAAGTAAAATTGGCGCGCCTGCCTTGTAATCAAGGTTTTGGTACCACTATATAGCGAGAATTTGCAAAACAATCAATCTTCGCACGTGTCGTCCGTTTACCCTCGAATCGTCCATTATATTTGCTGGCTAACCATGTATTTCCAGTTGCCACGTGGTTCCGTAAGGCTGCAGTGTTTTGCCGCGACAGCACCTTTAATTATCGTTGCACGCAAGCCAAGACCGGAAGTGGCACGATAACTTTGGACCGACCATCAGTCATCCATACAATTGGATTAGTTTACCTCCTTTCTGTATAACAATTCCTTGATAATTATACATTAAAATGATATCGTTTACATGTTTTCATAACAAATTTAATTTTTATACCGCTTTTTCCCTTTTTACACCAAAGAGTCAGACTTTTAAAAAAAAACATCTGACTCTGGGTTAGATTTTTAACAGAATAAGTCAAGTTTTTCTCGCCTTAATGGAGCATTTTTAATAAGGATTTTTTAGCGTAATTCAAAATTGTTTGAATTTTTTAAATTACAATCTTTTTTGTGTATATAATTTTTTTAAAAATATTTAAGCAAGTAGAAAATTGGAGCATTAGGTTAAAGAGTAGAAAATTGTTTTAATGATATTACATACCTTACATATAAATATATATAAATGCAGTATAAAAGAATTTTAAATATTTGTTTTTCAATGAACGTGAAATAATGTTCATGTTCTCTGCGTTGAGAAGAGGAAACATATTTCTAAGTTAGTTGAAATGAGGTCAAATGTTAACAATTTCCATTACTGTACGACAATTTTTGTCATTAATTTAAGCGTAATTAAATGCGGGAACAAAGCCGAGCTTTCAAAAACGTAAATTTCAGTTTTGAGAGCAATTATATCTGAAGAATATTATGTATAGAATTCAAAAGGTTTATGAGAAAAAGTGAAATTAAATTTGATAATAATAAACAACTTTTTGCTCCTTGCCTACGGGAAAATAATTGTTATCCTGAATTTAATTTAAAAAAAAAGAATTAAGAGCTTAAGTTAAGAAAGAAATTAAAGTTACTTAAAGATTAAAGTGAACATTAATGGATAGCATGATCATCATGGCTACTATTTCCAAGTGCAGTGTACATTCTACCTGACATTAGCGCCAGTGGACATGATTCATGACACCATTTACATTTTAATTACGTTACATTTGATAAAGGTATTAATTTTATCGACGATCTTCACTATTTCTTGTACATACTCATACACGTCATTCGCCATTATTATACCTATTCACTGGTCAATTCAAGGCACCTTGTGCGAATGATATATTATCCAAATTAATTAAAATTATATGATCTTAGAGAGTCATAAATATCGAATCATACTATAAAATAGCCATAAAAGAAGAATACAATCATTTAAGTCTAGGTTCTTTTTCTCAACGATGAAAAAATCAATTCTTTTTCCTTAAAAATCATATTTATGGTCTTGAGAATTCGTGGCCAGAAGAATATTTTTATATCGGAAGTATTTCACAAGTTACAACTACAATGTTGCCACAAATATTTAATTTTATTTTTCCCTGAGTTTTCCCATGTTTCCAGACAAAATTTTCACTTTTTCCCTGACCATAAAGAATATTCTGATTCGCTCTAAAAATTATTAGATAATCAAGAACAAATGTTCCATTACATTTATTTACAAATTTCATTAATTGTAAAATTATTCAAAAACACCAATAACTTCTTTTTTAAATAAATATTTAATCATTATTATTTTTCTGTAGGAATTAAAATTATTCAAAACATTCAAAATCAAGTCTTTTTAAATTGAACAACTTATAAGAATATTATTACAAAACATGAAGAAGGCGATCACTCCAAGTCTTCGACTCGTCATGTTTTGTAATAATTTAAATTATCGTAACATTTTTCAAAATCGGTTAATTATTTACAAAAATCCTAAAAAAATCCTTCGTAAGAATTCAATTACACTAAAAAAAAATTATTTGATTCAAATTATCGATTATTTGTCTATAATCAAATACATATTTACTTGAATCAAATAATTTTTATTTGAATCAATTAATTAGTATTTGCTTCAAATACTGAAATATTTTATTTAAATACAATTTATTTGATTCAATTAAAAATTATTTGATTCAAGTAAATATTTATTTGATTATAGACAAATAATCGGTTATTTAAATCAAATAAATTTTTTTTCAGTGTAGTTTTACAAGCAGTAAAATTTCTCAAAAAAATTAAATTATTTAAAAAAATGTAATAATATTCGTGGCAATAATTCAATTACTTTTATAAATAATAATAAATCGATTATCCGTTAATTCAGTTTTAAATGAATTTTTATTAGAAAATTCTAGAAAAATTCAATTATTTAAATTAAAAAATTAATAATTTATTGAATAATAGAATATTCTTTGTTAAAATTTAATTCTCATAAAGATTTTTATCAATAAATTTTTAAATATACTATAAAATTTAATTTGACAAATTTTAATAAAATTTTAAGAATAATTACATTTCTAAGGAATTTCATTAAAATTTACATTGTATTAAATTTATATTGTATTAAAAAATCATTAAAATTCTGCGATGAGTTTTATTACTTATGAAAATAATTTAAATTTTCTTAAAATTTCCATAAAATAATTGAATTTTGGAGAAGAATTCTACTATTTCTAAAAATAATTGAATTCTTGAAAAGAACTTTTTCTTTATAAATAATAAAATTCTTCTTTGTAATTCAATTATTTGCTAAGAATTTTAATAAAATTATTGGAAAAATTTCACAGGAATTCAATAGTTTACAAAATTTTTGATAAATTTCTTTTAAAGGAACCAATTATTTTCATAAATAATAAAATTTTCACAGGAATTCAATTATTTAATATAAAAAATTTCAAATATCATTTTGAAAAATATCAATTATTTAAAAAGAATTTTATAAAATTCGTCGCAAGAGTTCGGTTATAGAAAAAAATTTAAAAGTTCTTTTTAAGGATTCAATTATTTTTGGAAATAATAAAATTCTTCACCGAAATTCAATTATTTTTATAAACTTAAATAAAATTCGTTGGAAGAATTTAAATTATTTTCAAAAGTAATAAAATTCTTCGCAGAAATTCATTCATGTTCAAAAATTTTTGTCAAAATTTCTATTATCTATAGGAATAATAAAATTCTTAATATTCAATTATTTTTTTAAAAAAATTTTGAATTCTCGTCTAAATTTCAATTATTGTTATAAATAATACAATTCTTCTTCGAAATTCAATTATTTTTAAAAACTTGAATAAAATTCGATGAAAGAATTAAATTATTTTCAAAAGTAATAAAATTCTTCGCAGAAATTTAATTATGCTCAAAAATTTTTCAATTATCAATTATCAAAATTTCAATTATCTTTATAAATAATAAAATTCTTCAATATTCATTTATTTAAAATAATTTTGTTAATTCTCGTCAAAATTGAAATATATTTAAAAACTTGAATAAAATTCTTGTTAAAATTTTACTGAACTTCAGTAATTTATGAAATTTTTAATAAATTTCTTTGAAATAATTCAATTATATTTTCATAAATAGTAAAACTCATCGCAGGATTTTAATAAATTTTGGAATGAATATTTTAATCAAATTCCTCGAAAAATGTAATTATTCTTATTATTCTTATTTTTTTAATGAAAATCTTCCTAAGAATTTAATTCTTTTCAAGAAAATGAAAAATTTCTTAGGAATTTTATTATTTAAATTTTAGAATTTCCATAAAATTAGTCGAGAGAAATGAATTTAAAAAATTGTTATAAAATTCTTTACAAGAATTACATTTTTTTTGTAAATAATCTTTGAAATAAACTTTTTTACTATTTTTTTTAGTTTGAAAGCTATTTTTTTTAGAATTTATTACAGAGTGCGAAGTCTGTAAAACTTTTAAATTTTGTCCCTATTGAAATTTTCGATTGATTCCAGGTTTAAAGAAATAAGAAAATAAATTTTCACTTTAGTTTTTTTTTGGATCAGGTTTTTTGGTTTATTTATGTGAAGAATTTTATTATTTTTATAAATAATTGAACTCTTACAACAAATTTTATTCAAGTTTATAAAAATAATTGAATTTCGGTGAAGTATTTTTTAAATAATTTATATTTTTCGAAAACCTTTATAAAATTTTGCATTTTAAATAATTTAATTCCTGGGAAAATCTTATTACTTATGAAAATAATGTAATTATTTTGAATTAATTCATTAAAATTCAATTCCTACAAAATTTTACGAAGAATTTTATTAAAATTTTTAAATATAATTGAATTTAGATGAAGAATTTTTGGATTTATAAATATTATTGAAATTTTTTAAATATTTTTTTTTTCAATTTTTAAGAATAATTGAATTTTTGTGAAGAATTTTATTAATTTTGAAAATATTTTAATTCTTCCAATGAATTTTATTTAAGTTTATATATAAATAATCGAATTCTTACAACGAATTTTATTCAAGTTTATAAAAGTAATTGAATTTCGGTGAAGAATCTTATTATTTATAAAAATATTTTTGTATAATTGATATTTTTCGAAAAATTTCATTATATTTTGTATTTTAAATAATTGAATTCCTGTGAAAAATTTTTTTACTACTTATGAAAATAATTTAATTATTTTGAAGAAATTTATTAAAAATTGAATAATTGAATTCTTGTGGAATTTTGTCAAGAATTTTATTAAAACTTTTAAAAATAATTTAATTTTAATGAAGTATTTTATTATTTATAAAAATAATTGTAATTTTGGCGAGAATTGTTTTTAAATTTTTGAACATAATTGAAATTCTGCGAAGAATTTTTGTAACTTTTGAAAATAATTGAATTTCCGTAATCATTTGTAAATTTTCCAAAATCTAATTTTTTTCGTATTTTTAACTAAAATTCTTTTATCAATCTATCAATCTTTTGGTTTTTTTAATTTCAAATCAATAGAAAAAGCTGTGGAATTCCCGGCCCCCGAAAACCTCTACTGTTTGAGCTTCGTTCATGAAAACCTAGAGCTGCTAAAGAGCCTAAAGTTCTGAACGTTCAAATGAACGAAATAAATTTATTTCTTCTAATAATTAAATTTTTATTGCAATTATTTTGGGTTACTATTTAAAAAATTAATTACTTAGTTTTTAAATGTAAAATTGTAGTTTTTAAATTTTGTTATTATTAGTAATTTATTAAAATATCTTCAATAAAAAAAATTTCGTTCATTTGAACGTTCAAAACTTGAGGATCATGCTGCTATTTCTTATTTATTTTTTTTAATTCAAAAATAATCCTTATTTGTATAATAATAAAAGCCGGAAAAAATTTTTCCAAAAATTATTTTATTCCTATTTGAAAAAATTCGTGAATTTGAGGAAATTTTGGGGCCTGAGAAAAGGAGAACCTGGCCCTAACCATAGGACAACTTTTAGAGCTTGTTTATTGCTGAAGAATATTTTGTTAAGCGAGTACAACCACGGTAAATCGTTAGGTATTAAAATAACACCAAAAAGGATTAAAATAATCCAATTTAGTGTTATTATAATCCAATTTAGTGTTATTTTAATCCATTTTGGTGTTATTTTAATACCTAACGATTTACCGAGACTCTAGAAATTCTATGCGCCAAATATGAGGGGAAAAATGAAAATGCTGAATTTCTCAATCAGAATGGATATGGAAGTATGTAGTCTCGGGGAAACGAGAGTGAGTGATAGTTAGGAACGGTGCCAGATAGCTGCTAATTAATGGGAGCATCCATCTAACGCCATCTTGCTACTCACGGTCCGCCTTCCTTCTGCCTTCTTGGCGAGAACCTTAACAACCCCATGTAGAAGCTAGGTAAGCCTACATTACCAACCAAGGCTATTTGTTATCCAACAACCCGTGCCCAAAGATTGAGAAGCCCTACGGGGCCTCGTGGTGCCGTAATATAAATTACATTCGGTTTACTCTACTCTCTAGTCTCTAGATAGATCTCTCTTCCAATCGTTTTACTATATTTATAATCAAAGACAACATTAACATTCTTAATTGTTCCCTATTCCCACTTCTGTAATTATTCAGTGTGTTTTTCAAATATAATTAATTATATTTGTGTTTTATTATTGTAATTAATCTACTTATTTTTATCTATTCTTCAATCCATGGAACTATTTTTATTTTAAATGTTCAATTTTATTTATTTTTAATTTTATTTATTTTTAATTTTATTTTATTTTTAATTTAATTTAATTTTTAATTTAATTATATTTTTAATTTTATTTATTTTCAATTTCATTTATTTTTAATTTTATTTATTTTTAATTTAATTTTATTTTTAATTTAATTTTATTTTTAATTTAATTTTATATTTAATTTAAAATTCATTTATGCATATAGGAAGCATTTTATCTTTTGTTTTTTTGACCCTTGAATCAGAATCCGAAGTCAGGATTGACAGATTTGTTCAAAATTTTGAGTTAAACACGAAAAGCGACTCAAGAAACCGAATTAAACTGTTTACAAAAATTTATAATAATACTGTAGTATATTTCTATGTATTTTTCCCGCTGGATCCGAATTCGAAGTCAAAATTGACAGAATTGCTCAAAATTTTGAGATGAATTCAAAAAATTGAAGAAAAAACAGTCGAAAAATGAAAAAAGAAAATTTTTTGCTATGACACTGTACTATAATGTATTCCCATGTAGTTTTTCACTTCGATTTTGAAATCAAATTATGAAAGTGACTCAAAATTTTGAGTTCATTCAAAACTGACCATCAAAAAACTTTTTTTAAGATAAATAGTCATACTAATTTCTTAAGTAAAAACAGTTTGAAAATTTAGGTGTTACTGTTGGCTAAACTCTTTTCTGGGATAAGCACATTGGATCATATTCAATAACTAGAGCGGAAACTATTACTATTTAAATCAAAAGTTTTTAAATATTTAATAACTCTTCATAATTGATTTCCGTCATATTATCTGGTCGCATATGTAGTTATTTTAATTTCACCTATTTATTTCTTCATATAATTTATATTGGAATTTATTTGTGCCAATTCTTGTTCGATAAAATATTTGTTTTATTTTCATTTTCTCTTTTTTTATTGTTATTTTATTGTATTTTTAATTTTCTGCAAATTTTTCTTCTACACCCAGAGAAATGGTATATTTGTCTCAGAACCAACTAGACTTTTTATTTGTTTCAAATAAATTTTATTTGGTTTAAATAAAATTTTATTGAACTCAAATATATGTTTTATTAATGTCAAATATAAATTTTATTTAAAACAAATAAAAAGTCTATTGGTTCTCAGACAAATATACGTTTATTTAAGTCAAATAAAATATATTTGGTTAAAATAATATTTTTCTCTGGGTGTACGTTATAAGCCCGCGAGAAACTAAATTTAGTATAATGTAAAAAGAGATATTACATGAAAGGCTAAAGAAAATCTGCTTCAATTATATTGAAGGAAGAAACTTATCCTTATTAACCTCTCAAGTGTGCTTTTTTCTTCTCAAAACTTAAACTTCGTTTCGAGCGTATAACGATGCAATTGACATGGTTTCTATTTCCGTACATATTTTTTACTTCTTTTAGGACTTAGAGGCGAGAACTAAGATTGCATTACAAGGATCTTTCTTCCCTTTATACTTATATACACCCCTTTCCCTCAACTTTTTCATTTGACTTTTCTTTCACAGGTTCTAGGTTTCCTTGTTCCTTAAGAGGGACAGAAAAATAAAGGTGAGACTTCTCTAGTTTCACTATAGTCGCACTATTATACTCTTGATAGCACAATGCGCGCGGCCAACTTGCGTTCCTTTACCTGCATACCTCTGACAAATTATCTCTTAAGTACCGAAGTAGTTTTCTGCCCCGTTAAACAAGAAGCAACACACTAAGTTTCAACGAGTTTGCACTACTCTGAACCTTGGACTCGTGAGGTAGAATATTTACCTTCGCTATGGCAGTGTGTTTTCCAAAAATTCTCCGTCCAAGTGCGGTTTGTGTTTTACAATGATGGAAAAATGATGATCAGGGTTGCCACAAATATTTAATTTTATTTTCCCCTGACTTCTCCCTGATTTCCAGAAAAAATTCTCACTTTTTCCCTATGACCATAAAAAATATTCTGATTCACTCTAAAAATTATTAGATACTCAAAAAATGTTCTATTAAATGTATTTACAAATTTCATTAATTGTAAAATTCTTCAAAAACATCAATAACTAAATTTTTAAAGAAGTATTTAATTATTTATTCATTTATTTATTTCAATTATTACTTTTCCACGGGAATTAAAATTCTTCAAAACATTCAAATTCAAACCTTTTTGAAGTTCAACAATTAATAGGAATATTATTACAAAACATAAAGAAGACAATCACCTTCTTCATGTTTTGTTATAATGGTTATAACCATAAAATTTTTCAACAAAAATTTAATTATTAACAAAAATCCCAATAAAATCCTTCACAAGAATTCAATTATTTTCAAAAGTAGTAAATTTTCTAAAAAAAACTCAATCATTTAAAAAAATTGTAATAAAATTCGTTTGAATAATTCAATTATTTTCATAAACAATAAATCGATTATTCGGTAATTTCACTTTTTAATCAATTTTTATTAGAAAATTCTAGAAAAATTCAATTATTTAAATTGAAAAATAAATAATTTATTGAATAATAGAATGTTTGTTAAAATTGAATTCTCAAAAAGAATTTTATCAACAAATTTTTAAATAATTGAATTTCTTTGACAAATTTATTTTAAATAAAATTTTTAAGAATAATTACATTTTTCGAGGAATTTGATTAAAATATTGTATCCAAAATTAATTAAAACCCTGCGATGAGTTTTATTATTCATAAAAATAATTTTAAAAAATTTCCAAAAAGGTTATTAAAATTTTTTTAAAATAATTGAATTTTGGTGAAGAATTTTACTATTTCCAAAAATAATTGAATTCTTGAAAAGAACTTTGTTAAATTATTTTTAATAATTGATTCAGGCGACGAATTTTATAAAAATCGTTTTAAATAATTGATATTTAAAAAAAAATTATTTGAAATTTTTTATATTAAATAATTGAATTCCTGTGAAATTTTTCAAAGAATTTTATTAAAGTTTTCAAACATATTTGAATTTTGAAGAAGAATTGTATTATATATAACAGTAATTGAAATTTTGACTAGAATTTAAAAAATTTTTTTAAAAATAATTGAATATTAAAGAATTTTATTATTCATTAATATAATTGAAATTTTGACAAAATTTTTTGAACATAATTCAATTTCTGCGAAGAATTTTATTACACTTGAAAATAATTTAATTCTTTAAACAAATTTAATTGAAGTTCATAAAAATAATTGAATTTCAGTGAAGAATTTTACTATTTCCAAAAATGATTGAATTCTTGAAAAGAACTTTGTTAAATTATTTTTAATAATTGATTCATGCGACGAATTTTATAAAAATCGTTTTAAATAATTGATATTTTTCAAAAAAAGTTATTTGAAATTTTTTATATTAAATAATTGAATTCCTGTGAAAATTTTATTATTTGTGAAAATAATTGGTTTATTTAGAAGAAATTCATGAAAAATTTTGTAAATTATTGAATTCCTGTGAAATTTTCCCCAGAATTTTTTTAAAGTTTTTAAAAATAATTGAATTTCAAAGAAGAATTGTATTATTTATAGAGATAATTAAAATTTTGACAAGAATTTTTAAAAAAATTTGGACATAATTGAATTTTGGAGAAGAATTTTTTATTTTTATAGATATAATTGAAATTACCTAAATTTTTTTTTTAATTTTTGAATATAATTCAATTTTTGCTCAAAATTGTATTACTTTTAAAAATAATTGAATTTCTGTAATTATTTGTAACTTTTCCAAAATTAAATTTTTTTGTATTTTTAACTAAAATTCTTTTATCAATCTAGTATTTATAATAATTGTAAAAATTATTAATTACATAATTTTTAAGTCATAATTTTATGATAGTTTTTTAAAAATTAAGTTATTTAAAAAGAAATTATTTTCTGAAATAGAAAAAATCCAAGGTTTTGTATTAAAATTCGTGGTTATTTTTATTAGTTGACAAGGAAAACAAAAAAAATCGAAATTTTAGGTTTTTTCAAGAATTTCAGAAATTCGATTTTTACAAGTACTTTTACTAAAAATCCCTGACTTTTCCCAGAGTTCCCTGACCAATTTTACTTTCCCTGACTTCCCTGACCTGTGGCAACCCTGATGATTAACGGTTTAGTTTTATTTCAAACTTATTATTGGTTTTTGGGGTAACTAATTACGAATATGGGTCAGTTGTAAATTATCCAAAATGGCGGATCCAATATGTCGGACAAAAATCGTTTACTTTTACCCAAAACTTGTCACTCTAGGGTTCTCGATGTCGTTGATTAAGAATTTAATGTTGGTTTTTAAAAAAACATGCATTTTAAATTATAGAATAAAATGACATTACATTTAGTATTGCTTCTTCTCAAATTACAAATATTTAAAATAAAAATTAAATAATTGAAAAAAAGTAAATCGGATAAAGTCCAGGTTTACAGTAAACAGTGTTTTTGAATTAACACTGTGTACAGTGATAGAGGATGAACAGAATGTTCGTATTTTTAAAATAACAGTCAAAGCTTATAAGTAAAGCTTGTAATTCTTTAAATAATAATCATGTTTTACACTCAGTAATTCAAATTGGACAATCAATTTGGCTTTATATTATTCCGCTTAATTTATTCCCGATTTAATGCACCAATGCTTACACAACAGGAATCATATGAATGCATTCTCTGTTATACATTTCGTTACGTATTGACGTTTGTTTGACGATGGAAATAATGCTATTTGGAATCGTCGCTCTAAATATTGAGAATTAAACGAGATTGCACTTCAAATTTAGACAACATTCATACTTATGTTAAACTACATTTGTTAACTATATTTATAAACTATACTTTAAAATAAATATAAATAAATATATAAGTATTATATGTAAATCTAAAGAAATATAATAAAATTTATTAAAATTAACATAGTTATGATTCTTCATGTTCATTTTAAATAATACGAACGTATTAAAAAAAACTCTGTAAAAACAAAATGCAAATCGAATGTTTTGCATTTTATTTTTACAGAGTTTTTTTTAATCCGTTACCAACTAGGAGTGCTATATATGTACGTTTTGGAAAAATAATATATTTTAGGTTTTGAAAAAAAATCGACGAGAAAAACATTCCTAATTAAGTTTAGCGAAGTTGTTAGCTTAGTACTCTCACCTCAACAGTAAATTATTGATTTTATGTCTGTCAGATTTTCATTTGGTCAACCAAAGCAGAAAGCTGCAGACAGGTTGGACAGCTGACACCTGTCATTGTTACATTGTAATTTCGATATACAATTCCAATTATAGATTACAAGAACATTTGACTAATCTTTCAAATATAATTCAGAGAAAAATATATTTTCATCGAAACAAATTTGTAAATTTTCCCTGATTGAAGATTCTATCAAGTGTGGCCTAGTTGACTTTTTTTTATTACCCCGTAGATATAATCAATCCATTTATTTTTAAATTTCATTACTTGCAGTTTTTTACGTTTCTTTTAATTAAAACATTAGTTCATTATCATCAGTTCGACAAAATTGGAGTATTTGTATTGGAACAGTTTAATATTTGATGAAAAACTGAACTAGAAAGTAAAGATTAAAAAGTAACAAAAATTTAATGATTATTCTTGAAATACTCGGTGACAGCAATTCAATAAATTGTTTGACATAATCATGCTCTTGAGAAAATTTCACCAGATGCGATGTTTGGCAAATAGTTTCATAGAAACACGTGTTTCGTTATGTCGAATAATATTTAGAATTTAGAATTAAATAGAAGTTTAGTAATTTGTGAAAATCCAGTGCAATCGCTTGTGATTTATGTTAATGTTCGACTGCCTTCCTTTTTAATAATTTAATAAACGATGAAGGAAATTAATTTCAGAAACGTTGCAACCTGCAACTTTCAAATAGGGCGATTAGACAAAACTAATTTTTGCCTTTTTTGAAAAAGAAAACAAAATTTGAAATCTTTATAGTTCATCATATTTGAATTCAGTGTGTAGATCACGAACTATAATACAGATCTAAAATGTCATCGTCCTTCGTAATACAGTGAGAATTGAGAGAAGATTTCGTCTTCGAATTATAGTCCAATCGCTATGTCTGCACCCCTAGGGCTTTCTTGATACTTCCTTTCATCCCCTCTTTTCTTCATCCTGAGTTTCACTCCCCACTCTTCGAACCCTTTCTGACAACCACTTCCCTACCCGACAACCCTTCAAATCCCTGGGGTCTCTCCTCAAATCTAGCTATAGATGGATTTGCGGCACACGAAGTAGAATACATCTCAAACTGCAAGACCAAAGTCTGTAGCGGATCAGACGGATCTGTTACTTCACTTTTCTTTCCAATATTCGACGGAAGCACTTTCATAGTTGCGATGCTGTCACTAGAAAAAGGAACTTTCCCTTAAGCTCACTCCCAATTCGCTATTTGCCAGATAGACACTGGGAAAAATTGCCAGTAACAAGAATTTCCTTTAAACTTTGTCACTTTGGGGAGAGGTTCTAAAACAAATCATCTTCCAAATTATATAATCAGAAAAAATTCAGGTTTGAAAATAAATACACTTTAAGAAAGCTTAATACAACCTTAAGTTGGATACAATTTACAAAAAGAATAACAAGTCGATAATAAGTTTTTATTCAAAAAGAAATAGTTCCATCTGACATGCGAGAAGAACTTTTAGAAGAACAAATATTCATGATCATTTAGGAATGTGTCCGGGAATAGAATTTGAAATTGTCAATAAAAAAGTAAAAGCATTAATAGTCAAATAACTTGTATATGAGAAAATTTCTACTATTAAAATATTGAACAATTTGAAAAATGTAATAAACTACCAATTGTGGGTATGAGTATTGTAGGTGCAACGGAAGTACGTCCAATTAAATTAAATATTTAAATTCTTGCAGATTTCAAGATGTCTGGTTATGGAGGTCAATATGTATTTATAATTGTTCCAAAATTAAATTGCAAATGTATAGTTGGGTCTGAGATGCTAGAAATTTTAAAAACAAAAATTGATTTTAAAAAAGATATCATTCAAGTAATGAGAGGTGAAGATGTTTTAACAATCAAAAAGGCCCAAAGAAAGCATAAATAAAATTTAAATAGTCAAAGAAGATGATAAAGATTGAATAAAATTTGAACAGAAATTCGAAACTAATTTGTAAATTGAAAGTAATGTCAAAAATGAAATTACAATTGAAAACAATATTGAATGTAATACTATCAATAAATTAATTATTAATCAGATAACTGGAATCGAAAAGAATATAGTCCTAGGGTAATTAATGAAATTATGAATACAAAAACCTACGATGGCACACAATTTGAATTCGATATATTTGAAAATGAAATAATTAAAAAAATTTAAGAAGGAAAGTTAGAATGAATATTTCGGAAAATAGTCCTGGGGTTATTAATGAAATTATGAATACAAAAACCTACGATGGCACACAATTTGAATTCGATATAACTGAAAGTGGAATAATTGAAAAAATTTAGGAAAGAAAACTTAGAATGAATATTTCGGAAAATAGTCCTGGGGTTATTAATAAAATTATAGATACAAAAACCTACGATGACACACAATTTGAATTCGATTTGTCTGAAAATGAAATAATTGAAAAATTTAAGAATGAAAACTTAGAATGAATATTTCGAAAAATAGTCCTGGGGTCATTAATGAAATTATAGATACAAAAACCTACGATGGCACACAATTTGAATTCGATTTATCTGAAAATGAAATAATTAAAAAAATTTAAGAATGAAAACTTAGAATGAAAATTTAGGAATGAAACAAAATGAAAGAAAAAACATAAAATAAGATTATCCTAATGATTTTCCAAACTTATAAACTTATGTTTGAAACTAATGACTTGTTAAAAAACAAGTAGAGAAGGAAGATAACAAAAACCTTAATAAATGTTAGGTTCGTAAGTTAGAGCAAGTTTCTTGACTCCTTAGCCACTACTTAGTTACACAGTCTGTTTCCGTAACTTCAGAGCACAAACTTCTAATCCGCAAATCGCTTTCAAATAAACAAGTCAGGAAGACGGTTGATGCATATTTAAAGATGATGTATTATCCCCGGATAATGGTTGACAATTTTCAAGTGTAGATACAAGTTTAGGTTAATCCATCTCCCTGAAAAGTATAATACAAATCGATTACTTAGGAGCAAGTCCATTATTTTTGTAATTTAATTTTTATCTTGCCAACATAAAGTGTGCGAAAAAAATAGATTCGTCCACAATGAATATATTGCTCAGGGGGAACTGTCCAAATCTCTCCTTAGTACAACAGGTTTATCGACAACCGAGTTCTAATGGCTTACAAAGTTACAACCGTTCCATAATCGACACTACAGACTATTGAATTTCAACGTCAAACCTCCTACTTGATATGTCTCGATCGCAGTCGAAACACTAGCTATTCTGTAAATGATGATATAGTACTGATTATACAAAATAATTGTTTCAATTTTTCAAATCGTGAAATTCAAAGTTTCAAATACTTGGAAAAAGAATACAGAAAAAAAGAATGAGTCATAAAAAATGAATGCGAAGTTTATTTATTTAAATTCACTCCTAAAACTACTACCATATACACATTTTTAGCATATTCTACTAAAAGAATTTTTTGTTGCAGAATTTAGTACAATGCCACTTTATTTTAGGATGAAGGGAAAAACTATTACATATTTTTTTGTAATAAGGTAATTTTTGTGTAAATGAAAAATAATACAATGTTTACTGCTTGGAACAGGAAGAATCTGATGTTTAGGTATAATCTAAAGATAACATAAAATAAGATTATCCTAATGATGGAAACGTCGTTAATTTTAGTAGAATTTTTTCCCTAACAAGACATCGAAGAGCGTGACCTCAACACTTGAAGCACTATCATAAAGAAATAACCCACTTTCAAAATTAAAACACATTAGGTTCACCTGGGACTTGGAGACTGCATCGCGTACACCCACCTACACATAATAGTTTACTACTCAAGCCAAAATTTTAATAAGCTCATGCAAATTGACTAGTTATGCAAATTTCGGGAAACTTTACGCCTTGACTGACACTTTGCACGCTGGTTTGATAAATGTAAACTTTTATTTATTTGTCAGCATCTTTTTGGGCAACATCTCAACAGATTTTCTTCTTTTTACTTATTGTTAATAATAATTGCCATTTTAATAATTATTAATAATGATTGCCATTTTAGTAACTATTATCAATAATAATTCCCTTTTTAATAATTATTATTAATAATAATTCCCGTTTTAATAATTATTATTGATAATAATTACCTTTTTAATAATTAGTATTAATAATAATTCTCTTTTTAATAATTCTTATTAATAATAATTTCTAAGAAGAAGAACTTGTTTCTAAACAATGTTTCAAATGTTCTTTCTGCGTCTTCTGTGTAATTTAAAATTTAGGGGGAAAAATCTCAATGTAATCAAAATTCGTTTGATGGATTAATTTAAAACCGATTGTTTTGACAATGTTGAATTTGAGGAGAAATTAAAATTTATTCATAATTATTAAGAAAGATGGTAAATCCTTGAAAGTAGCGCTGGAAGAAAACCTCGTAATAAACAATTCTAGCACTTTAGGAGTTTTTTGCAATTTCCCAGCTTTTACTGTGAGAAAAAAGCTTTTTCAAGAGACTCACAAAGAAGTGCTTGAAGGAAAAGCTCTGAGCTACTTGAACCGGCTAAAAACGAAAAGTAGAAAAAAAGATGAAAAAACAAATGGTGGCAATAATAGGTGTTATTGATGTAGAAATTTATTATGTAACTGTGAACATAAACTAGAAATTACGAAAGAAAATTGTACTCCGTGCTTCAATTTTTCCTTACTATAAAATCAAATAATAAAATAAGTAAACTTTTTTATTTTATCTAATTTTTAAAAATAGTTTTAACCAAATTTATGGAACTGAATTTGTACAACTGAATTTGTACAACTGAATTTGTACATTATTTAAGTAGGAATTTTTAATTTTGGAACACTTTCTTATTTTTCTCGTTTTAAATAGTTTGCAGCCAGAAATAATGAAGATGGTATTAGTAATTGAGAAAATATTGTCCCTCTATAGCGGGAAGCTGGACCGAATATAACATCAGCGACACGTCCTTCATGTCCAGAATTTTCAACAACAGTTTCTGACTCGAGCGGATGAGTCTCTATAGTTACTTTTGAAGCATTTAACTGCTGGAGACATTTTGTCGTTTGCAAACACGCAACTTTCCGACGATGTACTAAGGGTCTCGTGATTTAGGATTAGAAATTTACTGACTATGAAAGCGTCGAGTGACAACCATGAACATCCCTATGACTATATAATGAAATGTTATAACTACACGTGTCCATTATAGTTTTGAAATTTCAATGAAACAGGAAACTTTACAATTCACAACTTATTATTATTATTAGCAGACAGAATATAGAAAGGATAAAATATTCAAACAATGAATTAAGAGGATTTTTAATTTATGAGTTTGGTTGTGTTAAATTTTTAGAAAATATAAAATAAGGTTTAAAACCGCTAACTTTGGCGTATAATATAAAATAGGGGAATGAGCATTCCGATCGAATAAAACAGTAGTAAATGTATTTGTGTGTTCGGATAATCTCCACTTGAAAGGAGATGAGTATTTTGTAAATATACCGGAAGCTTCAACGATTTCAACGAGGTTTCTACAGCTGCATAATATAACGCAACTATCTGAATAAACTAGAGGTGTGCAAAATTCGAATCGGGAATAATTCGAATCGAACGAGCCAATTCGAAATTCGAAGTTTCGAATTTCGAATTGGCCGATTCGAATCGAAAGTAAATTCGAATCGAACTAGCTAATTCGAAACTTCGAATTCGAATTTCGAATTGGCCGATTCGAATCGAAAGTAAATTCGAATCGAACAAGCTAATTCGAAACTCCGAGTTCGAATTTCGAATTGGCCGATTCGAATCGAAAGTAAATCGAGTCGAGTCGGCCAATTCGAAATTCGAATTTGGAGTTTCGAATTGCACAACTTAACTCGGTTATTTAATTCGCACAATTATTTTGACAGAAATCCTAACCTAAAATTAGTAGGCTGGTATTTATAATACAGCTATCTAGTACTTAGAAACTTGTTGAAAGTGAAGGAAATATTTCGCTTATTGTTTGTATTACATAAGGAAAAAAAACTTATTTTGCAAATCTTTTACACAATTTTTAGTAAATAAATAAATTTAATGTTTCAAGAACAATTGAAGAATTTTTGGATAATTTTAAAAAATCATTTTTTGGGGAATTTTAATTTATAATTCTGAATCTTGTTTGTGTATGTATTTGAATTTTTTGAAATATTGAAAATATTGAATATCGAGCATATTGAAAATAATTAAATTCTTTGCAAGAATTCAATTATTTTTAAACAAAATTTTAATAAAATTTTACGAATAAATACAATTATTTTCTAAAATTTTAATAAATACTTAAAAAAATCAATTATTTTTTTAAATTGTAAAATTTTTGAAAAAAATTCAATTATTTTCAAAAAATTCCACGAAAAAATTCATTTTTTAATTCGTTATAGAGTATATCTCATAAGAATTCAGTTATCTTCTAAAATTTTAATAAATCTATTGAAATTATTTTATTTTATTTATAAACAGTAAAATTCTTTGCAAAAATTGAATTATTTTTAATACAATTTTAATCGAATTTCTCAAAAAATGTCATTATTCTTAAAATTTTATTAGAATTATTTTATAAAAATTAATTTAAAAATGAATTTCAGTTAAAATTTTAGATTACAATTAAATATTAATAGCAATGTAGCGTGAATTTTTAAAAATAATTCAATTTTGAAAAAGTTTAATTGAATTTTGCAAATATTATTTTAAGTTTTTATTTTTTAATATTTATTTAATTGGAGAATTTAGGAATATTTGAAATTTCGTAAAATTGAATATTGTAAACTAATGGATTTGAAAATTCTCAAAGAACTTTTTCGAAAATTTTTAAGAATCGATTTAAAGAAGAATTTTTTTTAAAAATTCTTGCAAATAATAATTGAATTGATAATGATTGTATCACTCGGTTATTTTTGATTATTAGAAAACTTGAAGATATTGATCACTCCAAGTGATATAAGGCTATATAATACTCGGAGTGATCGGTTATGATATGAAAAATTGAATTTATAGTTTAAAGTAAAATGTTCTCTTATTTGACTCGGACTGGTTATATTTTTGTTAGTAATTGGTCCGTTAAGTCCGTATTTTTAAAAACTTTCACTGGTTCGAACCCTGTTCACTTTCAACACATTATTGGTATGTTACAATTCTTTTTACAAATAATATAATTTCTTTTGGTATGATAGTTTTTTTGGTATGTTAATTATATATTAAAATTATAGGATTAATAAAAAATATATTGACATTTTTAAGAAAAAGTTTCTAAGTACTAGATAGATGTATTATGAATACCAGCCTACTAATTTTAGGTTAGGATTTCTGTCAAAATGATTGTGCGAATTAAATAACCGAGTTAAGTTGTACAATTCGAAACTCCGATTTTCGAATCGGCCAATTCGAAATTCGAACTCGGAGTTTCGAATTAGCTTGTTCGATTCGAATTTCCTTTCGATTCGAATCGGCCAATTCGAAATTCGAATTCGAAGTTTCGAATTAGCCAGCTCGATTCGAATTTACTTTCGATTCGAATCGGCCAATTCGAAATTCGAATTCGAAGTTTCGAATTGGCTAGTTCGATTCGAATTATTCCCGACTCGAGTTTTCTGTTGTCGAGTCGAATAATTTTCGAATCGACTCGATTAAATGCACACCTCTAGAATAAACACTTAACGTTCGAAAACTGATCCAGGCTTGCAGGTTTGTTTAGCAACACACTTGTTCCCAAACATGTGTACATTTGCAATCAATTTACATGGATATTGTTGCACTTCTATTGCATTCAATTTCACCTGAGTCACATCTCGAATAACCACGAATTGTTCGCAAAAAAAAGTAATGACTACGAATGTTGAACTCGCGCACTAATTATAAAAGATGAAAATTTGTCTTGGCGAATGATGGAATAGTTGTTTATTGTCGGGTCATGTGTTAAGGATCGTGAAGGGTCGCGGTACCGCTGATGTCGATGACCCTTTTCTCCTCACCCCAAGTCGACAAACACGTCTCAGTTCTTCCGCGTTGCGCGAACATCATCCGTTATTATAAAATAAAACATTCATGAGACGTCGACTTAATATTACTCGCGAAAGAAGATAGAATGGGTGGGATGCTGAGTGAGGAACATAATCGAGAGTAAGAGAGTCGTCTCTTAATTTATACACGAAACTCACTATAATCATCAAGAAGTCGCAAAGTTGCGTCACATTCTAATTAGCAATGATTACATACCACAAAGACTGTATACTGCCTTAGCTACTTTCGCAAAAACTTATCAAAAGCCATTTTCTCTACATACGCTCATTAAGTTCTACTTTACTTGAATGAAATTCGTTTTTATGGAAAATATTAACTCTGACACGTAGAGTCACATTAAAGATTCAACAAATGCGTCTTTGAAAATCTTCAACAATAGTTAATAAAAAAAATTAATACTTAGGTAATACAATCATTTTATGATCATGTGAAAATAGTGTCATACCAATTCTCCAATTGTAGGCGTTAATGCAATAAATATACAAGAAATCCACAAAATTCTTCTTAGCAATTACTTTTCAAAATTTTTTCCTTACACACCATAGTGGAAAATAAATTGCATTCAATTAAATAATAATAAATTAAAAAGATGATGGTAAAATCAATCACTCCCAGTCAGGATTAAAAAAAACTTAAAAGACAATTTCTTTTTGACGTCGTACTATTAATTATTTTTCAAAACACCCTTTTTCTGAAAAGATCGCAATAATATATTATAATTTAATTGATAGAGCAGTAAAACTTTCTGATAATAAATTTCATACCAAAAACATTGAGTTCGTTAAAGAAATTTTAATAAAAAATAATTATCCTTTGGGTTTTATTGATAAATACATCACTAAGCGTATCTGTTCTATTAATTCCACTTCCAATATAAAAACTAGTAACAGTAATGTATAAAATGATGCCTAAAATCTGTTTACCTTCAAAATCTTTTTTACCTACCTAAAATCTTTATGAGAACACTTCAATGTTTCTTAAAAATTATAATATCTTAACAGTTCCTACAGATAATAAAAAAATGAGTCCTAACCTCGTCATAAAAGCTAAAGACAGAAACAAAAAACAGAAAATGTTAATACTGTTTATAAAATTAATTGTGGTAATTCGTAATTGCTCTGCTTCTTGTGTTGGTCAGCCAAAAAGAATGGTTGGTGTACGTATTAATGAACATAAAAATTCTAAGACAGTAATTACTGATCATAATAACAACCTGAATCACAATTTCGACTGGAATATGTTTTTAATACTTGACAAAGAGACTAATTATAATAAACGTTTAATATCAGAAATGATCCACATTAATTTGCAAAAAAATTCTGTTAACAAAAAAGATGATACGCAAAATCTCAGTAACTATTATATCCATTTTCTCAATGAGAAGAAACACGTGCAACTCTTATCTACTTAGATTGGCATTTTTTCTGTTCTATTATTTTTGTTTACTGGTGAGTCAGTCATCACATCTTCATCGATTTTACTTACGTTTTCTATTTTGAATCAGTGTCTAATCGTTCTTGCTTTGACGAAGACGTTCGTTCTGTATAAGCGATATGTGACTCACATGATTTATAATATTTTCTTACGGTAATAATTGTAAATTATATTTTTTTCCGAAAATTGTTGAGATTTTTGAGCTTGCATGAGGGAATAAAAATTACCGATGATGAAAACAAAGGCAAAGGGGAATTAAATAGCAGGAGGGGATGTTCCAAAACATGTGAGGGAATTCTAGTAGGTTCATGTCAGTGACGGTTGGTAGTAGTATGAAGGATGGCGTGAAGAGTTCTTCCCCAACACTCCAAGTCTCGTCCACTTGTTATCTGCTCGGCAAGTGAACTTATATTCCCCAGGAACTACCATATCAGCAACTTTTTTAATTCATTGCATTTTCAGAGAAATGAACTCCCATTTCTTTAAATATTTCATCTATGTTATCAATTTCTTTCTAAATTACAAAAGTTTGAATAGAAGAAAAGTTAAATCCTTAATATTACTTGAGAATAATCATACATCATATAATCATGTAAGAAAAATAATTTCGTGAAACATTTGACTTGTCAATAAAGTTAAATCCTCTTACATTAAAATCATGAAACAAAAATAATTTTGTAAAACATTAAAATTTTGAAGAACATAGTAACAGTGATCTTAAAATTTTGATGATGTTTAATAGATCTTCAGAATGAACAATAAGCACGATTGTGAACTTTATCAATTTTGAAAACAAGAAAAGGAATTCAAATGCCAGTTATGGAGTAAGAAGAGGGCTACTCGGAGTATGCAATGCAGACTTGCATTTGGTAGGCAAATGCTTGAAAACTGTGACGTCAAATATTGAGACACGTACATGGGCACCTGCGTGCACTGAGTCTGAATGCTATATACGTAGGCGAAATCCTGCCTCGCGACGTATTTATGTAAACGACAGTTCCCGGGAGTGTTGCGAGCGCATGTTTGCTTATATTTCCGGTATTTTGTGAACATTACCATGGCATTCAGGTGACATATTTCCTCCTATTTTCCCGTCCCTTGTCGTCTTCAATGCAGACGCGTAAAGTAAACCCTCACACTGCTCTCCCAACTCTCCCAACAGTTGAATAGTCCCTTGACTTCATTCTTTATGATTCTCTGCTTTACTTATATCCTTGAAAACTCATTTTTTCCTTTCTTCCCCGTTATTGTTCAGTAGCCAAATATTTTATAAGTGAACAAAACTTTTTTTATTTAATAAGACGTTTCATTTGTGAGCGCTCGAGAAATTTATCCACTATAGATACTGTTGGAAATTGTTTCGAACCTTTGGGTTCTATTCGAAACTTGATTATTGACATTACTGTTTGTTTATATATCAATACATCATTCAATAAAATCAATTTTCCAATTTGCCTAAATCGGTATCGACATGTCGAGTCCTCCCTAGTGAGTTCGTGGAATATCTAGGCAATTCGAGAAATGCCTATCTCTCTCCAAAAGATGTGGATTTCATGGAGTCATTGACATTTTGAAAATTGCCTCGACATTTAGTGAATTGTCTTTTAGTGAACCTTTTCATGGTTGCCGCAGGTCAGGGAATTCAGGGAAAAGTCAGGGAAAGTAAAATTGGTTAGGGAAGTCAGGGAAAAGTCAGGGATTTTTAGTAAAAGTATTGGAAAAAATCAAATTTCAAAAATTCAAAAAAAAGCTCTAAATTTTCATCTTTTTTTGTTTGCCTTGTAAACTGTAACAATAACCACGAATTTCAATACAAAACCTTGAACTTTTTCCATTTCAAACAATAATTTCTTTTTAAATAACTTAATTTTTAAAGAACTATCATAAAATTATGACATAAATTATGTAATGAATAATTTTTACAATTTTCATAAATACTAAATTGATAAAAAAAAATTTTAATTAAAAATACTAAAAAAAATAATTTTTGAAAAGTTACAAATAATTACAGAAATTCAATTATTTTCAAAAGTAATAACATTTTTCGCAGAAATTCAATTATATTCAAAAATTAAAAAAAAAAATTCTGGTCATTTTCATTATATCTTTAAAAATAAAAAAATTCTCCAAAAATTTAATTATGTTCAAAATTTTTTTTAAAAATTCTCGTCAAAAGTTCAATTATCTTTATAAATAATACAATTCTTCTTCGAAATTCAATTACTTTTAAAAACTTTAATAAAATTATTGGAAAAATTTCACAGGAATTCTAAATTTACAAAATTTTTGATGAATTTCTTCTAAATAAATCAATTATTTTCATAAACAATAAAATTTTCACAGGAATTCAATTATTTAATATAAAAAATTTCAAATTCTTTTTCGAAAAATATCAATTATTTAAAAAGAATTTTATGAAATCAGTTCAGTTATGAAATTCAGTTTTATGAAATCAGAGTTCAGTTATTGAAAAAAATTTAACAAAGTTCTTTTCAAGAATTCAATTATTTTTAGAAATAGTAAAATTCTTCACCGAAATTCAATTAGTTTTATAAACTTGAATAAAATTCGTTGGAAGAATTAAATTATTTTCAAAAGTAATAAAATTCTTCGCAGAAATTCAATTATGTTCTACAAATTTCAATTATTTTTATAAATAATAAAATTCTTCAATATTTAATTATTAAAAAAAATTTTTTTTAATTTTTGTCAAAATTTCAATTATTGTTACAAATAATACAATTTTTTTCAAAATTCAAATATATTTAAAAACTTAAATAAATTTCATGTTAAAATTTTACAGAAATTCAATAATTTATAAAATTTGTAATTAATTTCTTTCAAAATAATTCAATTATTTTTATAAGTAGTAATCAAACTTTTCACATAAATTCAATTATTTAATATACAAAATTTTATAAAATTTTTTGAAAATTATTAATTATTTAAAAAGATTTTTATAAAATTCGTCACATGAATCAATTATTTAAAAAAAATTTAACAAATAATAAAATTCTTCGCCGAAATTCAATTATTTTAGAAAAATTTTAATAACATTTTTGGAAATTTTTAAAAAATTATTTTCATGAAACTCATCGCAGGATTTTAATTAATTTTGGATACAATAAATTTAATCAAATTCCTCGAAAAATGTAATTATTCATAAAAAATTTATTAAAATTTGTCAAAAGAATGCAATTATTAAAAATTTGTTGATAAAATTCTTTATGAAAATTCAATTTTAACAAACATTCAATTATTCAATAAATTATTTATTTTTCAATTTAAATAATTGAATTTTTCTGGAATTTTCTAATAAAATTTAATTAAAAAATGAAATTATCGAATAATTGATTTATTGTTTTTGAAAATAATTGAATTATTGCAACGAATTTTATTACAATTTTTTCAAATAATTGAATTTTTTGAGAAAATTTACTACTTTTAAAAATAATTGAATTCTTGCGAAGGATTTTATTAGGATTTTTGTAAATAATTAAATTTTTGTTGAAAAATTTCATGGTTTTTTAAATTATAACAAAACATGAAGAATTCTTTATGTCTTGTAATAATATTCTTATAGATTGTCGAGTTTCAAAAAGGTTTGAATTTGAATGTTCTGAAGAATTTCAATTTCCGTGGAAATGTAATAATTAAATACGTATTCAAAAATTCAGTTATTGATGTTTTTGAATAATTTTACAATTAATGAAATTTGTAAATAAATTTAACGTTTTTTTGAGTACCTAATAATTTTTAATGTGAATAAAAATATTTTTTATGGTCAGGGAAAAAGTTAGAATTTTGTCTGGAAATCAGGGAAAAATAAAATTAAATATTTGTGGCAACCCTGTTTTTTGGTTAAACCAAGAAAATAAACTGCATTGTTAAACAAATTTACAGATAAGAGAGTCTTGCTGGAAAAATCTTCTCTTCAACTGATTATTATTTTGCACTTCATTTTGTTTTGTTTTTTTTATTTTTTTTTGATTCTGTAAAATACACTATTTTCATGGAAGCAGTTATGAAATTGTGTTACACAAGAGACAGTAAATCGGCGAAGTAACTGAGCGATACAAAGAGAAGTGCCAAGTTGGAAAACGAGTGTGGAGATGACAGAGGGAACGACGGTTGAAAACGAATAGGGTTGGAAATGATCGCCCGGGGAAAAGTTTTTCCAGCTATACGCCTAGGACGTTTTTCATTCTCGCTACTTGATCAGATAAACTATACTTCATTTTAAATCGACTTCCAGACCACTAGCACTATATATTTTCACCTCAAATGGCAAAATAAATCTTTTTTTATTCGATATTAAATACCCACCACTAGATAGCAACTGTCTGTACAAATTAATTCTCAATGTCATCTCATTTGGAATTAAAACCCGAAATGTAAACATTTGAGAAACATTTGAGAAACATTTAATATCCATTTCAAAATATATTGTTCAGATTAAAGAAAACCATGATGACCAAAGTTTGGAAAAAAATATTTTTTGTATTAGACTAAAATAATAGTAAAGACTAGATGTTAAGAAACGAAAATAAAATTCAGTACGGATTTTTTAAAAGTGGTCTCCAAAATTAGCCTATTTGTCCAAAGTTATTTCCAACAATAGTACTTTTTTATTACTCTACGTCTCATATTGTGTATAAGCAACGTTTATTGGAAATGTTTTCACTTGTACATTTAAGAGTCGTTAATGGAATATCTCTCGGGTAATGGACCAAAGATTTCCGTACTTTATCTTATGCTAGCACTGTATTAAGATAAATTGTATTATTTCTATATCATTTGGACACATTTTGAGTATAAAATGGCTCGCGCTGAGTTTCGCCAGTCATGGATAAGCGCTGGAATATAAAAATTGATTTATTTCTTCGTCTTGTACATTAGAAAGAATAACGCACGATAATGTCCCAGTAAGTTAAAGTTTTCTATAAAACTTTGCCTTCATCGAAAGAACCTGGCACCGACATTTCTCAAGTAATGAGCAAATAAGCTCCCGGTAAATCATATCCTAGTTCTAATCGACCAGAAAATAACTGGAAACTCATGAGAATCATTTTTTGGACTTTACTACTTTGCCAAGTATTATAGCAAACAATTCAATTCATTTGATTTTTTTTACCGAAGTATTAAAAAACAAAAGGATACTAAAAATTTATTTTTTCAATGTCTTCACTCTTGATGGTGGTTTTTGAAAAGTTTTATAAGAAAATGGTGACAATGAAACATTACGGTGGGGATTTTTATAGGATTAAAGCCCAGTCTGTCGCTTGTGCATTATTTTTTTCTGAATTCAAGTGTAAAACAAAGATGGTAAAGAAAACCTCACGGACGCATTACATTTTTCCTTTTTAAAGGTATTAAAAAAAGAAATTCGTAATTGCAGAAGCAAATGTAGACGGATTCGCGAGAAAGCTGAGAAACGTTTGCGCAACCCGTTTCGTATAAGGGAATGGAAAACTTAAGAGGGAGTGAAATAATGAAGCAAGGAAGGAATGAATGGATCACAGTTACATACATACATTTTGAAATATCTACTTTCCGAAGGTAAGGGTTTAAACAGATCGGAAGTACTTCGCTCCCTCGGTTTCCCGTCATATTCATTAGTGCACCAATTAGTAAAGTAAACTCTCATGATCACCATCAATTTTGTGGTGCGAAATAGCAATTTTCATCATGCCGATCTTTTCCAAGAAAATAAAGGATAACGAATTCAAGTTTTCCTCCATGCAAATACGGGATTTTAATATCGATTTCAGATTATTATTTCTTATTTGCAGTTCCGAGTAAATAAGGCGAATATTAATATTTATCTACCATTATAAATTTAAGTTGTCATCAAAGGATCAGTTACTTCAAGTTGTGTTTAACTGAAAGGAACTTTCTTTCGAAAATCTTGGATTTACATACACAGAAGATCGCGAGGTACTGAAAAGTGTTGCAGATTAAATTAACACGAAAAAAAATTAAAATGATCAATCATTCACAATGAATGATTTTTTAGTTTATTAAATTTTTTATAACTGTAAAACATGAAGATATCGATAATTCCGAGTCTTTGACTCGGAGTGATCGATTCTTCATATTTTATATTTAAAGATGACCAAGTATAAAAATCATTATTTTATATAATATGAATATTATACTTCTTCAAAATTATTTTCATTATTTCAATTCAATTACTATTTTCAACAATTTTTTACTACAATTTTACTTAATATCTATTATTTCTAATAATAATTAATTAATCAATTTCACGAAAATTCAATTATTCCTAAATTCTTTAATTAAAGGCATATTAGCAAATAAAAACATCAAATAATATTCATAAAATTCAATTAAACTTTTTCAAAAATATTAATTTTTAAAATTCAATTATTTCCAAAAAAGTTCACTCTATATTTCTTTTCATATTCAATTACACTCTAAAATTTTAACTGAAATTCTTTTTTATGAAATGAAATTCAATTTTTATTAAAAAATTCTACAAGAATTTAATTCTTTAAATGCAAATGTAAATAATTTATTGAATAATTTAATGTTTCTCATTATTCAATTCTCATAAAGAATTTCAGTAACAAATTTTCTAATAATTCAATTCTTTTGTCGAATTTTATTAAAACTTTAATGAAAATAATTACTTTTTTCAAGGAATTCAATTATAATTGTATGAAAAATAATTCAAACGCTGCGATGAGTTTTATGAGAATTTTCAAATTTATTCGCTTACAATTCAATTTTATAAAATTTCAATTATTCGGAAATTATGCAATTAAATATATATTGGAAAATAAAAACTTGAAATAATTTTAATAAAAATTCTATTAAACTTTTAAAAAGAATTAATTCTACAGAATCTTTTTGTCGAAAATATGAAAAATTAGGAGTTTCAATGATTTTAGTTTGAATCTTTTTCAAAATTTAATTATTTCTAAAAATCCACGTTATAATGCTTTTAATAATTAAGTATAATCTAAAATTTTAACTGAAATTCTATTTTATGAAATGAAAATCAATTTTGATTAAAAAATTCTACAAGAATTTAATTACTAATTTGAATGCAAAAGTAAATAATTTATTTAACAATTGAATGTTTCTCAAAATTCAATTCTCATAAAGAATTTTAGTAGAAAATTTTATTAATATTCAATTTTTTGTCGAATTTTATTCAAACTTGCATGGAAATAATTACTTTTTTCAAGGAATATAATTATAATTGTATGAAAAATAATTGAAACGCTGCGATGAGTTTTCTGAGAATTTTCAAATGTTAAAAACAAATTTTTTAAATCATTAAATTCTTTCGATATTTAATAAGAATTTTAATAAGATTTTTAAGAATAATTCCATTTTTCAAGGAATTTGATTAAAATTGGATTAAAAATAATTGAAATTATGCAATGAGTTCAAATGCAATGAGTTATATTATTCATGAAAATAATTGAATCCCTAAAAAAATTTTATTAATTATAAAAATAATTGAGTGCCTGTAGAAATGTTATTATTTATAAAAATAATTAAATTATTGCGAAGAAATTAAAAACAATTGGTAAATAATTGAATTTCTGTAAAAAATTTTATTATTTATGAAAATAATTGAATTATTGCGAAGAAATTTATAAAAAAAATTTGTAAATAATTGCATTCCTGTAAAAATGTTTATTATTTATGAAAATAATTGAATATGTTTGCCTAGAATTGTATTCAAATTAATTTTTAACAATGGAATTCTTTTGGAAAATTTTATTCAAATAGTAGATATTAAAAATTAGTGAATTTTAAAAAACTTTTGAAAATAATTGAATTTTTGACAAGAATTTGATTAAAATTTTGTAAAATAATTGAATATCAGAGAAGAATTTTATTATTTATAAAGAGAATTCAAATCTTTACGAGATTTAAAAAATTTTTTGAATACAATTGAATTTAATAACTATGTTACTAAGTTATTTAGTAAATTAGTAACTAACTTACTATTCTCTCTGTAGAAGCTAAATTCGTTGAATTTTTCCAAATCGATGACTTTCGTATTTTATTTAAAATAAAATTTCATTCATAGTTAAAAATAACACGAAAATAGATTATCTTAATCCTTTTTGATTCTAAGCTTTCTTCTTCTAAAAATATAAATTGTACAAGAATGTAACAAATACGTGTAATAATTAGAAGAGATTCATCTCAGCGAAACAAGAACCTTTATTAACATGATCTCAAAACACATGTTAAGATTTCTCCTCTGACTGTTAAATTTTCCATTGTGCTTAGCATCATTGGCGTAAGTTTCAATCTAGGTTGAAAGAACCGTATAGGATAAAAAAAAAAGTTGCAGAAACTAGATTCTCGTGTTCAGATCCCATTAAGGCTTTAGCGCAGAAAAAGTACTACAATACTTTTAATTGGAAAGGGAGAACGTTGGATGTAAATAAAATAAAAGGATTTTGATCATTACTGAATAAGTGGATTCTTCAGATAAACGTGTTCGTTTTTCTGTACGGAAGAAAACTACATGACTACATTATTATCGAGCTTGAAAGCTCTATTTACCTTGAAAAAACGTTCTCAATAAACTTCTAAAATTTAAATTTATTTAAAAACATTTTTCAATTTTTAACCCTATGTTAATCAATCAGAAATTTTGTTTTTAAGATTCGTAAAGATTTATTTGCATTAAATACATGATTTTTTGGTGAAATTGTTCGATCTTTTTGTGAAATAGTTAAATTTTGAATGTAATTGATAAAGATGGTTTTATCAGGTATTAAATTATCACAAACTTTTTTTTGGGCAATAATATTTGTTTGAAATTTATTGCTGAAAAGGAAGGACACGCAACCGCCAATTACAGCACGCAACATGAGAAAAAAAGGAGCGTAAGGGTGACTTCCGAGTTTTAATGAATCCCTCGTCGTTGATGAATGGGGTAAAACAGAGAAAAAGTAAAACGTGGTGTGAAGTAACATTCATCAATTGGTTATATTCAAGGTCTAAAACTGTCAAGAGAGGCGTCGCAATTCCGTGACGCTTGTTGTGAGATAGTGATGGTTAGAATAAAAGAACTTTTGCAAACTAACCAGGTGGCACTTCATCTGAACTTTCAACTCTACACTTTTTTTTATTTTCTCTCTTCTACCCTATCTCTCACCATCAACTCTCTTCATTCACTATCGATCCACTCAACTTTTAACAATTTATTTTTTTAATGAACAAATTCCCTGATGATAAAGAAGAAGAAGAAGAAGAAAATTGATATTTTTAACTAAAATTGGGGGAGAATTCTTTGAAAATGAATTTTTTTGTATTCTCTGTATTTTGATTTATAATATTTCACTTCAATTTCACTCAAAATTTGTTTTTACTCCATTTTTACTTCACTTTGACTCAAAATTTGTTTTTACTCCATTTTCACTTTATTTTCACACAAAATTTTACGAAAAGTTGTAAAAATTATCAACTTGTGGAATATGCGTACATTTTATTACTACATTGTGTCGAATGATAAGACTGAGAAATACAAAGAAATAAACATTTCTATTCAGTTGACATCCAAGTGATTCGAAAGTACAACGTTTTTCAGTAAGTAAAAACTATCGGAATTTATATCTATTTAAATAATAATTGTAATATATTGTATACTGTATTGTAGTCTTAATAATTATAAATTTATAATACCTTTGATGATTAACATCAAGTTTTTTAGAATATGGGTATAAAATCGAAACTTAAAATTTTAAAGTCGTTAAAGTATTTTCAAGTAAAAGAGTATATTTTCATATTTGTACAATAAAAGTAGATAGTAAAAGTTATTAAAGTCTGTTGGCGTTTGAGTAAAAATTCATGAAGCTCCTAAAATTTGTGGTTATATCAGCGAGTAAATGTACTTTCGAGTAATGAAACAACAAATTTTTAAAACTAGTTTTTTTCATGTTTTTTAATATCTTCTTGATAAAAAAATACATTTTCAAAGGCTTCCTACGCGCGTTTAAAAATTTTTGTTGATATAAATTTTCTCTAGAATGTAGGTTAACAAAAAGTGAAAAGACATTTTAGGATAAATCACTGCAAAAAGAAGGCATCTTATTTTAAGATACTTTGGTAGTCACTTTTAAGTTGTTTCCAAAAAGTTATCCAAAGCATCTAAAAATGCATTAGTTTCTAAAATAGAAGATGGAAAAATAAGATGTTTTAATCGTTTTAAAAGTAATTATAATGTATTTTAAGATGCTTATTTTTGCAGTGATGCAGTAAATATGACGGATTTATTTTACAGATCTCAATTGTTTGCAAAAATTTACAAAATGATGATGTATCATTCTCTTGGAAATCACTTCGTTACCTTCTTCACTCTAACAATGTGGATTGATACTGTCGTAATTAGTATGGATATAATGAAAAACAAGAGTAAAGAAAACTACAGTTTTATAATATTTTTACAAAAAACACTTTAAAGGCTTCTAAAATCATTTCAATAATTTATTGTTACAGCTTTGCTTAGGCAGTACGGAATCGGTTAGTAACATTCTTAATGTTTAGGTTGTAACTTCGTTTGTAAACTTTCTTCATTTTTTATCCAACAAAGAATTTTATTGTTCTTTCAGAATTTATGGACTACGGTACGTGTTATTTATATTATTTGCATTAAAAGTGATACATAAAATTAAACATTGCATTAACTTAAAAAAATTGATCATTAAATTCGTCATCAATTTTGTTAAACTCTCATTAATCTCGTATACTTCCAGATGAACCAGTAAATTACGCTTTTGGTACGTAGTTTTTAGTTTCCACAACCTTTTACAATTTGTAATAACTCAAAATTATTAGTAAACATCTTTATTGTTTAGAAGCATAAATTTTCCAGTAAGCAAAAAAATATTTACGTCCGAGGAACGTTTCTGAAATGTTTTATTTTATTTTAGACATGAAACGATTTAGAAACGTTCCTCGAATGTTAAATGAATGTAGATAAAAGATTTATTTATACATACAGATTATTCCTTTTCTAATGGGTAACTAGTAATTTTTTTTGGACAAAAGTTTCATAATCCTTGTTTAATAGAACAATATACAATGTATTAATTTTTTTCTTAACTTATAAACTCTGAAAATCAATTTTTCAGAACCCCTTCAGTCAGTTGAGGAAGGAACTTCAACTTTTTTCCAGGTTTCTATATTCATATTTATTCTAATAGAATACTATTTCTCCTTCGGTGAAAGTTATTCAAGAACATTGAACAAATTTGAAAATGTTTAATAGCAATTAATTTTGTCTTAGGACTAGAAATTTTTTTTCGTATTCTATTGAGAAAAGACCGTTTTCTAGTCTTTAGTACAGTTTGTGAAAAAATGACAAGTAATTGTTTAAACAATTAACAATGTATAATTTACTTTTCATTTTTGTTATTAATTTTCATTGATTTACAGGAGGAATTATTACAGACATATGATATTGATGTAAATATTGAAAAGTTAAATATCATCACGAAAAAATATATTAAGTCGCCATCGGGAATGTCGAAAAAATTAATGATACTGATATTAGGTCAAGATAAATTATCTAACATGACAATAAAAGGATACGGCAATCCTGGAAAACATTATGATATTATACCTGAGAATGTTGCCAGTTTTGTTTATGGTAAGTTTATTTTTACTAAAAGAATTTATGATTTTTTAAATTCCTGTACAAGTTCAATAATTCAATTTCAGAATATGTGAAGTTACATGCCAAATCAGACTTTACTTTTGCAAGATATATAAAAGCAATACAAGCATTATGCAATGGGCTACGTCAAGTGAAAAGATTAAGGGAACTTAGAAGAGGTAGTTTACAGTACAAATTTTTTATTTGGTCACTTTAAGAAAAAAATTATTAAAACGAACGTTTTATTGTTTAACATTGTTTTATTAATTACAATGATTTCTATATTTCATAAAAGGAATTTTGTTTCTTTTTCTAGAAAAACTTCAAGGACTGTTATCCATATGATTATAGCAATGGCAGTAATTTTAACTTAAGAAGGTGAATTTTATTTCATTATGTAAAGAATTTTTTTTGCTTTATAATACAGAATTTTGACATGTTAAATTTAATTGTAACATCCATAATATATATTCTACCATAATGTATTTTAAATTCTGTTCCAATGCTATAAAATGCTATTAAAAAAGTATCATCTGTTTACATTTCAATGTGTAACTAAACCACGAATACCCAGAAACAATTTTCTATTCTCAATTTTTATCCTTTTCGAATAAAATTTTTGACGATTCAGAATAAAGCGGAAGATGATTCTACAATCTGGAAACAAAGGCCTTAAGGCTAATTTTCATGGTTGTCGGTTCACCAACGCCTGGAATACATGTGCATGCTTGGAAAACGGCCAGCCGCAATTAAAGGTGGTTACCGGGCATCGTACGTGTGTGTGCTAATTATACTAATGAATATTTATTCAATTACCGCGTGAAACCTCAACCAGCCACTAGACAAAGGAACGGAGACCGCGGTCGGCCACGGTCCAACATGGATAATTCCATACTTGCCCCCCACATGGCCTCACTTTCCATCTCTGCATTTGTTGTGCAGAAAAACATCTTTTTTTACCTCCCATATTCACAAAGTCATTTTCAGTTGGTTAAATGGTCTCGAATTCACAAGAATAGCATTTGAAAAATCATTAAAGATCAGTTTCACTGATTGTAGGATCATAAGATTTTATATCATTGTAGAATCTAATATTAACGAACAAAACAATTTATCTTATTAATTGAAATATTACAGGACTTTCTGAAATTTCCATTGGTTTTGAAACAGCAAAAAGAAAAAAAAGAAATTTTTCAAGTTATAACAGTAGAAAGACGGCACATGCCAGACATTATCAGCGTCTCCGTCAGAAACTCTGCGTAATCCCATCACGTGCTTATGCAAGCCATAAATCATCAACGAGAATACTTTCCCGACTTTGCACACTGAGAAGAAGGAAAGATGTTCCAACAGGGAAGAATTTCATAACTCTTTAATTGCACATACCGCAAAAGCCTAGCTCATTTACATTTATATATAGCATTCCAATAGCATAGCAGCTCTTATCTTGGCATAACTGAGCTTTACTTTTTTCCCCGAGTGGATCCCATTATGAACTCTAATATCACTTGTTGTCGAACTCATTTTTTTTTTTGGTCGTATAAATTCAGATCGTTAGCGGGAAACGAAATTTTCATGGAATTCAAAAACTTCAATAGCTTATTTACAATTTTTTAATGCTTTTCGATAAAAAATTGATTTTTGGCCCTGTGTTGATGTGGCAGAATAAATCCTGTTGGGTCGGTTGAGGATAAATTTTTTTTTTTTTGATAAAACATTAGAAAGTCTAGAGAATTGTTCCTAATAGAGTTGCCACAGGTCAGGGAATTCAGGGAAAAGTCAGGAATTTTTAGTAAAAGTACTGGAAAAAATCGAATTTCAAAAATTCATGAAAAAACTCTAAATTTTGATGTTTTCTTGTTTGCCTCGTAAACTATAAAAATAACCACGAATTTTAATACAAAACCATGAATTTTTTCTATTTCAGACAATAATTTCTTTTTAAAAAACTTAATTTTTAAGGAACTATTATAAAATTATGACTTATAAATTATGTGATAACTAATTCTTACAACATTCATAAATACTAGATTGATAAAAGAATTTTAGTTAAAAATACTAGAAAAAATTTAATTTTGGAAAAGTTGCAAATAATTACAGAAATCCAATTATTTTCAAAAGAAATAACATTTTTCGCAGAAATTCAATTATATTCAAAAATTAAAAAAAAATTCTGGTCATTTCAATTATATCTTTAAAAATAAAAAAAATCTTCTCCAAAATTCAATTATGTTCAAAATTTTTTTAAAAATTCTCGTCAAAAGTTCAATTATCTTTATAAATAATACAATTCTTCTTCGAAATTCAATTATTTTTAAAAACATTAATAAAATTCTTGGAAAAATTTCACACAAATTCAATAATTTACAAAATTTTTGATAAATTTCTTTTAACTAAACCAATTATTTTCATAAATAATACTCATAGGAATTCAATTATTTACTATAAAAAATTTCAAATAATTTTTCGAAAAATATCAATTATTTAAAAAGAATTTTATGAAATTCGTCGCAAGAGTTCAGTTATTGAAAAAAATTTAATAAAGTTCTTTTCAAGAATTCAATTATTTTTAGAAATAGTAAAATTCTTCACCGAAATTCAATTATTTTTATAAACTTGAATAAAATTCGTTGAAAGAATTCAATTATTTTCAAAAGTAATAAAATTCTTCGCAGAAATTCAATTATGTCCCAAAATTTTTGTTAAAATTTCAATTTTCTTTATGAATAATACAATTCTTCAATATTCAATTATTTAAAAAAAATTTTTCACATTTTTCATCAAAATATCAATTATTGTTATAAATAATACAATTCTTCAAAATTCAAATATATTTAAAAACTTTAATAAAATTCTTGTTAAAATTTCACAGAAATTCAATAATTTATGAAATTTTTAATAAATTTCTTTGAAATAATTCAATTATTTTCATAAATAATAAAATTTTCACAGGAATTCAATTATTTAATTTACAAAATATTATGAAAAATGCCAACTATTTAAAAAGATATTTATAATATTTGTCGCATGAATCAATTATTTAAAAAAAAAATTAACAAAGTTCTTTAAAAGAATTTAATTATTTTTATAAATAATAAAATTCTTCACCGAAATCCAATTATTTAAAAAAAATTTTTATAACATTTTTGGAAATTATCAAATTATTTTCATGAATAATAAAACTCATCTTAGGATTTAATTAATTTTGGATACAATATTTTAATCACATTTTTCGAAAAATATAATTATTCTTAAAAATTTTATTAAAATTTGTCAAAAAATTCAATTATTTAAAAATTTGTTGATAAAATTCTTTATGAGATTTTAATTTTAACAAACATTCAATTATTCAATAAATTATTTATTTTTCAATTTAAATAATTGAATTTTTCTAGAATTTTCTAATAAAAATTGATTAAAAAGTGAAATTATCGAATAATCGATTTATTGATTATGAAAATAATTGAATTATTGCAACGAATTTTATTACAATTTTTTCAAATAATTAAATTTTTATGAGAAAATTTACTACTTTTAAAAATAATTGAATTCTTGCGAAGGATTTAATTAGGATTTTTGTAAATAATTAAATTTTTGTTGAAAAATTTCATGGTTTTTTAAATTATGACAAAACATGAAGAAGATCGTCTTCTTTATGTTTTGTAATAATATTCCTATAAATTGTTGAGCTTCAAAAAGGTTTGAATTTGAATGTTCTGAAGAATTTTAATTCCAGTGGAAAAGTAATAATTAAATACTTATTCAAAAATTTAGTTATTGATGTTTTTGAATAATTTTACAATTAATGAAATTTGTAAATAAATTTAATAGAACACTTTTTTGAGTATCAAATAATTTTTAGAGTGAATCAGAATAGTTTTTATGGTCATAAGGGAAAAAGAGAGAATTTTGTCTGGAAATCAGGGAAAAGTCAGGGAAAAATAATATTCAATATTTGTGGCAACCCTGCCTAAAGTTTCTGCTTATGTTACTATAGTCTATTTTTTCCAGCTACTGATTTTAAAACAATTTTCACTAAATCTTAGAGCTTTGTAGAAAGTCAAAAAAACATTCAGCAGGCATTCTTTTCCTTTAGTTTAATTTAAATGTTTTCCAATTTTTACCATTCAGAAGAGCCGAGAATTAATACCAAATATAATTCATAGTGAAATTGAATATTAAATCAGTATTGCTGGAACATTGATTATGTCTGACTTGAGGCAATATTGTCTCGCCTAGGTCAATATTGTGGCCATACATACTGTTCTATTTGGAACGATTTCGTTATTATTATAGGCTTTATAGAGCTTCATAGAGTTACCCTTTTTCATCAATATTTGCTGTATGGTTTTTAAAACTGGTTCAAACCAGCTCAACAGTGTTAAAAAAATCTTATGGATTTTCAGCAATTAGAGAAAAAATAAATATTGCCTTAAAGTATGTTAAATACATAGAATTTTTGAATGTTAATTTTTCAGACATGAAAAATTATCCAAGAGAACTTGTTTCTATTTTTCTATTGTTGAATTTTAAAGGACTGAAAAATTGCATGACAAATTTTTCTATAAAATTTGAATCTTGATTTTGATTACTATTAAAGTACCTACTTAACCTTTATCTTACTTTATAGATGTTTAATTTTAACTCGAAACAAAAAAAAATTTTACAAAAAGAATGTTAAATTAATGTACAATTTATCAAATCTACAATTTCTAAGTTGTAGATATTTAATAGATTATAAATATATCTTTCTTTGCTTGTAAATTATGTGCTGAAAACATTTTATACCAGAGAGTAGAGGTACGTTTTCCAAAGGCGTTGAACTCTTCTGGATTACAAAATTAGAAACTAATTCCGTCCTTAAAAAAAATTAAATATAGGTATTATTAATGCGAAGAAACATAGAAATTTTAACCTAATTACAACGTAATGGAAAAAAATGTATCGAACAAGAAGAACAAATTTCGATAATTCGATAAGTTTATTTAAAATTTTTGTTTAACATAATAAAATATTATGTACAGTGATAGTGGAACATAACAGTTAATTTGTTTTCAATGTAAAGACATTTTTTCAATTAATAAGATAGTTTAGAATCTACTAATGCGCAATTAACAGTGACTTTCGGATGACCATTGTCCAGCCAAGGTTGGGACAGTACTTCGACGATGCAGGTTTCAGTGTCGCCATTTTGTTTCAGTGCGCAATTGGTTTCCTGTCCCTTAGCGCAGTTGGTTTCTCCGAATGTAACATTTATTTTGTAAAGATTTCCTGTCACAACTTGTTCCGTAGCACTATTGATTTTGACAATCGTTGGTTCATATGACTTGTCCTTTGCGTATTTTTCAAGGCCAAGAGCTGCATACCCTCGAACGAGTTCACTATTTACGTCAATGTTAGTTTCGCCTCCAACAATAGGTTCTGTCTGCAAGTGTTTTAAAAATCTTTTTTTAATTTAAAATTTGAGATCGTATGGATTTTTAATAGTGAGTCAGTATTCAGAAAGATTTCCTCATACAAGGAAATTAATTATTCCAGCAATAAAATTCGGATGAGTATTTATTAAAATTTACGTAAATAGGTAGAAGGGCGACAAGAATAGGTCGCACATAACCTACAAATTTCAGAGACCATTGAACGCTCTTAAACTATATATTTATGAGTATACATTAAAATATAATAAAGAATAATTTTTTCTTCGTAATAGTTAATGTTTCAAATGTAAATCTGTCATCCGCAATTAATGTTGGGTTTTTTTTCTAAATCTAAATTAGTAAAAAGTTAAAAATGAAATGACGTGTTTTTAACAGATTTAGTAATTATTTTACTAATATTATGAGTCAGACCAAGCTCAACTGTGTTAAAAAAATGTTATTGACTTTCTAAAATGTTAAAACTTTTACGATAGTTCCCAAAAAAAAACACTTTTAACCGTTTTTTGAAATTTAAAATTTTTGTTATTGTTTTTGCATAAACAAAATAATACAAAATAAATGGAAAAATTAATAACTCAAAAACCGTTTACAATAAAATAATTGAAACTTACATGGATTACACAAAATTGTTCAATCTTTTAAAAGAAAATATTTGCAAGATTGCACGGTAAATCGTTAGGTATTAAAATAACACCAAAAAGGATTAAAATAATCCAATTTAGTGTTATTTTAATCCATTTTGGTGTTATTTTAATACCTAACGATTTTTTGTGTGTAAATTTAGGGTGTACCATCCTTTAATTATTATTTTAGTCCTGGAACATTTACTTGCAAATTTTCTAAGTCTGATTTTTTTATTATAAAGCAAAACTGCGAAAAACTTGTCTTCTAAATATCTAAATCTGTCTTTAATGATATACTACACAATTGCAGACGAATAGAAAACTTTCTAAGTTTATTGTTAGAATTTTCTTTGAAACCTCAACAATTTGTCTTAAAAGTAGTAAATTGTCACTTCTTGCATTCAAACATCTAAGTCGCGCATCCCTGATTTCATTTTTCGCATTTTCAACGAAATCTCAAGTTTTTTCAACAGCACGAGGAAAATTGAATTTTCACAAACGGTTCCGGCACATAAGGCAAATCCGTTCTTCCTTCAAATGTAAATACCGAGTGTGAACACTAGAGTAAAATATTTTCTCCTTTCTTTTTTTGTCCTCCTAAAACCTTTATACATCTGTTATTCGATTTGGTTCGTGGCTGTGCACTTGATTTTAAAAAGAGCAAGTATCGAACAGCAATAAAAATAAACGTCTCTAAATGCTTTATATTTTCCATTCTTTCTAAACGATCTCATATTGGTCAAGAAGATAATCTCATATTGGTGAAAAATACTATTCACAATAAATTATGTTTTTAATACTTGGGAATAATTTTTTATAAATCGAAATAGAGACAATTAACGACATAAAAGCGTTCGTGTGATTAATTGCTCCAGGTAAATGTGAACAAAAGACCATGAAATTTCCATAGCAGAACAATACATTAATCTGATGAAAATCTGGAGAACCTAGACTAAACTGAGCCATGAATCGGCAAATGGCACAGTGATCTTAGACTGGTCCATATTCACAATGGTAACAATCGACTTCGATAGTGACGATTAACTCAATAGCACCTAGTTCTAAGAGAAAGTAATTACACTTTGGCTACCCCCGCTTTGCTCTCGGCATGCTAATAAAGACCATGCCTTATATAGGTATTCCGAAGTCTCAAACTCTATGCAAGGAGCTGTAATTGGAGCGCTGAAAGCCTTTCACGTTCGAAACTAAAATTTAAGTTTGAGCATTCACGTTCTTAATATCACAAGTTTTTTCCCTTAGATTTCCATTAGAAAGCAACAAGCTGTTGCTCGTGTTCATTTGATTTAACAATCACCAAAAGAGGTTGTAAAAATTTTCCATATTTTCATTACCGCTTCGAGGACTTTTTTTCTAATTCAATTTCACAATTACAGGGCTCGGATTGTGTGACTTTTTCGACTTTTTTCGACTTTTCTAAGGAAATGTGACTTTTTTGTGAAAAGGTGCAACTAATCGACTTTTTCAAGATTTTTTTTAGTAAAATGTGACTGAAATTTTTCAAATTTTCAGAAAATTAAAATTAAAGGAAAAAATTTTAGTCAAAAAAATGTTCTGTTGAGTTTATTTAGAGATTTCTTTCAAATTTTTCAAAAAGACATCAATAACTTCTTTTTAAAATAAATATTTAATTATTATTTTTCCATAGGAATTAAATATCTTCAAAAGATTCAAATTCAAAGCTTTTTGAAATTAAACTACTTATAAAAAATTGATATAAAACATGAAGAAATCGATCACTCCGAATCTTCGACTCGGAGCAATCGATTTCTTCTTTATAATAATTAAAGATGACCTAGTGATAAAATCATTATTTTATATTATAAGATTTAAAAAATAAGAATTTGAAAATAATTGAATTTCTAGGATGTTTTTTTTTATTTATGAAGATAATTAAAATTTTGACAATAATTTTATTAAAATTCTTTGCAAATAATTGAATTACAGAGAAAAATTTTATTATTTATAAAAATAATTAAATTTTTGAACAGATTTTTTTTTTAAATATTTAAAAGTAATTGAATTTTGAAGAAGAATTTTGATATATGTAAAGATAATTGAAATTTTGAGAATTTAGAAAAGAAAATTTAAAGATAATTGAATTTCCGCGATGAATTTTCTTATTTTTTAAGATAATTGAATTTTGCAAAGAATTTTATCAGAACTTTTGAAAATAATTAAATTTCCATTATGGATTTTATTATTTATGAAGATAATGATAATTTTGCCGAGAAATTTAAAAAAAATTTTGAAAATAATTGAATTTCTGCGAAGAATTTTATTACTTTTGAAAATAAATTAATTTCTAGGATGAATTTAATTAATATAAAGATAATTACAACTGTACAGAAATAAATAAATAAATAATTGAAATTCTGACAAGAATTTTATTATTTATGAAGATAATTGAACTTTTGAACAGATTTTTTTTTAAATGTTTAAAAGTAATTGAATGTTAAAAAAGAATTTTGATATTTATAAAGATAATTGAAATTTTGAGAATTTAAAAAAAAATTTTGAAAATAATTGAATTTCTGCGAAGAATTTTCTTACTTTTGAAGAAATATTAATTTTGCAAAGAATTTTATCAGTACTTTTGAAAATAATAAAATTTCCATGATGGATTTTTTTATTTATGAAGATAAAGATAATTTTAACGAGCAATTTAAAAACATTTATGAAAATAATTAAATTTCTGCAAAGAATTTTATTACTTTTGAAAATAATTGAACTTCAAGGATGAATTTTATTATTGATAAAGATAATTACAATTATAGAGAAATAAATAAATAAATAGTTAAAATTCTTACAAGAATTTTATGAAAATTCTTTAAAAATAATTGAATTACAGAAATTTTTTTACTTATAAAGATAATTGAATTTTTGAACAGATTTTTTTAAAAAATGTTTAAAAGTAATTGAATTTTGAAAAAGAATTTTGATATTTCTAAGAAAATTGAAATTTTAAGAAGTTAAAATAAAATTTGGATAATAATTGAATTTCTGCTAAGAATTTTCTTACTTTTGAAAATAATTAAATTTCTATGATGAATTTTTTTTATTAACGAACATAATGATAATTTGACAAGTAATTAAAAAAAATTTGACAATAATTGAAATTCTGCGGAGAATTTTATAAAAATTTTGACGAGAAATTTAAAAAAAAATTTAAATGTAATTGAATTTTTGCGAAGAATTTCATTATTTTTGAAAATAAATGAATTTTAGAGAAGAATTTTACTATTTATAAAGATAATTGATATTATGACAGGCATTTTATTAAATTTTTTTAAAATAATTGAATTTTGGAAAAGAATTTTATTATTTATAAAAATAATTGAAGTTTTAAATCGATGTCTTCATGTTTTATAATAATTAAAGATGACCGAGTGATAAAATCATCATTTTATATTATAAGATTTTATAAAAAAAAGAATTTAAAAATAATTGAATTTCTAGGATGGATTTTTTTATTTATAAAGATAATTGACTTTTTGAAAAGATTTTTTTTTTAAATGTTTAAAAGTAATTGAATTTTGAAGAACAATTTTTATATTTTTCAAAATAGTTAAAATTGTGGGGAGAATTTAAAAAAATTTGAAAATAATTGAAATTCTGCGGAGAATTTTATTACTTTTGAAAATAATTGAATTTACATGATGAATTTTATTATTTATAAAATTTTGAAGAGAAATTTAAAAAAATGTTTGAATGTAATTGAATTTTTGCAAAGAATTTCATTATTTTTGAAAATAAATGAATTTTAGAGAAGCATTTTATTATTTTTTAAAGATAATTGAAATTATGAGAGGCATTTATTTAATTTTTTTTAAATAATTGAATTTTGGAAAAGAATTTTATTATTTATAAAAATAATTGAAGTTTTGAACAGATTTTTTAAAAAAATGTTAAAAATACCTAATTAAATTTTTGCCATGTATTTTATTGAATTTTTTTAAATATTATTCCAGATTGTTTGATGTTAAAGTATTTGTTGGCAAGAAATGTGATTTTGTTAAACAATTTGGACAATTTCGTGTTTTCCTTTAATAATTTTTTTTTAATTCGACTTTTTTCCGACTTTTTCGGAAATTTTTTGCGACTTTTCGTGACTTTTGTTGTGAATTTATGCGACTAAAGCGACATTTTTTGAATCTTAAAGAAGATCCGAGCCCTGCAATTAGCACTCACACTCTTTTGTCAAAAAATGCAAAAAATAATTCATGCACTTTCAAAACAAACTTTTCTCTTTTTTTCAACCATTTCAGAAACATATTTCCCACAAAGTTTTATTTAAAAAAAAATATTTCTAAACTATGTAAAACTAGTAAACTGAATATAATGTATTCAACAAACAAAAAAGTATTTTACATATTTAAAAATACAGTTCCAAATACATTTGCGTGAATAAAAGTTGATATTTTTTATTAAACTTTTTCGAAAGATTTTAAAATTGTTGTCTATTTTTTTGCTGGAAAACAATGCGGAATAGATGTATGAATTAAAGATTTTTGAAAATATAAAAACCAAAGTGAATGTAAGTGAATTTAAAAATTTCCCTAGAAACATTTGCCAAATTGGATTTCTTTCATAAAAAAAATGTATTCTTTTCTATTCCACTGTATGGTCTAGCTCATTGGTTTGAATGGTCACGTGACCTCGCAAGTATACGTGCGATACCCATGTGCACCACTTCCCCAAAACTATTTCTCACATTTACATAGGAAATGTTAGCAACGAGAGTCTTTGCAAATGTATTTGATATTCTGAATACATAGCGAACTCCTTCGAGAGCCAATCCTGGCCTTCCTTCTTCACTTGAATAAGCAAAACGAAAGAGAGTACAGTTATTTTTATACTTTATTACAGAAGGGTCTTTTTGAACTTTAAACTATGCGGAGAAAAACAAAAAAAAAATGAATTCATCTTTCGAAGAGTAATAAAGTATATAAAATAGAAGCACTTCTAGCATCTTAGAGAAAATATCAAATCGAGAATTTTCTAAATAAATTTAGATTTAGATCTTTGAACCTTAAGACGAATATTACATATTAGAAATCCATTTTGAAGAAAAAAGGGTCAAGAAAATTGATCAATGCTTGAATGGTCTGAATCGATGTGAAAAATTCTTATTCAAGTATGAAGTTATTGAAGCAAAATAACGTTCAACCCTTTCACAATGTGAAAACCTTAAGGTGACTGGTATGTTGAAGTCTTTGTGTGTTGTCATTTACGAAAGGAAATGCTGTTCGTCGATTTAGAAGTACGTATTCAAATGGTCCCTATTCAAGCTCAAAATACATATTATATATAAGCACATATATTACTGCATGAAAATGTATAACTCTAGTAAATGTTTTTTATAAAATGCACTGACCTTCTATCATTGTGCTTCTTTCCATAAAAGAGTTTGCTGATATGCAATGTTATGAGTTTTCAATGACACATCCAATAAGAGATACCATGTATTTTCCATTAAATTCAAGAGAAGAAGAATGAAATCAGTTTTGCTTTACAATATGAATTTCCCTCTTCTACAACCTTCGTTTTACAAATTATACTATTCACTTCAGTTTTATTGGAATATGTATAAAAATGGCTTATCTTTTTCTTCTTCTTCTTGACAAAATATAAAATATTCTCTTTGGAAATTAAAGATCTCTTTGTATTGTAAGTGACTCAATAGCGTCACTCATCTTTTACTCAAAATTTATTTTCACTTCCCTTTCACTCCACTTTCACGCACAATAATTTTTCACTCCATTTTCACTTTCGTTTCACTCACAAATTATTAGCACATACAATTTTTTTACTCTCCATCTTCACTAATTATCATTGCAAAAAATTTTGTTCACTTCACTTTCACTCAATATTTATTTTCATTTTATTTTCACTCCACTAGCACTTCACTTTCACTCAATATTTATTTTAATTTTATTTTCACTCCACTAGCACTTCACTTTCACTCAATATTTATTTTCCCGCCATTTTCACTCCACTTTCACTCAAAATTTATTTTCACTTCATTTTCACTTCATTTTCACTTCACTTTCACTCAAAATTTATTTTCACTTCATTTTTACTCAACTTTCACTTTACTTTCACTCAAAATTTATTTTCACTTCACTTTTATTCCACTTTCAACCACAATAATTTTTCACTCTATTTTCACTTTAGTTTCACTCACAATTTATTAGCACTTACCATTTTTTTACTCTCCATTTTCACTAATTTTTCATGCAAAAAAATTTTTTTCACTTCACTTTCACTCAATTTTTTTCATCCCATCTTCACTTCACTTTTACTAATATTCAAAACCTATTTTTACTCCATTTTCACTTTACTTTCACTCAAAATTTATTTTCACATGAATTTCACTTCACTTTCACTCAAAACTTTTTTTTATTTCACTTACACTCCACTTTTATTTTACTTTAACTTTGAGTCAATATATTTTCACTTCGTTTTCACTTTGAATCAAAATTTATTTTCACTTCATTTATACTTCATTTTCACTCCAAACTTTTTTTTACTTTACTTTCACTCAATTGCTTTCATCCTGTTTCCACTTCACTTTTATTTTCACTCAAAACTTATTTTTACTACAATTTCTTTTTATTTTGACTTAAAATTTGTTTTTACTCCAATTTTATTTTATTTTACTTTTACATTCGCTCAAAATTTATTTTCACTGAATTTTCACTTCACTTTTTAACTCGTCAACTTTATAAATTTTAATTTTGTATTGTAGAAAAAAATAATCAAATAAAGTTTGATTAGAAATGAAAGTAGTCTAAAAGTGAAATAAAAGTAGAATAAAATTAAATTTTGGAGGAAAATTAAACGTAAAAGTGAAGTGTAAATAAATTTTGGAGTTAAAGTAAAGAAAAAAGTGAAGAAAAATAAATTTTTAGTTAAATTGTAATGAAAGTGATGTGAAAATAAATTTAGATGGAAAGTGAAGTGTAAGTGAAATAAAAAATAGGTTCGAGTGAAAGTGAAGTGAAATTCGATTAAAAATAAATTTTTAGAGAAAATGAAAGTGAAGTGAAAATAAATTTAGATGGAAAGTGAAGTGTAAGTGATGTAAAAAATAAGTTCGAGTAAAAGGAAAGTAAAAATCGATTAAAAATAAATTTTTAGAGTAAATGAAAGTGAAGTGAAAGTGGAGTGTAAATAAATTTTGAGTAAATGTGAAAATGAAGTAAAAATAAATTTTGATTCAAAGTGAAAACGAAGTGAAAATATATTGACTCAAAGTTAAAGAATGAAAGTGGAGTGTGAGTGAAATAAAAAAAGTTTTGAGTGAAAGTGAAATGAAATTCCAGTGAAAATAAATTTTGAGTGAAAGTAAAGTGAAAATGAAGTAAAAATAGGTTTTGAATATTAGTAAAAGTGAAAATGTGATGAAAGAAATTGAGTGAAAGTGAAATGAAACAAATTTTTGAATAAAAGAGAAGTGAAAGTAAAGTAAACAAAAATTTTGTCTGCATGTGAAAGTTGAGTGAAAGTGAAGTGTAAATGAAGTGAAAATAAATTTTGAGTAGAAGTGAAGTGTAAATGAAGTGAAAATAAATTTTGAGTGGAAGTGAAGTGTAAATGAAGTGAAAATAAATTTTGAGTGAAAGTGGCGTGAAAATGGGATGAAAATAGAGTGAAAATAAATTTTAACTGATAGTGAAGTGAAGGTGAAGTGAAAATAGAGTAAAAATAAATATAGAGTGAAAGTGAAGTAAAAGTGAACTGAAAATGGAGAAAAAATAATTTTCAAGTGATAATGAAGACAAAATAAAGTGAAAAAGGATTGAAAATAAATTGTGATTGATAGTGAAGTGAATCAACCCCCAATTTATGAGATCATATGACTTTTATTAAAAACGAAATTGCGAATAAAAAAATCAACCAATATTGATGAACAGTTTGGAAAAAATACTATTATTTTCCTTGGTAAGAAAATCTGTTAATTTCGATGTGATATTCTTGTTAATTGTTACTAGAGGTTCATAATTAAGACGTTGTAATAGTATGAGCTACAAATTCTTTTTAAAATTACAAGAAGCTTTTACCGAGGACTTTTTTACAAGACAGTTATAACGAGTATCTACACGCTAGGGGATGTCTCGCCGACTTTTAAAGACTTTTAAAGTTGCGTAGCTGCTTGGTAATTAAACGAGCGGGCTAATACTCCAGAGAACGAGGAACACCAAGTATTTTCTTTCGCTCCGAGGTTTTTATATACCTAACATCCATTAAATCTCTACTTAATAAATTTAATGTTACTTTCTGATGTTTTTTTTCCTTTCGAAAGAATTGAAAATAACAGACAAAAGCACGAGAAAATGGTGTAACATTTGGGGAAAATAATTTAGTATTGCGGTTCTTAGATCTAAAACCTGTAAGTTGATTCCTTAAGTTCAAATTAAGTTCGCTCGAAAAACGAGCGAATGTTGTTTTTATATTTCTATATAAATAAATTAATACCCATGTATGAAAAAAATAATGGAAAGGTATCAGTTTCGATGTAACATATTTGCTGTTGTTAAAAATAAAAAAAATTCTTTCTAAACGAGTATGGTGGTCGTATATTTTTGTCTTTTTTTCTAGGGAAATAATCCAGATCTTTATATTTAAATGCAAGTGTAGAAAAATTCAATACACGAAATACTAAGAATGAGATCTTGAGTAATATTTTTTTTCTGGAGTAAATTATACAGCTTGGAGCAGATCGAGCGACAAGTGACCATCTGCCAGTGTAAGTAAAAGAGATGAGATAAAAACGAGTTTCGCCACAAGATTGCGGTTGTGTATTGGTATCACGAGAAGAGTGAGAAAATAAAAAAGACGGATAGAGAGGTGAAAAAATAAACCACACAAAAAGAATAGAGTCAAGAAAATTATCCGTTTTACACGAATATTTAATGACAAACATTCTTGCTCTAAATTCGTCCACATTTTTCCACTTTACAATTTTGTACTCTTTGAAAAGAATTGCGATTTACTTGTTTTTTTCTACTAAAGAATAAATTTAAGAATAAATAATAATAATAATAATAATAATAATAGTAATAGAAATATAATAATAATAATAATAATAATAATAATAATAATAATATAATAATAATAGTAATAGTAATAATAATATAATAATAATAATAATAATAATAATAATAATATATTTTTTATAATATATTATAAATGTTTAAAACTTGTATAAAATCTAATTAAAATTAATTAAAGTGAATTTTTGTATAAAATCTGTTAAAATGAAATTAACGCGGGTTCATAAACAATATTGATAACGTGGGTTAAAATTAGTAAATTTTTTTTGGCTCTGAAAGGCATAGTTTAGAAAAATCCGTTAACAATTAAAGATTATTATTGGAGCATCAAGTGCAATCAGTGGTTTTGTGGTAGTACCATAACGTAATCGTTTCTTGACCGGGCCTAAGGCTAACCGATACTAATCACCGACATCAACCAGTGTGGATGTAACTACATTCCCTTGGTACGCACATATGCGATCCACGCGAGCTTAGTGGTCAGTAATGGTTTACGCAAACCGAGAAACTCTCATATGCATACGCAGAGAACGTTATTAACGGTGTGATAATTAACAGTTCCAACGATTGTTTTTACAGTGATAAATTCAAAATTACGCAAAGCTTATAGTAAATCATTTCCCTTTGTCGCAATTTTCATGACACTTAAAATCATTTTGAAATTAAAATAAATTTTAATTTGGATCGGCATTTTGCAAGAACAACAGGGTTGCCACAAATATTTAATTTTATTTTTCCCTGATTTCCAGACATAATTCTCACTTTTTCCCTATGACCATAAAAAATATTCTGATTCACTCTACAAAATTATTAGGTACTCAAAAAAATGTTCTATTAAATTTATTTACAAATTTCATTAATTGTAAAATTATTCAAAAACATCAATAACTAAATTTTTAAATAAGTACTTAATTATTACTTTTCCACAAGAATTAAAATTCTTCAGAACATTCAAATTCAAAACTTTTCGAAAGGAAATTTTTCAACAAAAATTGAATTATTTTCAAAAATCATAATAAAATCCTTCGGAAGAATTCAATTATTTTTAAAAGTAGTAGATTTTCTCGAAATAAGTCAATTATTTGAAAAAATTGCAATAAAATTCGTTGCAATAATTCAATTATTTTCATAAATAAATCGATTATTCGGTAATTTCACTTTTTAATCAATTTTTATTAGAAAATTCTAGAAAAATTCAAGTATTTAAATTGAAAAATAAATAATTTATTAAATAATTGAATGTTTGTTAAAATTGAATTCTCCTAAAGAATTTTATCAATAAATTTTTATATAATTGAATTCTTTTGACAAATTTTAATAAAAATTTTAAGAATAATTACATTTTTCGAGGAATTTGATTAATATATTGTATCCAAAATTAATTAAAATCCTGCGATGAGTTTTATTATTCATAAAAATAATTTTAAAAAATTTCCAAAAAAGTTATTAAAATTTTTCTAAAATAATTAAATTTCGGTGAAGAATTTTATTATTTATAAAAATAATTGAATCCTTCTAAAGAACTTTGTTAAATTTTTTTTAAATAATTGATTCATGCGACGAATTTTATAAAAATCTTTTTAAATAATTAATAATTTTCAAAAAATTTTATAAAATTTTGTATATATTAAATAATTGAATTTATGTGAAAAGTTTGATTACTACTTATAAAAATAATTGAATTATTTTGAAGAAATTAATTAAAAATTTTATAAATTATTGAATTTCTGTAAAATTTTAACATGAAATTTATTTAAGTTTTTAAATATATTTGAATTTTGAAAAAAATTGTATTATTTGTAACAATAATTGAAATTTTGACGAAAATTAAAAAAAATTTTTTTAAATAATTAAATATTGAAGAATTTTATTATTTATAAAAATAATTGAAATTTTGACAAGAATTTTTGAACATAATTGAATTTCTGCGAAGAATTTTATTTCTTTTGAAAATAATTTAATTCTTCCAACGAATTTTATTCATGTTTATAAAAATAATTGAATTTCGGTGAAGAATTTTACTATTTCTAAAAATAATTGAATTCTTGAAAAGAACTTTTTTAAATTTTTTTGAATAACTGAACTCTTGCGACGAATTTCATAAAATTCTTTTTAAATAATTGATATTTTTCGGAAAAGTATTTGAAATTTTTTATATTAAATAATTAAATTCCTGTGAAAATTTTATTGTTTATGAAAATAATTGATTTATTTAGAAGAAATTCATGAAAAATTTTGTAAATTTAGAATTCCTGTGGAATTTTTCCAATAATTTTATTAAAGTTTTTAAAAATAATTGAATTTCGAAGAAGAATTGTATTATTTATAAAGATAATTGAACTTTTGACGAGAATTTTTAAAAAAATTTTGAATATAATTGAATTTTGGAGAATTTTTTTATTTTTAAAGATATAATGAAAATGACCTGAATTTTTTTTTAATTTTTGAATATAATTGAATTTCTGCGAAAAATGTTATTACTTTTGAAAATAATTGAATTTCTGTAATTATTTGTAACTTTTCCAAAATTAAATTTTTTTAGTATTTATAATTAAAATTTTTTTTATCAATTTAGTATTTATGAAAATTGTAAAAATTATTTATCACATAATTTTTAAGTCATAATTTTATGATAGTTCTTTAAAAAGAAATTATTGTCTGAAATAGAAAAAATTCAAGGTTTTGTATTAAAATTCGTGGTTATTTTTATAGTTTACAAAGCAAACAAAAAAACATCAAAATTTAGAGTATTTTCAGGAATTTTTGAAATTCGATTTTTTCCAGTACTTTTATTAAAAATCCCCGACTTTTCCCTGACTTGTGGCAACCCTGAAAAATCATAGCAATATGGAAATGGAAAAAGCAAACGTAAAAAATAAATATACATACCTTTAAACCGTTACTATTTCTAACCACTAGTTGCCAACCTCCTCGCCCATTTTTGCATTTTTTCCGGTCGTCGCGTGGCTACGGCGATAAGACACAGCACACCCCTGCAAAGTCAGGGTTGTAAGGAAATCGTTAATACGTTAAATGGCTCTCATTCTGTAGCAAAAAAAAATTAACTAATCTAATAATAATAATTATAGTTCAACAAAATATTTCCCCTATTTTGTAAAGGATAAAAACTACTTTTTCATTGATTAACACTATGTTTAAAGTCTATTTTTAAAAACCATTTTTAAAGACCATTTATAAGTCCATTTTTAAAATCCTTTTTTAAAATCCATTTTTAAATACCATTTTTAAAGTCCATTTTTAAAATCAATTTTCAAAGATCATTTTTAAAATCAATTTTCAAAGATCATTTTTAAAATCAATTTTCAAAGTTCATTTTTAAAATCAATTTTTAAAGACCAATTTTAAAATCAATTTTCAAAGATCAATTTTAAAACCAATTTTCAAAGTTCATTTTTAAAATCAATTTTCAAAGATCATTTTTAAAATCAATTTTCAAAGATCAATTTTAAAACCAATTTTCAAAGTTCATTTTTAAAATCAATTTTCAAAGATCATTTTTAAAATCAATTTTCAAAGTTCATTTTTAAAATCAATTTTCAAAGATGAATTTTAAAATCAATTTCCAAAGTTGATTTTTAAAATCAATTTTTTAAAGTTCTCTATACATGACAACAAGCTAATGTTTGCCGATTCCATATTACTTCCGAACGAGTCTGTTCTTTTGTCAAGTAAATTAATTGCCAGACCACAACGAAGAACGAACGTTGTCTAGCATTCCGCTATTTATGTAACGATTTAAGGAATGTATACAACATTCGTAAAGGAATTTGTACGTTAAAAATGGAATCCCTTTGTAAGTTTTCAGTGTTCAGTGTACCTCCTTTAGACCAACATAAAAATACATTACATTCAGTCTACAGTTAGAATATATACGATACTCGTTTCCGTTTGTTCTGCAAATGTACATTGTTCTGTAAATCTCTTCAATTAAATTCTTGTCTGTACTTAATGTTATTGGAATGTTTATTCCTTTTACCGAAATTTAGTTAACTTAGTTTACCCGCATCTAATTAATCACTTTCACGATAATTTAATTACAAACATTTTTTTAGTCCTGTTTCTTTAGTATGTTACCTATAGTGTTCAAAAAGGACAATTTTTAGCAAAGCCTATTTTATTAGGACAATATCGCTACTTTTATTTGTTTATTTTTTCTATTCTATTTCATCTCAGAATTCGGATTGTAGATCCGAAAGCTTAATTTAGCCAGGCTGGATTTTTCTAACAAGCTAATAAGAGCTTAATTAAAATGTATAAAGAGAAGATCTTATATTTAGTGTAGATTACGTAATTTCAGACGATATACAAACTCGTTTAATATGTAACACTCGATCTCTTTCATCTGTGGATTTACATTCCTTTGGCAAATCTTCCCTGCTGCAGATTGTAAAGTTGGTATTTATGATTCAGTATTTCTATTTTTCCTTCTTTTTACCTCGTTCAAAAGAAATTTTCCTTACAAAAAAAGCAAGGAGGAAAAAAATTAGAAGAGAATTGTTCGACAATGTTGCTTTAAAATTCTATAAAAGATAATTCCAGGGATAATCTTATTCCATGATCTCATTAATGGGAAAAATGTACAAAAAAGGAATTGTAATTACAATAAAGGAAGAATAGAGCAGATGTAAAAAATACACATAATATTTTTGCTTATATTGTGCAAAAAAATTTCGTTTAATCTGTTAATATTCAAGATAGTCTGAAATAAGGTAATTATTTACATTCTATTATCTATTATTGTAATTATAAATATTTCTCATTGCGCGACTTGTTTTTATTTTCACAGCATCTGGGAAATTTAATTGCATTTCTGGGGGTCGATTATGTAATTTCACTTCATTTTTACACCACTTTCATTCAACACTTATTTTCACTCCATTTTCACTTCACTTTCACTAAAACTTTATATTCACCTCACTTTCACTCCACTTTCATTTCATTTTCACCAAAAATTTATTTTTTCTACATTTTCACTTCACTTTCACTGAAACTTTATATTCACCTCACTTTCACTTCATTTTCACCAAAAATTTATTTTTTCTCCATTTTCACTTTACTTTCACTTCACTTTCACTCCACTTTTACTCAACAGTTAATTCACTCCATTTTTACTCAACTTTCTCTTCCACCCAAAATACTTTTTCACTCCATTTTCACCTCAATTTTACTCTACTTTCACTTCACTTTCACTCAAAATTTATTTTCACTTCACTTTCATTCCAATTTCATTAAAAATGTATTTTTCCTCCTTTTTCACTTCACTATCACTCAAAATTTATTTTCACTCCATTTTCAATTCGCTTTCACTTCACTTTCAACAAATATTTATTTTCATTCCATTTTTGCTTCACTTCCACTTCATTTTCACATTCACTCAAAACTTAGTTTTACTGACTTTTCATTTCATTTTCACACAAAAAATTTTTTCCATCCATTGGAAATAAAGAATAATCAAATAAAATTTGATTAAAGGTGAAAGTAGTCTAAAAATGCAGGAAAGTGGAGTAAATTTTAAGTAAAATTACAGTAAAAGTGGAGTGAAAATAAATGTTGAATAAAACTTTCACTTTACTTTCAACCAAAATTTATTTTTACTTAATTTTCACTTCACTTTTACTCAAAAATTTTTTTCAATTCATTGAAAAAAAAGAATAATTAAACAAAATTAAAATTGTAGGTAAAAGTAATTTAAATGTAAAGTAAAAGTGGAGTAAAAATAAAGTTAAAGTGGAGTGAAAACAAAGGTTGAATAAAAGTGAAATGAAAAAGGAGTAAATAAAAATTTTGATTAAAAGTGAAGTGTAAAAAGAATAAAAAAAAATGTTGAGTGAAAGTGAAGTGAAATTCGATTAAAAAATAAATTTTGAGAGAAAGTGAATGTAGAGTGAAAATAGGATAAAGAAATTTTTTTTAGTAAAAGTGAAAGTGAAGTAAAAAAAAATTGAGTGAAAGTGAAGTGAAAGTAGAATGAAACAAATTTTGACTGAAGTGTAAGTGAAAAAAAAATGTTTTGAGTGAAAGTGAAGTGCAATTCGATTAAAAATCAATTTTGAAAGAAAGCAAAAGTAAAGTGAAAATGGAATAAAAAATTTTTTTAGTAAAAGTGAAAGTGAAGTGAAAATACAATGAAGAAAATTTTGACTGAAGTATAAGTGGAATAAAAAAAAGTTTTGAGTGAAAGTGATGTGAAATTCGATTAAAAATCAATTTTGAGATAAAGTGAAAGTAGTGTGAAAATAAGATAAAGAAATTTTTTAGTATAATTGAAAGTGAAGTGAAAAAAAATTTAATAAGTGAAGTGAAAGTAGAATGAAACAAATTTTGACTGAAGTTTAAGTGAAATAAAAAAGTTTTAAGTAAAAGTGAAGTGCAATTCGATTAAAAATCAATTTTGAAAGAAAGAGAAAGTAGAGTGAAAATGGGATAAAGAAATATTTTTGTAAAAGTGAAAGTGAAGTGAAGGACAATGAAAAAAATTTTGTCTGAAGTGTAAGTGGAATAAAAAAAAAGTTTTGAGTGAAAGTGAAGTGCAATTCGATTAAAAATCAATTTTGAGACAAAGTGAAAGTAGAGTGAAAATGGGATAAAAAATTTTTTAGTAGAAGTGAAAGTTAAGTAAAAAGAAAATTGAGTGAAAGTGAAGTGAAAATAGAATGAAATAAATTTTGATTGATAGCGAAAGTGGAGTGAAAGTAAGGTTAAAATGCAGTGAAAAAATTTTTGAGTGAAAGTGTAGTGTATATGAAATAAAAAAAAGTTGTGACTTAAAATGAAGGTGAAGTGAAAGTGAAGTGAAAATAAATTTTTAAGCGAAAATGGTGTAAAAATAATTCTTGATTTGGAAGTGAAAGTGGAATGAAAAAAATTGTGAGTCTAAGTAAAAGTAAAGTGAAAATGAAATGAAAATAAATTTTAAGTGAAGTGTAAATGAAGTGAAAATAAATTTTAAGTGAAGTGTAAATGAAGTGAAAATAAATTTTAAGTGAAGTGTAAATGAAGTAAAAGTAAATTTTAAGTGAAAGTGAAGTGAAATTACATAATCGACCCCCATTTTTGCTAAAAACAGTTTTTTTCAAATAAGTTCGATTTTGTGTTACATAAAATGAAAAATACATCAGTACAATCCAAAGTTATTGGAATAAACAAGTTCAAAATTCCAATAAATTAATTTCAAAGATTTGTTTGTTGTTTGTTGTCAATATGCAAGAAAAGAAATAAATTTTAAGAATTGAAGAAAAATGAATGGCATATAAGAGAGAAAAAAAAACGAATTGTGCGAGGAAAGTGAAATACAAGGAGAGAGCATAGATACTTGTCTGAGATGGAAAAAGAGAAATAATCTCCATACATCACCGTCCGAGCGTGTAAACTTTTCAACTTCATCGCATATCCTTTCGCTCTGCACATAGAATGCCATTTTCATTCCTCTTTTCTTGGATACATCGTTGAGGACAAACGAGGATTTTCCTCCAAGTGCCACTACCCTCTGTTAAGCTCGTGCTTCTGGCTCGGGTCCACAAATTATTGAAGCTCAATTGGACTAGCGGAAAAAGACTTTGTCGTCCAGAGAACACAACTTCATCCCCCCCAGCCTCGGAGCTTTCCTTTGTTCCTGAATTCTTTCTTTCTTGTTGAAACGTTTCGAAAACGACTTTAGACGCGTGACGATCTTAAGAGTTTGAAACAAGAAACAACTACGTCGATCACTTTGTTCCGAAGAAGAAAAATCCGAAAAAGAGCACTTCTCCCCTTTGCACAATATAACAATCCATTATATGGGTGATTTTCCATGAAAAAAAAGAATCATATTCGCATCATTTCACTTCGAGTTATTTAAACAATTTAAAGAAAAAATTGAATCCCTAAGTCTGTGAAAAGTGATTTCGATTCGCTCAACAACATCGGAGCACATGTTTCAATATTCCTTTTATTAATTATTCTTTCCTTCAAACATAATTTTTAACACCAAGTAGATATTTAACATCAAGCGTAATTATTTGGAAATAGTTTTGAAAACATCAATAGAGAAAATATTGGATCAGACTGCATCTCATTTTCTGATCTTTATACCAATTCCAATAGAGTCCCTTTCCATGAAATTTTTTTTCTCTTTCAAGAACGTTTCCTTCTTCATTCCTCATCTTCTTCACATCCCTTTCTTTCTTCCAGAGACTGGTGTGCCTGTGAGCTTTTCTTTTCTGCTCGAACGCTAACCTTTTTCTCAGATTACTCTTATTCTCGGCGCTTGGATTATTCCTATTTGAGTGAAAATAAAAAGACCAAGTTCTGCTTCTTCGTCCTTATCCTCATTCACATCCTAGACTTCTATATCGCCCTTGCACCGATTGCTTCGAGCAATTCCTTCGAGACCCTTTTTCCTATCCCGCAATTATTTAAAATTTCCGTTCGATATCGCCGGATGCAAAATGGAAATTTCATTTTAAGGACGATTTACTTACCAGTCGGCAGAAAAAAGTACAACTTTTGCGTATCTCATATTATAGAACAAGATTGTGGATAAGCGCGGGTGGAAAAAGAAGTGAATCGCGGAGTCTCATGGGTAATTTAAGAGCTAGTCGCATTTCTATGATTGTGTTTAATACTTATCATTGGAATCGAATGTCATTACAATTTCTTTATGGATTCAAGTTATTGTTCTTTGATGAAGAAGATTGATTTTACTAGAATTTATCGATACGGTGTTCTTTCGTATCCTTTAGAAATTAAAATTTTAATTTTACTTAAAATATATTTTCACTTTATTTTTACTTCACTTAGACTCACAATTTTTTTCATTCCATTTTCACTTCACTTTCATTCAAAATTTATATTCACGGAATTTTCACTTCACTTTCACTCCACTATCACTTTAAGTGACAATTTTTTTTTATTCTATATTTACTGCACTTCCACTCAAAATTTATTTTTAATTAATTTTCACTTTACTTTTACTCCAGTTTCACTTTAAGTTACAAATTTTTTTTTCATTACATATTCAATGCACTTCCACTCAAAATTTATTTTTAATTAATTTTCACTTCACCTTTACTCCAGTTTCACTTTAAGTCACGAAGTTTTTTTCATTACATATTCAATGCACTTCCACTCAAAATTTATGTTTAATTAACTTTCACATCACTTTTACACCACTTTCACTTAAAGTCACAAATTTTGTTCACTTACTCTTTACTTTCACTTTGACTCAAAACTTTTTTCACTTCATTTTCACTTCACTTTCACTAAAAAAAATTTATCACTGCATTTTCACTTCACTGTCACTTGTACTTAAATATTTGTTTCATTCCAATTTCACTTCATTTTTATGTCTCTAAAAATTTATTATTAACTGAATTTCACTTCACTTCTACTTAAAAATTTTTTGTATTCCACTTACACTTCACTTTCACTTTTACTCAAAAATTTTTTTCATCTCATTTTCATTCCACTTTTACTTTCTTTCAAAAATTTTTTAAATCGAATTTCAAGTCAGTTTCACTCAAAAAGTGTTTTTATTACACTTACACTTCACTTTCAAGTTTCAATCAAAATTTATTTTCACTCCACTTTCGTTTCATTTTCACACAAAATTTAATTTCAATCCATTTTTACCTTCACTTTCACTGAAAATTTTTTTTACTCTACTTTTATTTCACATTTAGACTCCTTTCACCTTCAATCGGATTTTATTTATTCTTTTTCTCCAATACAAAAGTAGAGTCTATAACGTTGACTTAGGAAAAAGTGAAGTGAAAATTAAGTATTATAAAAAATTTTTAATGAATGTAAAAGTGGAGTAAAATTGAGTTGAAAATTTGGTTTTAATAAATTTTTAGAGAATGTGAACATGGAGTGAAAGTGAAGCAAAAATGAAGTGAAAATAAATTTTGATTGAAAGTTGAGAGAAAAACGAAATGAAAATGGTGTGAAAATAAATTTCGAGTAAAAGTGAAGTGAAAGTAGAGTGAAATTAAAGTGAAAATTAATTTTTGAGTAAAAGTGGAGTAAAAAAAAGTGAAAATAAAATTTTGACTGAAAGTGGAATAAAAATGAAGTTAAAATTGTTTGAAAATAAATTTCGAGTAAAAGTTAAGTGAAAGTATGTAGTGAAAATAAAATTGAAGTGAAAGTGAAAGTGGAGTCGAATTGAAAAGTAAAAAATTGTGAATGAATATGAAGTGAAAATGGATTTAAAAACATTTTTTCATGAAATTGAAGTTAAAATTTAATTACAATAAATGTTTTTTGAATGTGAAAGTAAAGTGAGAGTAAAGTGAGAGTAAAGTGAAAATGTATTGAAACAAAATTTGAGTGAAAGTGATGTGAAAATTGAGTAGAAATAAATTTTTAGTGAAGGTGATTTGCAAGTGAATTGAAAATAAATTTTGAGTGAATGTGAAGTAAAAATAGAGTAAAAAAAATTTCGACTAAAAGTAAAAGTGTAATAAAAGTGAAAGCGAAGTAAAAAAGAAGTGAAAATGAATTTTGAGTGAAAGTGAAGTGAAAGTACAGTGAACAAAATTTCGACTAAAAGTAAAAGTGGAATAAAAGTGAAAATGAAGTGATAATGAAGTGAAAATAAATTTTGAGTGAAAGTGAAGTGAAACTACAGTGAAAAAAATCTCGACTAAAAGTAAAAGCGGAATAAAAGTAAAAATGAAGTGAACATGAAGTGAAAATAAATTTTGAGTGAAAGTGAAGTGAAAGTAGAGTAAAAGTGAAGCGAGAATAAATTTTTAATTACAGTAGAGTGAAAATGAAGTGAAAATTGATTTTTAGTTACAGTAAAGTTATAAAATGAATTGAAAATAAATTTTGATTGTTAGTGGAGTGAAAGCGAAATGAACATGGAATGAAAATAAATTTTGAGTGAATGTAAAGTGATAGTAGGATGAAAATAAATTTTGACTGAAAGCGAAGTGAAAATGGAGTGAGAGAAATTTTTGATTAGAATTAAAAATGGAGTGAAAATGAATTTCGAGGGAAAGTGAAGTGAAAATGAAGTGAAAATAAATTTTCAGTGAAAGTGAAGTGAAAATAAATTTTCAGTGAAAGTGAAGTGAAATTACATTATTGGCCCCTGAAATTATTACGTACTATATTTTTACTTAATAATAAATAAAAACGTCCCTCTATAAGTAAAAGGCAATGCTCCCATTTTGAAGAAGAAACAATTTTTGTCCTCTACATTCAGTTTCAGAAACGATCAAATGAATAGTCGCTATAAAATTTTTTTTAGTGGTTTCTTTATAAAATTTGAGCCAGCGTAAAGCATCGAAAACAGTTATTTTATTTTTTATGTGTGTTTGTTTTATAAAGTAACAATAAGTTTAAATAAATATAAATCATGAAATATTCATATGTAACAAAAAAAAAAAGAAAAAATGTCGTGACTGGATTTCAAAACTATTTCTGCATGGTTTATGTGCCGAATTTTCTGTATGTGCCAGAAGAGGAAAATGTTCGACTGTTGTTATTGTGGTTTAGTTTGACGCATAAAAAATTCAGAACGTCATCGCACGAAATACATTGAACCGATTATTTAGTTGTCACGAACTGAGGACACAAGCCGGAGTGTTGCTTTTTTCTCAATTAGAAATACTTTCGGGGTACAATACAAACATGCTCGTGTACCAAATATAGAGCAGTTTTGCATGTGAACCTTTTTTATTTAATAAACATTAATTTGAATTTTTATATCACATTTAATGTGACGTTTGATTAAGGAAATCAAACGTTTATCAGGAAATATTTCCAGAAATTAAATTCGATGAAATTCAAAAAAAGATGATGAATTCAGTCTCTAAAATTAACATGTGCTGAAGGGATACTTTAAACTCGTCAGGGTAGTTTTCTTTTGACCTTTTTTTTAAAGCGATAACCACAAAGCTCTGTTTCGGCTCTTCTTTTTCTCTTGTGAACTTTAGTCCTACTCTACCGATTCAGACGGATTTTCCCTCATCCCAATGGACTTAATCCTTAAATGGAACCGCGAAATTTGGGAAGGCAAGTTCTGTGGTCTTACGGGTCGCGAATTTCTCACGATTCTATTGGATCTGAAGAACAAGAGGTCGCCAGATTTCAAGTAGAGAAATTCGCCAGCTTTGCATTCACAGTTTATAGTGATTCAAGCTTCCATTTATATATATAGATGACTATAGAAGAGAGAATAATTTACTAGCGGATTAAATTGAAAAGGACAAATAAAAAGAAGAAAAGAGTGACGAAAAATATACATCTAAGTAAAGAATCTATAATTGATTGTCAATCAATGTGATATACGTTAAAGTTCATTCCGGGAGAAAAAAGCTATTTTCTTTCACGTCGATTTAGTTTATTCGATGGTCTCGGGATGTTTAATCTTCATCTTTAAAGAAGCTATGTAGCCACTCGTCTGAAGCGTAAATTTGCATCCGCTTGCGTAAATCGTTTATTACCTGTCCGCCCGTTCATCTCGTTATTTTCTTATTTTCCTCGACTATTATACAACGTTGAAGAAAAATTGTGATCTTATCTCTCGCTATTTTTTCTTTATTTAGCGGAAAACTATCTTATTTCGAAAAAGACGATAAATATACTGTATATATATAGAACAAAAATAATAAACAGTGTCGACCATTTTCCTCAAGTTTCGAACCGGAAATTACGGCTGCAATTGTATTGAAATACAAGTCTTTTCATCCCCGGTGGCTATAACTTGCAAAAAGAATCGCTGAAGTTCTATATTTTCAGGATTTTATATGTATTTATTTTTTCCAGTCTGTTGAGTATCAAATTTTTTCCTTTAGAAATTGAATCTTACTTATAAAAATTCAACGTTCATTATACTAATTGAACTAAAAATAAGATATCTAAAATATGCCCTGACCTGGTAACGTGTATTAATTATTAAATTATAATTCTTAAATACTAAAATCAGTTTTCTCTAAAATGACAAACACTAGAAAGGTAAAAGAATGCTTCGCACATGTTATCGATCCAGTACGAGTGGTTCAAAATGTGTTAACACCATACCTATATAATAGATATCTCATCATCGATTTTTCATCAGCTTTCAGTGTATTCCTCTAATTCTAAAAATTTTTACTATAAAAGCTTCCCTGCTAATTTCACTATTTATTTGTAAAAATAAATAAAGAACAAAATATCTTTAGCTCAAGGCAAACAAATAAAATACCAGTCACGGTAAATCGTTAGGTATTAAAATAACACCAAAAAAGATTAAAATAATCCAATTTAGTGTTATTTTAATCCATTTTGGTGTTATTTTAATACCTAACGATTTACCGTGGTATTGTTTAACAAACGTTACACATTTTATATTTTCATTTGCGAATGATCCAACTTTTTCAAGAAATATTAAGACAGAACTGTATTTTTCAGTCGAAGAACAAAGTGAAGAGGGAAAAGTTCAACGAAATGTTTATTTTTTTTGGCGAAATGAATAGAAATTTCGTGATTTTCAACTATTTCAAGTAGTTTGTAATTTTGAAATCGTCAGGAGTGAATGACCGAAGGGATGGTAATGTTAATAAAAGAGAAGCCGTAATGCTGTCTGGGAGACGAATTACATTCGAAACTGAAAGGGGAAACGAAAATACCCTTTTATATTCTCGGAAAGCTGAGTGAATCCATAGTGCGAGCCCTCGAAGATAAGTAAAACCAAAATATTGGGACAAGTTCGACAAAAGCCGTTGAATTCCCTTTATATGGAAGCACAGTTACTGAAAAATGGAAGTACTCGAGCAATGCTCTGCGTGCAGGCTACGAGAGATGAAACACCAGAGAAATTGAAAAGCACGAAAAAGCATCGGGGAATGAGTTACTTGTACCTTTTTGTCACTAGACTGACGATAATGGATTAAATTCTAACGAATAACGACTTTTTTTTGGTAATATGTGAATATGAGGAAATTAACTGCGTATAAAAAAATATTAATGTAACTACAGCAGAAAGTAATGGTTTATTAAAATTTAGAATATAAAAATTATAAAACACTTTCACTTCAATTTTATTATCACTCCATTTTCACTTCACTATCACTCAAAATTTATTTTCATTCCATGTTCATGTCGCTTTCACTCCACTAACAATCAAAATTTATTTTCACTTCATTTTCACTCTACTGTAACTAAAAATTTATTTTCACCTCATTTTCACTCTACTGTAATTAAAAATTTTATTTTCACTTCTTTTTTACACCACTTTCACTCAAAAATTAATTTTCACTTCAATTTCACTCTTCTTTTACTCGAAATTTATTTTCACTTCACATTCACTCTACTTTCACTTCACTTTCACTCAAACTTTATTTTCACTCCATTTTCACTTCACTTTCACTTTTATTCCACTTTTACTTTTAGTCGAAATTTTTTCACTCTATTTTCACTTCACATTCACTCAAAATTTATTTTAACTCTATTTTCACTTCACTTGCAAATCACCTTCACTCAAAATTTTTTTCTCCTCAATTTTCACATCACTTTCACACAAATTTTGTTTCAATATATTTTCACTTTACTCTCATTTTAGGTGCAAATTCACAAAAAATTTATTATAACTAAATTTTCACTTCACTTTTCGTCAAAAATGTTTTTAAAACCATTTTCACTTCATATTTATTTACAATTTTTTCACTTTTCATTTTCACTCCACTTTCACTTTTAATTGAAATTTATTTTCAATTAATTTTAACTTCATTTTTACTCCACTTTCACTCAAAATTTTCTTTTTGCTTCATTTTCACTCTACTTTCACTTCACTTTCACTCGAAATTTATTTTCAATCAATATTAACTTAATTTTTACTCCACTTTCAGTCAAAATTTTATTTTCACTTCTTTTTCACTCTACTTTCACTCAAAAATTAATTTTCACTTCAATTTCACTGTTCTTTCACTTCACTTTCACTTTAAATTTATTTTCAATCAATTTTAACTTCTTTTTTACTCTACTTTCACTCAAAAATTAATTTTCACTTCAATTTCACTGTTCTTTTACTTGAAAATTTATTTTCAATTAATTTTCACTCCATTTTTATTCCACTTTCAGTCAAAATTTTATTTTCACTTCTTTTTTACTCCACTTTTACTCAAAAATTAATTTTCATTTTAATTTCCCTCTACTTTCACTTTACATTCAATCGAATTTTTTTTTTAAATCTATTTTCACTTCATTTTTACTCAACTTTCACTGCAAAATTTATTTTAACTTCATATTTACTGCACTTAAACTTAAAAATTTATTTTCACATCATTTACAATCTACTTTCATTTTACTTTCAATCGAAATTTATTTTTAATCAATTTTTAGTTCATTTTTACTCCACTTTCACTTAAAAGTTTATTTTCACTCTATTTTCATTTCGGTTTCACTTACCTTTCAATCAAAATTTATTTTCACTTCATTTTTGCTTCACTTTTATTACATTCTCTAAAAATTTATTTTAACTAAATTTTTACCTAAATTTTACTCCTGTTCACATTCTGTCAAAATTTATTTATACTTAATTTTCACTTCACCTTTTTCGTTGGACAACGTTATAGACTGTAATTTTGTTTTGAAGATAAAGAAAAATCAAATAAAATTTGATTGGAGATGAAAGTAGTTTAAAAGTGAAATAAAAATAGAGTAAAAATAAAGTTTGGAGTTAAAGTGAAGGTAAAAGTGGAGTGAAAATAAATTTTTAGTGAAAGTGGAATGAAAGTGAAGTGAAAATAAATTTTAATTGAATGTGAAGTGTAAGTGGAATGAACAAAAAGGTTTGAGTGAAAGTGAAGTGACATTCGCTTAAAATTAAGTTTTCAGAAAAAGTGAAAGTGAGGTGAAAGTTGAGTGAAAATAAATTTTGATTCAAGGTGAAAGTGAAGTGAAAATATATTTTGAGTCAAAGTGAAAGTGAAGTGATAATATATTTTGAGTTAGAGTGAAAGTGAAGTGAAAATATATTTTGAGTCAAAGTGACAGTGAAGTGAAAATATATTTTGAGTCAAAGTGACAGTGAAGTGAAAATATTTTTTGAGTCAAAGTTAAAGTAAAGTGAATCTGAAGTGTAAGTAGAATGAAAAAAGTTTAGAGTGAAAATGATGTGAAAATGTTGTGAAAATAAATTTTTATTCATTTAGGACACTGCAAATTATCTATTTAACAATAAATATTTCTTTTGAAATTCTTAAAACAAAATAAAAAATTTTTTTCTCTTCGAAATGTTTATTTTAATCTGAAAATGGTCTAATTTTGTAAGAAACCATTTTTCCGCCGCTGGTGCTGTAAGATATTTATTTATTAAGACTTAGCGTAAGTCCGGAGAGGCGAGTTAGTCATGTGGAAGAGATAGCAAACCTAAATGTTTTCTGGAACTTTTTTGCTGAATATCACTTTCTGTAAGTTATAATTTACTTTATTTCTTGCATGCATAGAACAAAAAAATAAATGTTTTGATAAGACTTTCAAAATAAACAATTTTATTCCTCTGGGGTAATTAATCTCTAATTATTACAGAAATTTGTAAAATTATAGTAGATTTTATATTTCTGATTATTGTGAAGCTGTTTTTAAGAAAAATTATCCCCTATAGAAAGAAACATCAATTTACATGTATACCTACTTGTCATGATCTAGAAAAAAACGCAATTATTTTAGAGTTATTTATTTCAAAAAACAGTATTGTATTCGAAGGGAGCAAAAATATTTTTCTTCAATGCACAAAGTTTGGAGCTTACTATTTTTTGTGTGGTCATCAATAGCAATAAAAGTTATTGACGTTACAATTTTAGTTAAAATGTTAAAAAATTAAAAGAGTCGTGCATTGAAGGGTAAAAGTTATTATTTTTAAATTGTAAATCAAAATAGTACTTTCGTAATTTTTACGATTCTAATGTAAACTGTTTTAGACGAAAGTGGACTTAAAGTAAGATTTATTTTTACAGCGTGCTTTATGCTTTATCTCTATATGAATTTCAATCATTCATTTTTAATACTCACACTTTGAGGTTATGTTCACTAACTTCACTTATGATTTAGAATGTTATAAATTTAACGGCACTTTCAATAAGCGTATAACATATTAATGAATGCTCTCAACAATATTACGCATGTGCAGGGGATATTAAGCATAGTTATGCCCATATCTAAAATGTATTTAACACTACGACACTGAACAGAATTATTCACTATGTTGTCGAGAAATAGTGGCAGTGAGGTTATTAAATAAATTCGTCACATGGTTGGTATGACAGTTACCGTCTTCACCAATCACTTTTATGTTTAGAAAGAATAGTTTTTCAAAATTCAAAATGGCGAACCTAATATGGCGGATACTTTCTCCATTTTTTAAAAAAATACAGAAAAATGATAAAAACTCACATAAAAAATGACCATGTAATAATAATTTTGCAAAACTATTATATATCCACAATTATCATTCTTTATTTGTAAGAAATAAATAAAAAACAATTTTATTTGTAACAGTTTATGACAGGCTCATATAAAATTTGAAATAAACGAGAGGAATAAATCGCAGACTTATATTGTATTTGTCGGCTATAAGTTTTGCCTAGTTCAGGTCATTCGGGAGACTATTTCCTAAAGCTATTTGGTGGTTTCAGGAAAAATGGTTGAAAATGGTTGCTTGCTATCTATAAAGTCTGTGTCGTTTTTTTTTACACCGATCAGTGCTCTGGACGTGTTAGTATTTTTGAAAAATAAAGAATTATGAAATCGACGAGCGTCGACAGTCATAAATTTTCAAGAATTGCTTGTATAACGCGCCAGAAATAAAATTCGAAAAGCTAAACCCTGTTATCGTGTCGAAAACATCAATCCCTTCAGATGTCAAACAACAATCACTTTACTTCTTCAATACTGAACAATCGATTTTTTTTGGGATCTAACAAGAAAAAGCAGATGTTGTCATAGTGCCCTTTTTACAACAAATTCTAGATGTAAAAAGTAAAATTCATGATTTGTGAGAATTAAGTTTGAAAGCAACTTTATAAAATTCGAATTTCGACTATATAGAATTGATGAAAATATCATTTTTCGGCAAGTTTTTGGATAATTTTTCGAAATTGGATGGATTTGTGTCAGTGGATGCGATTTGTCAGCGTTATACATGCGGTCAGTTGTACAATATCTTTCTTGTCATGTACAGTTACAATATCACTATTCACTATTTGTATTCCTATCTCATGTACAATAGTGACGCATGACTTCCGTATTCACTCTTGATTCCAACTGCGTTACATGCGTATTTTCTGATCGTGAAGCTGGATCAAAATAACGTGCTATTACGTATGATTAAATCAGTCTCTGTTCGCTGGTCATCCAATCGACTGGATATAACTGGTTCTGTTGCAAGTTTAACACGATTTTCATAACCAGAACAGAATTCTGCTGATAAACCGCAGGATATTTAATTAATATTCTCATTTCAGCAAGTATCTCCATACTATCAAATATTAGGAAAAGCTGCAAATTTTTCTGAAAACTCTCCAAATCGTATGCTACAAAATAATTGTGGAGATGGATGACCCAAATTTTACATAAATTAAATAATTAACATTTTTAATTAGATATTTCACATCCCTTCTCTGTTATATATATCTTTGATTTGAATTTCCAACCTTTTTGACAGTGAAAAATTTTTAATTTTAAATTTTCATGTGTTGAGTCTGTATAAAATTCTTTCTACAACAAAATACCGATGGAATCTCTGGGTAGGTTTCCGGGAAGACTTTCCAAGTGGGTTGCATCGACAGATTAAGTTACATATAGTTTTGCGCTCAATAAATCTGATTCTTGTCGTTTCTTTAAAGGAGATGGACAAACAAGAGCTGAAATCGATGAACTGGAAGAATTGGGTTTCATTTCCAGCGGTCAATATCGTCTTACAACGCTTTTCCTTTCTTGTTTTACAAAGGGTTTATTTGAATTTGATTTCCTTATAATATTAGAAATTGCACACCTTGCTGATGTTCTTTCTGCATTATCTCCGTATTGTGCACAATTTAACATCATATAATCTGTGGGTCAATTGTGTAATTTCACTTCAGTTTCACTCAACATTTTTTTCACTTCACATTCACTAAAAAAATTTTATCACTGCATTTTCACTTCACTGTCACTTGTACTTAAATATTTTTTCATTCCATTTGCACTTCATTTTTATGTCTCTAAAAATGTATTATTAACTGAATTTCACTTCACTTACGCTCAAAAAAATTTTTTATTCCACTTACACTTCACTTTCACTTTTACTCAAAAATTTTTTTCATCCCATTTTCATTCCACTTTTACTTTCTTTCAAAAATTTTTTAAATCGAATTTCAAGTCAGTTTCCTTCAAAAATTGTTTTTATTCCACTTACACTTCACTTTCAATCAAAATTTATTCCCCCCCCCACCTTTAATTTCACTTTCACACAAAATTTAATTTCACTCCATTTTTACCTTCACTTTTACTCAAAATTTTTTTTACTCTACTTTTATTTCATTTTAAACTGCTTTCACCTCCAATCAAATTTTATTTATTCTTTTTCTTCAATTCAAAATTAGAGTCTATAACGTTGACTTACGAAAAAGTAAAGTGAAAATTAAGTATTATAAAAAATTTTGAGTGAATGCAAAAGTGGAGTAATATTGAGTTGGAAATTTGGTTAAAATAAATTTTTAGAGAATGTGAACATGAAGTAAAAGTAAAGCAAAAATGGAGAGAAAATAAATTTTGATTGAAAGTTGAGAGATAAACGAAATGAAAATGGTGCGAAAATAAATTTCGAGTAAAAGTGAAGTGCAAGTAGAGTGAAATTAAAGTGAAAATTAATTTTTAAGTAAAAGTGGAGTAAAAAAGAAGTGAAAATAAAATTTTGACTGAAAGTTGAATAAAAATGAAGTGAAAATTAATTGAAAATAAATTTCGAGTGAAAGAAGAGTGAAATTGAAGTGAAAATTAATTTTTGAGTTTAAGTGCAGTAAACATGAAGTGAAAATAAATTTCTTAGTGAAAATTGAGTAAATATAAAGTAGAAATTGATTAAAAATAAATTTTGAGTGAAAGTGAAGTGAAAGTAGAGTGAAAATGATGTAAAAATAAATTTTTGAATGAATGTGGAGTAAAAATGAAAGGAAAATTAATTGAAAATAAATATCGAGTGAACGTGAAGTGAAGGTAGAGTGAAATTAAAGTGAAAATTAATTTTTAAGTAAAAGTAAAGTGGAAATGAAGTGACAATTAATGTTTGAGTAAAAGTGGAGTAAAAATGAAGTGAAAATAAATTTTTAAGTAAAAATTGAGTAAATATAAAGTAGAAATTGATTAAAAATAAATTCTGAGTGAAAGTGAAGTGAAAGTAGAGTGAAAATGATGTAAAAATAAATTTTTGAATGAATGTAATGTAAAAGTGAAAGGAAAATTAATTGAAAATAAATATCGAGTGAAAGTGAAGTAAAAGTAGAGTGAAAATGAAGTGAAAAGAAATTTTTGAGTGAAAGTAAAGTGGAATTGAAGTGACAATTAGTGTTTGAGTGAAAGTGGAGTAAAAATGAAGTGAAAATAAATTTCTTAGTGAAAATTGAGTAAATATAAAGTAGAAATTGATTAAAAATAAATTTTGAGTGAAAGTGAAGTGAAAGTAGAGTGAAAATGAAGTAAAAATTAATTTTTGAGTTTAAGTGCCGCAAACATGAAGTGAAAATAAGTTTTTCTTTGAAAGTTGAGTAAAAATTGATTAAAAATAAATTTCGAGTGAAAGTGAAGTGAATGTAAAGTGAAAATGATGTAAAAATAAATTTTTGAATGAATGTGGAGTAGAAATGAAAGGAAAATTAATTGAAAATAAATATCGAGTGAAAGTGAAGTGAATGTAGAGTGAAAATGAAGTGAAAAGAAAGTTTTGAGTAAAAGTAAAGTGGAAATGAAGTGACAATTAATGTTTCAGTGAAAGTGGAGTAAAAATGAAGTGAAAATAAATTTTTTAGTGAAAATTGAGTAAATATAAAGTAGAAATTGATTAAAAATAAATTTTTAATGAAAGTGAAGTGAAAGTAGAGTGAAAATGATGTGAAAATAAATTTCGAGTGAAAATGAAGTGAAAATGTACTGAAAACAATTTCGACTGTAAGTGAAAGTAGATTAAACGTGAAGTGAAAGTGAAGTGAAAAGGAAGTGACAATAAATTTTGAGTGACAGTGAAGTGAAATTTCATAACCGACCCCACCATAGTAAAGAATAATTATAAAGATAATAACACAATAAAAATTTTATTACAAAGAACAAGAATTTTATTTTATTTCAAAATAAAATTTAAAATTAGAGAAACATGATTTTTCAGTGTAAAATATAAAATTTCTGAATGTATTAGAGAGACGATGGCCTCTCTCATGAATATGCGAGAGATGCACATTGGTCGCGTTATTCTCGTATGAAACAGGATTCGGTAATGGCTTTATAATGACTGGCTTACACACTGACTGTCCTCCTGGGGACAGACTTGACAAGGGACAAGAAGGGAGAAAAAACGAAGAGTCGAAAAGCAGGGTGAAAGTCTCCGAGAACGAGTGTATCAAACTCATGAACGACAAGACAAGAAGAATCTCCCAAGAACGCGTTCACTTTATTCTGTTTTAATCTTTTTTTATTTTTTGTTTTTACATTTTTCGTAATTTCAAGGTTAATTGAACGTTACCGCGAAAGACGCGAAATATCACCGGCTGATGGCATATTATGTTTTTCGACATGCAAAAAAAGATCCGCCTTTAACCATCATCCTATTAAAATTTACGCATTTAATGTAGGAATGTGCATTAAATTTCGTTGAATATGCCCTACATATATCCTTAATGCGAGAGTGTATCATCACCGCAATTAGTCATTTTCGCCTTCTTCATCTTCATCAAATTCCACTCAAGGACAAAAATCTCATCAAATTCCGGATAATAATAATCGCTACCGCTATACTTGTTTTTAAATGCTGGAGTAAAAAAAATGTCTAGTATTTGAAAATTATTCTATGGTTATTATTGAAATTGGAAAGTACCATTTTCAAGTAGGGTAGTATCAATAAAATATTATCCCTAAGGAAAATCGATTAAATGGGTGAAATTCCTGACACAGAAGAGTTTAAATGTGAAGATTCGATGAAGCATGCTGGAGAGTCTTAGGTGCTTTGAAGTGCATACATTTGTGCGATGTAAACATATGATTATGGGTTATTGGTTATTCCGGTCGAGTTGGTGCTGCGGCGTTTCACTATTTCATATCCGCGCTCAGAGGAGGCTTTTGGGGGTACCAGTTTACTGGTCTGGAAAACTAATAAGAAATTTTATGCATTACTTCTCACACCACTCGTAGGAAAATTTGTTTACAATTTTTAATATATCTTAGGATTGGCGGCAGAAGAGGAGAGTTAGAAAACGATATCTTTTAAAATAAAAATCTCCAAAAGCATTCTTGGATAAACGTATACTATCAATAACTGTTGTATTAATCCGTGACGTGCACAGTGGACTATATATAAAATTACAAACATAATTATATGTTTTGACAAATACAAAAAGAAATTTCAAAAATAAGTTTAAAACTAGAAAATATTGAAATCTATTGAAATCTCCTAGGTACACCAACTAAAATATATGAAGAGACAATTGTTAATTGTATCAATAATTTTTTTAAATACAATTTTTATCTATAATACACGTAATGCCAGACTCGTTGTTTATTAAAAAAATAATTATGAAACTTGAAGAGTTTATTACCCTCGAGCAAGAGTAATAACGCGTTGCGTTGCGAAGAAAGAGACGTAAAAAATAACAAACATAAAATATTGCTTCTTAGGTTCCTCCTTTTTTTCGCGACGCGTCACATCTGTCTATCAGTATAAAATATGAGTTGTGGATGGAGATTTTAAGTAGCAATTCCCCTAAGATAACAATCTTTGATGTTAAAAGTCAGTATGTTTTTTTTAAAGGGCAAAAGAGGAAAACACGAGAAAGTTTGCCCCGCATGAATTTGATGCAAATTAATAACATAGGGGGAGACTAGGTGCGGTTGACACGATGTGCAGTTGTCACAAGTGGAATATCTCTAAGGCAGTTAATTATAGAGATCATAGACTATGTAGAAGTTTAATGTACTTGAAATCAAACAATTTTGCGTCTGAAGTTCGCAGTAGTTTGGCAAATTCTCATCTAATTACGGTGTATTTTGTAATTTCTAAATATTTATATTTATTATCTTTATTTTTTTTATTGATGTCTATTAATTAATTATTGTGTAATTGTAATTAGAGTTGTAAGAAGTAATTGTGGTGGAAAAAATTTTCGAGGTTAAAGTAAACAAAATAATGCGTATATTCTTTTTAATGATAAAATTTCTATTTTCAGATAATAGTATTACAATGTTTGTATTTAATTTTCACAAAATTAAAAAAATTGAATACAGTGCAATTGACCAATGAACGCGAACGGAAAACAGAAATTTACTTATATTGCGTTTATGGATTCGGAAAGTGGCTCTGATTATCGTCAGATTATAATTAGAAAACTTTACATCTATTGATGTTTACTTGAGAAAAACATTACAAATAACTTTATTTTTAGAAATAAGCATTAAATGATATCTAAAATAGAATTCACTACAAAATTATACAATTATAATTTTATTTTAATATTTGTAATACAAGAAAATTGTAGTTCAAGGGCTCGATTATGTAATTTCACTTCACTTTCACTTAAAATTTATTTTCACTCCACTTTCACTTCACTTTCGGTCAAAATTTATTGTCCCTCCATTATCACTTCAATTTTAACCAAAATTTATTGTCACTTATTTATCACTTCACTTTCAATCAAAATTTATTTTAACTCCACTTTCACTTCACTTTCACTCCACTTTTTTCAACGTATTTTGACTTCACTTTCACTTAAAACTCATTTTCACACTATTTTCACTCCACTTTTACTCAAAATCATTTTTCACTTCACTTTCACCCAAAATTTATTTTCACTCAATTTTTTTCAATCTATTTTCACTTCACTTTTCCTCAAAACTTATTTTCACTCTATTTTTACTCCACTTTCACTCATAATATTTTTTCACTTTACTTTTACTTTTACTTCAAATTTTTTAAAATCGATTTTCACTTCACTTTCACTCGAAACTTATTTCCACTTAATTTTCACTTGACTTTCACTGAAAATTTTTTTTCACTTCACTTTTACTTTTACTTCAAATTTTTTTAAATCGATTTTCACTTCACTTTCACTCGAAATTTATTTCCACTTAATTTTCACTTCACATTCACTTCACAATGTTTTCAATTTATTTTCACTTCACAATCACTCAAAAGTTTTTACTCTATTTTCACTCCACTTTCGCTTTTACTCAAAATATTTTTCACTCCAGTTTCTCTTAACGTGCACAAAAAATTTATTTTTACTTTACTTTTACCTAATTTTTTTATGGTCAAAGTTTTACCTTCCTCTTGGAGAAAAAAAAATAATTAAATGAAATTTGATTAAACGTGAAAATAGCATGAAAGTGAAGTTATAATGGAGTAAAAATAAATTTTGAGTGAAAGTGCAGTGCAAGTGGATTGGAAATATATTATAGATGAGAGTAAAAGTAAAATAAAATTGAAGTGAAAATTAAATTTAAGTAAAAGTGAAAGCAAAGTGAGAGTGAAGTGAAATAAATTATGAATGAAAGTGAAGTAAATGTGAAATGAAAATAAATTTTGAGTGATAGTGAAAGTGAAGTGAAAATATAGTGAAAAAACATTTTTAATAAAAATGAAGTGCAAGTGGATTGAAAATATATTATAGAAGAGAGTGAAAGTAAAATAAAATTGAAGTGAAAATAAAATTTAAGTAAAAGTGAAAGTAAAGTGAGAGTGAAGTGAAGTAAATTATGATTTAAAGTGAAGTAAAAGTGTAATAAAAATAAATTTAGAGCTATGATAAAAGTGAAGTGAAAATGAAGTGAAAAAACATTTTTAATGAAAGTGAAAGTATAGTGAAAACAAAGTGAAAAAAATGTTGAGTATAAGTGACAGTGAATTGAAAATGTAGTGAAAGAAAGTTTTGAATGAAAGTGAAGTGAAAGCGGAGTTAAAACAATTTTTTGCATGAAAGTGAAAATAAAGTGAAAACAATTTTTTGAGTAAAAGTAAAAATCGTGTAAAAGTGATGTAAAAATTGAGTGAAAATGAATTTTGAGTGAGAGTGAAAGTGAAGTGGAAATGAAGTGACAATGAAGTGAAAATGAAGTGAAAGTGAAGTGAAAATGAAGTGAAAATGAAGTGAAATTTTTTACTAGAAATAAATACACACTTTTCTTAAAATATAATTCTGCAAGTATATAAATTTTCACATGCCCAGAACATTATTTTTTCTCTAAAAATAATTAACGAAAGAAGCACATTTTTATCTTTTAAGGTAAGAAAATTTACTGTTGTCTTCAATGCTCTTAAATCTCAAAATTCCGTGTTTACATCACATTAGTTTTAAACTACAGTTTCTTGGATTTCTCCCTCTTCTGATTATTTAGTGATATCGTTTTTCGTTGAGAAGCAAAAAAAATATAGTTAACCAGCAGATGGGTTCTTTTACTTTGCAATTTTTTTTTCATTATTTTAGTATTCTCAGTGACATATGCATAATTATTATTACTTTTTAGAATTATCTATTCATTGGTAAGCTGAAAGATATTTAAGCTTTAAATTAACTTTTTTCCTAGTAAGACTCTCTTAATTTAAAGTCCTTTTTTTATATAGAAAGCTTTATGAAGTTTATGTTAAGCGTCAGCGCTTTAAAAAGCCTGTTTCAAGAAACATTTGAGTTTATGGTTACCACTTGAGTAAACAGCCGCTGTTTTTACTTCGCACTTTCGTGTTTTGCTTCTACTCTAGAATTCAGTCTACTCATCGTAAGTGATATGAGAATCAGTATTTTTCTGATTTCTTTTTTTGTAACATTTTTACCTTGATGAAATTAATTTCTAAATAATTAAATTGAACTCGGAATGCACTTTTGTTTTAGTTTTTATAACTTTTAAAACAATATTCAGAATATTAACAAGATTAAAAAAATAATATAAATAAATTGTGACGCGATCTGAAGAAAGGGACCTTAGAAGCAAATTACTTTGGGGTTATGCTAGTGTTATTTTTTTGTTGATTAAAAGTTGTTTTTTACTTTTTGCAAATTAAAATCAGTATTTATGAAATATTTCATTTATAAAGAAAACTTAGACATTAATGATTTATATTGTCAGTTGATTCTCTTTTTTATTTTCTATTTCTAAAATTGCAAACATAACCTACAATTTTTTGCTTCTAAGGTCCCTTTCTTCAGATCGCGTCACAAATAAAGTATTAATTATATTAATTATATATGAATAAAATATTAATTATATTAATTATATATATGAATAAAATATTAATTTTAAAATTCGTAATTCGTAAACTAAAACCATGAACGAAATGTACGAAATAATGGTAAATTTATAATTATACAGGATCATTAGACAAAAAAAGAAAACTATTAAAGGATTGAAATAAAAATTCTTGATTATTTTATCCCTTGAGGTAAACGTTGTAAATAATTTATTCCAATATTCGAAATTCATCCCGCCCCTCTTATTTCATTGATATCAAACAATTTGTGATATTCATAAACGTAAAGTGCAAAGAATTTTTATTACTTTTTGGAATATAAAATATGACACGGGAATATTGTGACGTGAAAAATTGAAAGTTTACACCTTATAGTTCCCAGGTGTATTTTTTAGATGCATTCATCGATTGATATCCACAAAAGCCAGTTTGTTAGTCGTTACTTGCTACAAAGTTCGCTGATATAATGTATCGTTGGTGGGTCCCGCTGTGACTATAGCATGCGTGCACGATAAAATAAGGGATCGCTTGTGATAGGTGGAAATAGTAAATTGATCGCGGAGTGGCAAACTTACGAGATCGTGCATTCAAACGAAATCCTTTAATGCTATATCGAACTTTGCGCAAATCCAATCGATAAGATATTCCATTTAGAACTCCTGTCGGGATAACAAATTTTAAAATCAGCTTTTAATATATCGTAAATCGTCGGGGCCATTTCGTAGTGCAAATTTTGTTTTTTTATTGAGACCTATACCCGCAGTTGCAAAAAAGAAAATAAAATTCTTTTAATTAAATTTTTTAATTAATTCGCAATGATGTGTCATTTTTCTTTCACCTTCTTTGCGCATTTTTCAAGTGAAATTTTTTTTTCGTCTTAAAAAATGATTTAGTAAGCCACTGGGGGTATTTGAATAATAATTTAAATAATTGTTTTTATTATTTATCTACAGTACTACCTGTCACTCAAAAAAAACATGTTTTGTAAAAAAAATTAAAATACGGTGAAAGGAAAATTAAATAATTTTACGTAATCCCCTTGTAACTTAATAAAAATCCAACAAGTTGTCTAGAAGTGAAAAATTTATATTAAATTCATTATATTTATAATTTATAATTATATAATATTAATTTATATTAAAATTACACTTCTCTTCGAAAACCTTAATAATATTTCAATCTACGAATTCGCGGTTTTTACTATTTTTCTCCCATTACCTAAATTTTTAAATAAATTTTCTTATATAAAATTTATTTGATTCAAATAACCGATTATTTGTCTATAATCAAATAAATATTTACTTGAATCAAATAATTTTTATTTGAATCAATTAATTAGTATTTCCTTCAAATACTGAAATATTTCCTTCAAATACTGAAATATTTCCTTCAAATACTGAAATATTTTATTCAAATACAATTTATTTCATTCAAATAGAAATTATTTGATCAAGTAAATATTTATTTGATTACAGACAAATAATCGGTTATTTGAATCAAATAAATTTTTTTTTCAGTGTAAAATTCCTGCACAAAGATTTTCCCAGAGATTTAATTCAAGTAATTTTCTTTTTAAAATGTAATTAAAAATTATTTACTGTACTCTTAAATTTCTTGTGTGAATAATTGTATTATAACTTTTCTTTATTAATAAAAGTTCTCATGTCTTTAATTTGCCAATTTCGTAGTTTTACAACTTATAATTAGCTTCTCTTTTACTATGTTTTTTTTTTAATTTCCAGTTCGTATAAAAATGGGATAGAACTTTGGTTTAATAATAATAATTTTTAAACTTAAAACGTAGGAAAGTTTTTTGCATAATATTTCATTATGCTACATTGCAAGGAAGTGTTTTAAGAAGCTCTTTACTGAGGTGGAAAATGTTTCGAGAGTTGATAAAGGTGTAAGAGAATTTCGAATGGTTCACCTACCAATGAATGTCTGGCTCATATATTACACTGTAATCCTAGTGCAATAGTTTCATGGTACCCCTAGGTGAGCTGGTTTTACTTGAGGTTCTTTTTCTTTTTGAATTTTTTATTCTGTACAAGTTAGGAGCTTTGGACAGCTGCTCCTTGGGGTCGATTATAAAGTTTCAGATCACTTTGACTACACTTTCACTTTTATTAAAAATTTAATTTATTCCACTTTCACTTTAGTTTCACTTAAAAATTAATTTCACTAATATTTCACTTCCCTTTCATAACAAATTTTTTTAAAAATAAATTTTCACTTCACTCTGACTCAAAATTTACTTTCACTCCATTGTCACTTTACTTTCACTCAAAAATTAATTTCACTTCATTTTCACTTCACTTTTACTAAAAAAAATTTGCACTCTCCAGTTATTTTACCCTAAATATTTTTTCCACTTCACTTTCACTCACAATTTATTTCACTTCATTTTCACTCGACTTTCACTTTCACTCAAAATTTATTTGCAGTCTATTTTCGCTTTACTTTCACTTTCACTCAAAAATTATTTTCACTCCACGTTAACATTTACTAAAACTATTTTTTCACTCCATTTTTACTTCATTTTCACTCGACTTTTAATTTTACTCAAAATTTATTTTCACATTCACTAAAAATTTATTTTAAGTTAATTCGAATTTTTTTGACTTGGAAGATTGATAAATTCCTTTTTATTTCGAATTATATAATTTTTTACCAAGTGATAAATTCTTTTTAATATATTTTAAGTTAAGTTTGACTAATTTTTTGTCCCATCAATTAAGCGATATTTAAAGTAATTTCTTCTTTGTCTTAAGTTGCAACTTCGGTAATATTTGACCTAGTTTTGTTTTAATTTATTTAAATGAATTTCCCACTATTATTATATTATGAATAAAATCATAACGACCTGATTTGTGAAATAAAAATCTCTTTCATAAATGAATTTGTATAATCTGTGGAAAACGATATAAAAAGAATCATGTTAAAATATTCACTACATTCTTAAAATATGAGTGTAATTTGAAGAAGGTGTGGAAACTGTCACTTTATCATCAAACTAAAAGTATGTTACAAGGAATAAAAATATTTTTAAAAATGCAAAAAGATTTATTGATTCTTGTTTAAAATTAGTAGGTTAATTAACTTTTCATAATTAAAATAGAGATAAATTTTTCATCTTCTTTAAGAAAAATATTGTGTATCTTACAAATTTTTAACTAATTTTTCACTTCACTTCCACTACAAATTTTTTTTTAATCCGTTTTCACTTCATTTTCACTCAAAATTTATTTTCACTTCAATTTCACTTCACGTTTTCACTCCAACTGTTTTTAAATCAATTTTCACTTCACTGTCTCTCAAAATTTTTTTTTTTGACTAAACTTTCATTTCATTTTCACTCAAAAATTTTTTTAAATCTATTTTCACTTCACTTTCACTTCATTCTAATGTCCTGAAGACAACTAAACCAAATTTCACTTCACTTTAACTCAAAATATATTTTCACTTCACTTTTAATATCACTTAAAATTTATTTTCACTCCATTTTCACTTCATCGTGACTTAACATTTATTTTCAATAAATTTTCACTTCGCTTTCACTCCACTTTCACTCAAAATATATTTTTAATTAATTTTCACTTCATTTTCAAACAAAATTTATTTTCTAATTAAATTTCACTTCACTCTCGCTCACAATTTATTTTGAATCAATTTTCACTTCACTTTCACTGCCCTTTACTTTAACTCAAACAATTTTTCTACTCTTTTTTCACTTCATTTTAAATTTCACTTAAAACTTATTTTTTCATCATTTTCACTTCACTTTTTCGTTGGTTAACATTGTGGACATTAAGATCTTATCAGACAAAAAGAATAATAAAATTCGATTGGTGGTAAAAGTAGTCCGAAAATAAAGTAAAAATAAGTTTAGAGTGAAAATGAATGTATGATAAAAAATATTTTTGAGTTAAAGTGAATTAAAAATGGAATAAATATAAGTTTTGAGTAAAATCGAAGTGAAAATTGGTTTAAAAAAATGTTGTGTGGAAATGAATATTAACAAAAATAAATATTGCTTGAATGTGAAGCAAAAATGAAGTGAAAATAAATTTTGAGTGAAAGTGAAGTGAAAACTAAGTAAAAATAAATTGTGAGTGAAAGTGAAGTGAAAGCAGGGGTTGAATTGAAGTGAAAATAAGTTTCGAGTTAAAGTGGAGTAAAAATAAAGTGAAAATAAATTTTGAGTGACAGTAAAGTCACGGTAGAGTTAAATTGAAGTGAAAAAAATATCTAGTAAAAGTGAAGTGAAAGTAAAGTGAAAATGAAGTTAAAATAAATTATTGAGTGAAAGTGAAGTAAAAATGAAGTGAAAATAAATTTTGAATGACAGTGAAGTAAAAATAGAGTAAAATAAATTTTGAATGACAGTGAAGTAAAAATAGAGTAAAATGTAAAAATAAATTTTGGGTGAATGTGAAGTGAAAGTAGAGTGAAAATGAAGAGAAAATAAATTTTTGATTGAAAGTGGAGTAAAAATGAAGTAAAAATAAATTTTTGAGGAAAAGTGGATTAAAAATGAAGTGCAAATAAATTTTGAGTGGAAGTGGAGTGAAAGTGAAGTGATAACTGAGTGAAAAAAAATTTCAAGTGAAAGCGGAGTGAAAGTGAAGTGAAAACTGAGTGAAAATAAATTTTGAGTTAAAGTGAAGTGAAAACTAAGTAAAAAAAATTGTGAGTGAAAGGGGAATAAAAGTGAAGTGAAAACTGAGTGAAAATAAATTTTGAGTGAAAGTGAACTGAAAATGGAGTAAAAAGAATTTTGTTGTGAAAGTGAAGTGAAGTGAAAGTGAAGTGAAAACTGAGTGAAAATAAATTTTAAGTGAAAGTGAAGTGAAAATGGAGTAAAAGGAATTTTGGTGTGAAAGTGGAGTGAAAGTGAAGTGAAAATTGATTGAAAATAAATTTTAAGTGAAAGTGGAGTGTGCTTACGTTTAATTGAAATAAAAATGATTTATTTTGTTGTTTTACTAATTAATTTTTAAATCCTGATTATTTTTAGTCTACTGCAAACTTGTTAAAGGAGAATAATAAAAAAGAAATGTTTGTAATATTTTTCAGACAGGAAACAAAGAAGGGCGCGCAAGTATTAAAAATGATATCCTTCGTGGACAAAGGTCAATTAATCAAGAGGCTTTCATGAATTTGCATGGAGGCAGTGAAACATAATTTCAGCATAAGTCTTTTTCTCCCCCCCTCACAGCACTGTCCTTCACGTCCATATATTTCATCCTTCCTCCAGATTGATTTTCCTCCTTGCTCATGAACTGCTGGGATGGCAAGTGCAGATTGCCCTGTTTAATCACTGGTTAGGGGCGGATGAGGACCTTCGAGGGCAATCAGCTTGTTTGTATTTGCTTTCAGGTTTACGGTGGCTGGAAGGATGCCTCTGGCTGCACAGGATAGCTCCTCGTCTCAAGAGTCTGAGAATCTAATAAGGTTACTTCAGGCAAAAGCTTGTGTGACGTAAACTCGTCTAACAAACGTTGTATCGTACTCGGAAGTCAGTGCTATCCATTGCGGGCGAGATGCAAAGAGAGAAGGAGTGATTAGGGCCCTGATTCGCTTCCAAAGGAGCCATCTTGATTTTTCACGTCAACCTCGAGAAAAATAGACGCGAGCATTTCACCCCAGGCCAATTCTCTTCTTTTAAATTGCGCTTTCTTTTCAGGAAAAAATGTCAGAGAAAAAGGGACAGTTAATAAACTGCTTCTATGTACGGAACCTTTTATTTCTCAGCGTAACATTACCATATGATGTTGATCGATTTACTTTATTATTATTATTATTATTATTATTATTATTGCTTCTATGTGAGATGAAATTGTTTTTTACGCTACTACTAATAGACTGCATAATTGATTGTTGCTATTCGAGTTGATTTAATGCAAGTGTCTCTTCAGTCGGGATTTAATTACATAGGATTATGATACGAAGCGATGATTATACATGTACAAATTTTCAAAATATTTGCTTTCATTTTTACTTTATCACGAATCAATATCAATATCATGTTTATTTAATAATTGATTAATTACATTTGCAAATTGTACTTCGAAAATATTCGTTTTATTACTTTTTAGCTGCAATAAAAAATTAATGATAAATGCGAATTTTTTTAAAAATTAAAAACACCCTTTTTAGTCAGAGCAGTAATTTTCAAGATTTTTTGATTAAAAACTAGTAATATAAATATTTTCTAATTTACAATTTCTAATACATTCAATTTTCTATACAATTTTCTAATACAAATAATCGTGTTAGGAATTATTTACTAAATATATACTTATGGACGCATTATCAATTATTTTAAGAAACATTCTAATATCTATTAAATATCTCTGTTTAATAACGCTTTTAATTGTACAAATGAACAAGCTTCTACATTTTATATTAATATCTTTCCATAGTAGTTCAATTTATACTTCTAAATATATCGCTTCCGTTCTAGAAAAATCTCGAAATAATCAAAATCCACATTACGTACATATTGAAGACAGCTATATATGTTGATAGAGATTAAATTGATTTTTAATTAATTTAATTAATTTTCTTAAAAAAATCAAATAAGAAAACGAATTTCCTGATTTACTTCTAAATATAAAAATTATTTACAGATACTACAAAACTCTACACATCAATCGACTATTAATCTTTAACGGATCAATTTTCAACTTTTCAATTTTCCATATAATGAAAATTGTTCTTTTTCTACGTAGATTCTATAAAATAAAATCTTCGGCACTTAATTATTTCACAATTTTCAAAGCAGGTTTTTCATTCGGCTGAATCTGGTTTAAAATTAAAATTTCCAAGACGATGACGGAGCTGAAATAAATTATAAATGCGACTATAAAGAAATGAGATGAAATCTTCAACTCGAATAATAAGACAGGATCATAAAATTCTTCAAAAACATATTTTATAACTCTGCTTTTCTTCTACATTTGTGCCCTAAATCTGCAAAGCAATATAATTTGTATAAAGCTGCTTTTTGGGTTATAAAATTTTCCTCCCTCAAGAAGCGAACTATCGGAGATTTTTTTTTGTTTTGAGCGTAAGCGATAAAAACTAGATGGCAGCAAGTTAATAATAAGGAAGTGGTAGAAGCTTTTTTTTTCTCCTGAAAAGTGGACGAACCTTAGAGGTATAAAGGTGGAATGAAGAATAGGGGTCGGCGAAAAGCATCGAACGTCATGGATAATTGGAACGACGAGGCAATTGCGGAACGACGTTAATTAAATCAATTAGGACGACCAAGTACCTATATGTATGGATATATACGTTCATTTGTTGCGCACGCAGACGGAGAACAGTGCATGTGAGCTTAAGTCAACCTGGACGCGATTACATGTAGACTGACTAGTAATCATGAAGCTGTCGGCAAAGTTGCTGTAGCAACTTAATTCTCTCATCCTGCTTTAAGTAAATCCTAGGTCATCTGACATAAATGATCAGTAAACTGTGACATGTACATAGTATTCTATCCTATGGCAAATCTCTGTCAATATGATTTCTCTCAGGATAAGCAATATTTCATCCTAACATATTTAGACAGGTTTTAAGAAAGAGGAACTGTTCGATTGATGTCAAATTATTTTTTATTTGAATCCTTTATAATTAGAAGGAGTGAGAAAGCGTAGATCAAGATGTCATCAAGAACACTATATCAAGTTTCACTTCACTTTCAATTTAACTAAAAATATATTCTCACTTCACTTTCAATTCCACTTAAAATTTATTTTCACTGCATTTTCACTTCTTTTTTACTCCATTTTCACTTTACTTTCAATTCTACTTAAAATTTATTTTCACTACATTTTCACTTCACTTTCAATTCCACTTAAAATTTATTTTCACTCCATCTTCACTTTACTTTCACTCAATTTTCACTTCACTTTCAATTCCGCTTAAAATTTATTTCTTCTCCATTTTCACTTCAATTACACCCCAATTATATTTTTACTCCATTTTCACTTCACTTTCACTCCATCTTCACTTTACTTTTACTCCATTTTCACTTCACTTTCACTCCATTTCCACTATACTTTCACTCCATTTTCACTTCCCATTCGCTCTATTTTCACTTTACTTTCACTCCGTTTTCACTTCATTTTCACTCCATTTTCACTTTACTCTCACTCCCGATTCACTTTACTTTTATTCACAATTTTTTTACTCTACATTTTCACTCCACTTTCACTTTTACTTAAAATTTCTTTTCACTCCATTTTCACATTATTTTCACTTCACTTTCACATTCACTCAGAATTCATTTTTCTATCAATTTTCACTTCACTTTCACTCTAATTTCACTCACAATTTGTTATTCTCATTTTTCACTCCACTTTCACCTAAAATGTTTCTGTTTCAATCTAATTTTACTCACAATTTTTTAATTCTTCTAAATACTCTAAATTCTTCTAATTCTTCTAAATACATTTCACTCCATTTCACTTCACTCGTAATTTATTTTTAATAAATTTTCATTTCACTTTACTCCACTTTCACTCAAATTTTTTTGTCAATTCATTTTTACTTCACCTTCTGTTTCAATGTAAAATCACTCGAAATTTTTTAGTTCTCAATTTAAACTTTACTTTAACTCAAAATATATCTTTACTCCATTTTTACTTCACTCATAATTTATTTTATTAAAATTTTATTTTCTCTTTACTTTCTTTAGGAATTTATTATTTAATTAATTTTCACTTCACTTTTTTGAGAATTTATTTATTTAATTAATTTTCACTTCACTTTCTTTGAGAATTTATTTATTTAGTTAATTTTTACTTCAATTTCCTTAAGAATTTATTTTTTCATTAGATTTCGCTTTACTTTCACTTGAAATTTATTTTCACTCAGTTTTCACTTCACTTTCACTGCGCTTTCACTTTAACTCAAAAAGTTTTCTCACTCAATTTACACTTTATTTTCACTCTACTTTCTCTTTCATTCAAAATTTCATTTACTCTACTTTTACTATCACACAAAATAATTTTCCCATTGATTTTCACTCTAATTTATGCTTTATTCCAAATTTTATTCACTCCACTTTCACTATCAATTAAAATATTATTTCATTCACTTCACTTCCACTCAAAATTTACTTTCACTTCACTCAATGGCTGGTCAACGTTGTGGACTGGAACTTCGTATTAGAGAAAAAAATGAATTTTAATTTGTGTGGAGGTAAAAATAATCTGAAAGTGAAGTAAAAATAAGTTTTAAGTGAAATTAAAGTAAAAATAAAATGAATATAAATTTGGAGTGAAATTGGAGTGAAAATGAAGTGAATAAAATTGTGATTAAAAAGTAGAATAAATATGAAGTGAAAATGAAGTGAAAAAATATTTTGGGTGAAAGTGGAATGAAAATAAAGTGAAAACTGAGTGTAAGTGAGGGGAATACTGAGTGAAAATGAGTTTTGAGTGAATGTGGAGTAAAATTGAAGTAAAAATTTAGGTAAAATAAATTTTCAGTGAATGTGTAAATGGAGTGAAAGTGAAAATAAATTTTGAGTGAATGTGGAGGGAAAATGAAGTGAAAAAGTATTTTGAGTGAAATTGGAGTGAAAATGAAATGAATAATATTGTAATAGAAAAGTAGAATAAAAGTGAAGTGAAAATGAAGTGAAAAAATATTTTGGGTGAAAGTGGAATGAAAATGAAGTGAAAACTGAGTGAAAATAAATTTTGAGTGAATGTGGAGTGAAACTGAATTGAAAAATGAGTGAAAGTGAGGGGAATACTGAGTGAAAATGAGTTTTGAGTGAATGTGGAATAAAGTTGAAGTAAAAATTTAGTTAAAATAAATTTTCAGTGAATGTGTAAATAGAGTGAAAGTAAAAATAAATTTTGAGTGAATGTGGAGTGAAAAGGGAGTGAAAACTGAGTGAAAGTAGAGTGAAAATGATGTGAAAAATGAGTGAAAACGAATTTTGAGTGATAGTGAAGTCAAAGTGAAGTGAAAAAAGAGTGAAAACAAATTGTTAGTGAAAGTCGAGTGAAAATGGAGTGAAAAGAATTTTGGAGTGAAAGTGAAGTGAAAATGACGTTAAAAATTATTTTGGCGTGTATATGAAGTGAACATTTAGTCAAAATAATTGTTAATAAAAATGAAAGTGAAGTGAAACAAATGTAAAAATTATGTAAAAATAAATTTTGATCGAAAGTGAAGTGAAAATGAAGTGAAAACAATTTTTTTGAATGAAAGCGAAGTAAAATTCCATATATTCAACATCCAGTTAAAGTTTTAATTCTTTTGAAATGCAACATTTTCTCGCGAAGAAAAGCTTCTGTCTAAACTTAGACAAAAGTTTCATTTATCTTTACAATAGTTCACGATACAGAGAAACTTCTGAGCAATCGAAAGGGCCTTTTTAAGCAAAGTACCAAGACTCCAGGCACTTTCAACGTATAACTTAATTATCATCATAATCAAACTTCTCCATCTTAAGAAGCCCGAGCTCCACCGATTTACTTATTCAGAAGAAGAATAAGTTTTATGTTGTGAAATGTCCGTCGGAACAGTAACAACCGACGAGAATTTTCATTGTGTGATGCAAAAGAAAGGAGAAATAAAAAAAAAGAGAAGAAATAAAACTTAAAAAGAAAAAAGTATACTCATACTTTTTCAATTTTTCATTTTACGCATTCTCCATTTAACAATAATATTTGAATTAACTTTATCCAACTTTGGTAACTTATACTAGAAATAAACTTTTCAGACTCTTGTTTCAATTTACAAAGTTGCAGCCGCACTGAATTTTAAACTGTTAAATACATATTGAGAATAGATGGGCAAAAGAATTTATATTTTTACAATAGCAAAAATTGGAAGAAAAAATAATTTTCAATTAGTTGTAGGAGTGAATAGAAAAACAGTAAAATGCAATATTATTTAAGTTGAAAAACTGAGGGCTATGAAAAATATAAAGTTTAATTGAATAATGTGAGTAGAAAAAATATACACACCAGTCTAGACGAATTATTATTCTCCTCTCTGAATTTCGCAATAACGGACAATGTTTTAGTTTTTTCAGATTAAAAGGACATGAAAATATTTGAGGAATCAATCTCTAAAAATATTTGAAAAGAGAATGTATAAACGTAAGTGAATTTATTTTATGTTGAATATTCCCCTTTTCGGTTTTGCAGTACTAGCTTCACACGTTGAGCGAAAAAACATGAGGATATCCTTTGAAAGTGCTTTGAATGACCGGCGTAAATTCAAGCTGCGCTGTTGCAATATAGAAGTCTATCTGTATGCAAAACTAATTTAGAGGGTGCCCTGCAGCTTTGGAGAACGTAAACACATTCAGAAGAAGAGTTCAGTCTCTCTCTCTATGATCGATATCATACGCATTTCACAGTGCAACTCGTGTAAAATTTTTATCGAAATAAAAAAGCAATCATTTTAAAATAAAACATCCGGCTAATGCTTTTATGAACTGAAAATTTTTTAGAATTTTCTATCATATTCTGGGCTTGAAAAGTCGAAAGAGACAGAAAAACAATTTTAGAACTCGAATTTCATTTCCAATATAATAAAATTGAAAAAAAAAGTTAAAATTGATGTGAAGGGGTATTAAAAAAGATAAAAGACACTAGGAAATTGTCACTGTAGTGATTAAATTTTAGTAATTTTATTGCCTTTTGTAGGACAGCCATGAATTGACAATGTGTATATTTTATTAAAAATATTAGTCGAACTGTAAAATATTAATTGTGCGTCTGACTCTTAACTATTTTGGATTATTCTCCAATTACAAGCCAAACGATTCTTATCAATCAAAATTTTGACAATATAAAAAAAATACTCCAATAGGATATGTAATATCAACCTTCTTCTTCTTCTGAACCTGAAATTTTATTTTGTTTAATGATTTTAATAAGTTCTACATGAGTTTTTTTTAACATTCTTGTTGCCTGATAAAATTGCAAGAAATTGAAATTTAATAACATAAATTTTAAAGTTCCTAATTGTATTAATTAGACTTTTAGGAGTGAGATTTAGAGTATAATTAAAAGAGCCCCCAAATGAGTTTACTTCTGTATTAAAGCTCATCTCCAACTAGAACTATGTAAACTTTTAAGTTTCTCGTTACTAAGTTTCTTTTGTAATTAAGTGTGGCATTGCTCGTATCAAAAACAAGAAAATATTTAGAAGTTAATCTAATTCATAAGAATAAAGTTTAACATATAAAATGAAACTTTTTTTATAGGGGGCAATTTAAATTACTTTCTTATTTCTTCATCAGAACCGGGCAATAATTTTTTACAAATTGCTAATTAATCGCGAGTTGTTAACACAGCAAATCGAGAGGTATTAAAAAGTGTTGCAGATTAAATTAACACGAAAAAAGATTAAAATAATCAATTTTTGGGGTTATTTTTTACAATGAATGAAATTTTTGATTATTACATTTTTTTATGACTATAAAACATGAAGATATCGAGTCTCGATAGGACTCGAGTCTCGATCACTCCGAAGACTCGGAGTGATCGATTTCTTTATATTTCATAATAATTGAAGATGACCGAGTAATAAAATCATTACTTTATATTATTTTAAATTTTAAATTAAAGAATTATACTTCTTCAAAATTATTTTCATTATTTCAATTCAATTATTATTTTCAACAATTTTTAACTACAGTTTTACTTGATATCTATTATTTTTAATAATAATTAATTAATCAATTTCACGAAATTTCAATTATTCCTAGATTCTTTAATTAAATGCATATTAGAAAATAAAAACATAAAATAATATTTAAAAAATTTAATTTTACTTTTTCAAAAATATTAATTTCAAAATTCAATTATTTCCAAAATGTTCAGTCTTATATTTCTTTTAATATTCAATTATAATCTAAAATTTTAACTGAAATTTGTTTTTAATTTTTATGAAATGAAAATCAATTTTTATTACAAAATTCTACAAGAATAAAATTATTTAAATGCAAAAGTAAATAATAATCTATTGAATAATTAAATGTTTCTTAAAATTCAATTCTCATAAAGAATTTTAGTAACAAATTTTTTAATAATTCAATTCTTCTGTCGAATTTTATTAAAACTTGAATGAAAATAATTACTTTCTTCAAGAAATTCAATTATAATTGTATGAAAAATAATTGAAACGCTGCGATGAGTTTTTTGAGAATTTTCAAATTTATTTGTTTACGATTCAATTTTACAAAATTTCAATTATTCGGAAATTCTGCCATTTAATACATATTGAAAAATAAAAACTTGAAATAATTTTAATAAAAAGCCTATTAAACTTGTAAAAAGAATTCATTCTACAGAATCTTTTTGTCGAAAATATAAAAAATTAGGAGTTTCAATGATTTTAGTTTGAATCTTTTTCAAAATTTAATTATTTCTAAAAATCCACGTTATAATGCTTTTTATTTAAGTAGAATCTAAACTTTTAACTGAAATTCATTTTTAAAAGCATTTTTATTAGTAATTTCTACGAGAATTCAATTATTTATATACAAAAATAAATAATTTATTAATTTCATGTTTGTTGAAATTAAATTCTCATAAAAAATGTTATCAACAAATTTTTTAAATCATTACATTCTTTGGACTTTTAATAAGAAGTTTAATAAGATTTTCAGGAATAATTACATTTTTCGAGGAATTTGATTAAAATTGCATTAAAAATAATTGAAATTCTGCAATGAGTTTTATTATTTATGAAAATAATTGAATTCCTAAAAGAATTTTATTATTTATAAAAATAATTGAATTCCTGTAGAAATGTTATTATTTATGAAAGTAATTGAATCATTGCGAAAACAACTATTGAAAAAATTTGTAAATAATTGAATTCCTATAAAAATGTTAACTATTTATGAAAATAAATGAATGTGTGCGTAGAATTGTATTCAAATTTTTTTTATTAATGGAATTCTTTTAGAAAATTTTATTAAAATAGTAGATATTAAAAATTATGGAATTTTAAAAAACTTTTAAAAATAATTGAAATTTTGACAAGAGTTTGATTAAAATTTTGTTTAATAATTGAATATCAGAGAATAATAATTTTATTATTTATGAAAATAATTGAAATTCTGCAATGAGTTTAATTATTTATGAAAATAATTGAAATTCTGCAATGAGTTTAATTATTTATGAAAATAATTGAAATTCTGCAATGAGTTTAATTATTTATGAAAATAATTGAAATTCTGCAATGAGTTTAATTTTTTAGGAAAATAATTGAAATTCTGCAATGAGTTTAATTATTTATGAAAATAATTGAAATTCTGCAATGAGTTTATTTATTTATGAAAATAATTGAATTCCTAAAAGAATTTTATTATTTTTAAAAATAATTGAATCCCTGTAGAAATGTTTTCATTTATAAAAATAATTAAATTATTGCGAAGAAATTTATAAAAAAATTTGTAAATAATTGAATTCCTGTAAAAATGTTTATTATTTATGAAAATAATTGAATGTTTGCGTAGAATTGTATTCAAATTTTTTTTAATAATGGAATTCTTTTGGAAAATTTTATTAAAATAGTAGATATTGAAAATTATGGAATTTCAGAAAACTTTTAAAAATAATTGAAATTTTGACAAGAGTTTGATTAAAATTTTGTTTAATAATTGAATATCAGAGAATAATAATTTTTTTATTTATGAAAATAATTAAATTATTGCGAAGAAATTTATAAAAAAATTTGTAAATAATTGAATTCCTGTAAAAATGTTTATTATTTTTGAAAATAATTGAATGTTTGCGTCGAATTGTATTCAAATTTTTTTTATTAATGAAATTCTTTGGGAAAATTTTATTGAAATAGTAGATATTGAAAATTATGTAATTTTAGAAAACATTTGAAAATTTGACTTTTGAATTGAAATTTTGGCAAGAATTTGATTAAAATTTTGTAAAATAATTGAATATCATAGAAGTTTTTTATTTATAAAGAGAATTTAAATTTTAACGAGAATTTTTTTTTAATTTTTTGAACATAATTGAATTTAGTAACTATGTTAATAAGTAAGTTAGTAGGTTGGTAACTAAGTTAGTAACTAACTTACTAACTCCTGGAGAAGCTAAATTCGTTGAATTTTTACAAATCGTCGATTTTGGTAGTTTATTTGAAATAAAATTTCATTTATAGTTAAAAATAACACCAAAATAGATTATTTCGATCCTTTTTAGTGTTAATTGAATCCTAAAGAGATTAAACTCTTCCGTTTTTTTAATCCATTCTGGTATTATTTCACCACCTCACGTTATACTGTAAATTGATCAAAGTATTCGAAGAAGAATTAAAAAAAGCTTCTTCCTACAAGAATTTAGAATTGTTACAAAAAAAATAAATTTCTCCGCGTGAATGAATGATTCGCTCTAAGTCCCCTGCAGCAGCATGTTTACTCAAAACTATTTGTCATTGTACTGCGTGTGAATGGAGCCTTCAAGTGACACAAATAGTTGAGCTCTCATTGTTAATATTCTGCAGCTCTAAATTCCACAGACAGCACACAACTCATCCAACTACGAGTGCCTTAAATTTCTTATCTTGAATTCAGTTTTACATTTTTTCTCTCTTAATTATTTAGCAGCAGCGCACATTCCGTGCCAGGCATTTTGTCAGTACGTCGCCTACAAGAAAAGCATAAATGAAAGAAGTATGCTTTCAGTAGTGTCTCATTCGGGTCGTCTTGTCGTATTTCAGCCCTGGGGACATTGACTCTTTTCACTTTTTCAGTTCCTTCTGGTCTTATTTTTATTATTTAATCAGAATGGATAGCGTGGAATTCCCTCAGAATGTATGAATGTCTTTCTGCAAAATGCGATAATGTTGAAAATCGAGTTAAAAAAATGGTGATTGAAAGTGAAGTGAAAATGTGAAAATTTTTTTTGAGTTAAAGTGAAAGTGGAGTGAAAGTGAGAGTGGAGTAAAAATATACTATGAGTGGCAGTAAAAATGAAGTAAAAATGAATTTTGAGTGGCAGTGAAAATGGAGTAGAAATAAATTTTGAGTGAAAGTGAAAATGGAGTAAAAATAAATTTTGAGTGGAAGTGAAAATGGAGGAGAAATAAATTTTGAGTGAAAGTGAAAATGGAGTAAAAAATAAACTTTGAGTAGCAGTAAAAATGGAGTAAAAATGAGTTTTGAGTGGCAGTGAAAATGGAGTAAAAATAAATTTTGAGTGAAAGTGAAAATGGAGTAAAAATAAATTTTGAGTGGAAGTGAAAATGGAGTAAAAATAAATTTTGAGTGGAAGTGAAAATGGAGGAGAAATAAATTTTGAGTGAAAGTGAAAATGGAGTAAAAAATAAACTTTGAGTGGCAGTAAAAATGGAGTAAAAATAAATTTTTAGTTGGAGTGAAAATGGAGTAAAAATAAACTTTGAGTGAAAGTGAAAATGGAGTAAAAATAAATTTTGAAAATAATACACGAGACATTAAGAGAATAATTAATTGATGCTTATTTTCTCTGCACTAGAGACACAAGTCTATGATGAAAACCCAACCAGCATAAATTCAGCAAGTACATATAGCGATGAGGACAATTCTGTTGTCTAGTTCCCCACGCCGCTTGGATAGGACACTCTAATCCACTGCAATCAGGAGGGCTTTCGGCACTGTTTGCTTTTCTTGTTGCGCCTCTATCAGTTCCGCGTCAGGAAGCATGCCTACGTGATTCGTATCTTTAAAACTTAATGCGATTTAAAGAAGGATTTGCACCTCATCTTCGACTCTCTTGTTTATGCACGGACGTCTACTTTACTAAAATCCTTTAACTCAAGTAAAAGTTCTCTAATTTCTGTGGCACAGTCAACAAAATTCAATGGCTGTACTTCACTTCAATTTGGAAATTAGATTCTAATTTAAATATTCTTATCAATTCCTCACACATTCCAAATATCAAAATCTTCTTCTCGCGATTTTTCCGAAAAAGGAAAATGTTTTCTTTTCTAAAACTGTTAAAAGTGATAATTACTTTTTTTTGCTCTTTCTTTTACGAACCCGAGTCGAAATTTAAACCCTCTTTTAAAATTCTATTCACTTTTTAGAACTCTTTTCATTCTTCCAAAAAATTTTCCAAAGAGGATTTCCTTTTTGGAAAATTTTTCTAATTTTTATATAGATATATTAAAAATTTTAAAAAGATTACTTTATTTTAACCAAAAATGTGTCTTAATCTTTTTCGTTTTGTTAAAAAAATGTTTTCTAACAATCAGCGACGACGCCAACTTTGGGAACCTTTTAATTTAGAGCAAAGAGTTATAATCACCAAAGCTTTAATAATTTAAGTGTTATTACGTTTTGTCATTAAAATTGTTAAGATAATTTTATTGATAATTTGGAACAGTTTTTGATTAAAGTTCCTGAAGTTCATTTCATTTATGTTTAATTATAAAAATGTCAAATTGTTTTTAATTTCGTTAGTTTTAGATTTCATAATAAAATGTTTTTCGATGCTCAACTCGACGCCAACTTCAGGGATTTTTTATTTCTCAAACGAGAAATAAAAATAAACTTTTTTCAAAAGTGTCAATTTCTCATGATTTAAAATAATGTTCATGAAGAAGTATAAACGAAATTGAAAGAAAATTTGACATTAAAACAAAAACCCAGTGTGTGAATGCTATAGAAGCGTTATCTGCTCTTCCTGTGTTGTAGAAGTCTATAAACAAATGAATTATATTAAAGCGATTTTTAATTAAGTCTACCTAACTAAATCTGTATTCAAGTTGATTTTTGTTACTTTCGTCATGTGTCATTTTTTCAGTTTTAATCACTTTAAAGTTTAAACCTTTAAACTGCTAAAAATAATTAAATCTCGTCAAAATTATATTCCTAATATGAAAACGAAGCGATTCACATATAAATTATACATTTTACCAATATTTATATAATTTATATAATTAATAGCTAGTTCCAAATTGAACAAAAATTTATCTCAACGCTGCGAGATATTTTTCTTTAATTTCATTGGACTTATTTAATTATCTTATCTTGTATATTGTAAACACTGTTAACTCAAAAGTTTCAAATGGCAACTAATTGATACCAAAAATGTGGATTAAATAAAAAATTGATCCAGATTTTTGGCATCAATTTGATCCACTTTAGTATCAATTTGATACTTTTAAGAAAACTGTGAACTTAAGTTTTAAATCGAAGAAAATAGTATCAAATAAATGTTCTACTGTCATAAAATTTGTCTTTATCTCAACTTCATGTAGCGCTAGCATGAAACTTGATTATTGCCTGAATATAAAACACACAAATACTTTTGAAATTGATAAACATATGAAAACGCCACGTAATTTTGTTTCTACTCCGTGCCACGTAATTTAAAGTTTTTAAACGAATACTACAGATTGAATTGTGTTTTTCTATCACTTTCTAATAAATTACATGAATAAATTGGACATTTAGAAAGTAAGTAAATATTTATAATCTTATTCTTGAATTCTTACTTTAGTATTTTTGTATTTTTCAGTTAAAGCTGTGATATCGAAAACAAATACCAACGTTATTGGTAAATTTTTCATTTAAAAAAATATAAATAATCATTAATGATGAGAATTACAATCATCTTCTTACTACTTTTAACAAAATACAGTAAAAGTTGTGAATTAACTGAAACTGATGTAATAAAAATAAAACAATCGTTTAGTGATGCGGAAGACTATATGCAAAAGATGGCCCTGGATGAAGATGCTGCAATTGTTATAGGACCAGGAAGAGCAGGAAAAAGTACACTAATTAATTATTTAATAGGCAATAAACTAAAGGCCGTAAGGCCATCGCCATACAGTGAATTAAAAATAATTAAGGCAGACAATCAATCCAAAGGACCGGAAATTGGTGCTGGACCACTATCAAAAACTACAATTCCCATAAAATGGAAATCACCTAAATTGCAAGGTTTAAGCATTTTTGATTGTCCAGGATTCGAAGACAATAGAGGACCGGTACAAGACATTACTAATTCTATTTTTATCTATCAGCTGGTAAAGAAAGTGAAAACATTAAAATTTATAATTGTTTTTAACTATGCCGACATAGAACGGGATAATATTGGATCCCTTTCAAGACTTTTTCTTGATTTGGAAAAATTTTTTGGAAATAAATTTACTGATTTTTTTCCATACATGTCAGTAATTTTCTCAAAAGCACCGTACACAAAGTTTGAACACACAGTTGACATTGAAATGATAAAATTCTTATTGAGCCAAAAAATACTCTTAGGTAACGTAGCATTTTCAAGTAATGCACAAGAATTCGTACGTTATATAATAAACAATAATAATCGTATTGGATTATTCAGGAATGCAAAAGATGATAAAATTTTTACTTCTGACAATGATTCACAGATATTTTCGGCAATTACCAGCTCAAAACGTATAAAGAGAATATTTCTTAATAACATTCGTCCAAGTATTTCTGATAGTTCTTTGTTTTGCCTGTACATTTCCAGGCACAATTTAGTTTCAATAGAAGAAATTTTTCATTTGGAGCAATCTTTATTGATTATATTTAATGAAAGCTTGTCATTATGGTATAATAATACCATTAGTGGAAATGAAACAACAATAAAAATGATTCAAAACAAGTTGACTAAAATTGAAGTCTCACTGAATGATTCTATTATAAATGGAAGTGATGTATACCAAAGTATTGAAACTATCAGAAAAATTGATAACAAATTGGATGAAAAGATTAATGCAAGTAATTTTTTAAAACAAGTTAAAATGTATAACTTTATTTCTTATTTATTTGAGTCGAAAGAAAGTGAAATTTTGAATAAATCTGTTAAAGAAACATTGTTGTTTTTACAATCGTTACTTAAGGGATCAATGGCAGGTAATAAAACAGAAAAAGAAGAAACTTTGTGGTTAGCCAAAGCTTGGAATAACTTCAAACAATTTCTTCAATCAAATTTGAATAAGATTTCTAAACATTATAAAATCGTGGGTAAAGATTTAGACCCTCATTTGGTCCACTTTTTTTAAAACCCCGAGTCAAAATTTTGTCATTCTTCTAAATCCTCTTTGGAAAATTTTTCTAATTTTTATATAGGTATATTAAAAATTTAAAAAAGATTACTTTATTTTAACCAAAAATGTGTCTTATTCTTCTTCGTTTTGTTAAAAAATGTTTTCTAACAATCAGCAACGACGCCAACTTTGAGAACCTTTTAATTCAGAGTAAAGAGTTATAATCACCAAAGCTTTAATAATTTAAGTGTTATTACGTTTTGTTATTAAAATTGTTAAGATAATTTTATTGAAGATTTGGAACTTTTTTTGATTAAAGATCCTGAAGTCGATACTATTTCATTTATGTTTAATTATAAAAATGTCAAGTTGTTTTTAATTTCGTTAGTTTTAGATTTCATAATAAAATGTTTTTCAATGCTCAACTCGACACCAACTTCAGGGATTTTTTATTTCTCAAACGAATGACATTTCTAAAGCTTTAATTGTTTAATTTGTGTAAAAGTAATTTTTGTTCGTGTAGAAAAAAGGTTATTCTGTTAAGGTTCTATGTAAAATTCAATTTGATTTTTGAAAAAATATGTGAGTTTAATACCAAATGTTTTATGTATCAGATTAATAAACCTTGTTTTTTAATAAATAAAACGTTTTTATTCTATAGCACATGCGCTTTAAAGAAATATTTGAATTGAAGTCTTACAAATTTTGAAAAAGTACGAAAACTTAAAAAAAGCGAAACTAGAGGATTTACAGGACCGAAAAGAGGTTAAAATTTGACCCTCTTTTGAGCCTCAATTTGTGCAGACTTTGACTCTCCCAAAGTCTGAAAAATAGAAGGTTAAAGAGTCTAAATTTCGACTCGGGTGTCTTCTCTTTTTTCCGGAAAAGAAAAAAGTTCTCTTTTCCAAAACTGTTAAAAGTCATAATTAGTTTTTTCGCTCTTTCTTTTACGAAGAAGCACTTCCTTAAATCTTATCCATAACATCTTCCAAAAGCAATATTCTGAAAAATCATTCTATTCTGCTTTCTCAAAAGACACAAGTATAACAATCCAAAATTTCAACAATTGTTGATGGTAAGAAAAGAACTCCTTTTTTCAATTTGTTACTCTCTTTAAAGTTCCTTTTTTTTCTCCCCTTTTTCTTTCTCTTGTACTTTCATTCTTATCACTTCTTTTTACTCGGGTAATTGGTTCAAGTTTTCTTTCTTCTCCTTTGTATGTTTTCTGTTCTAAATGTGGTTTCTTGAGGAGCCAAAAACTTTTCCTTGGCAGAAAGTCGTTTTCTCATCATCTCAATCACTTTAGATTAAACTTTGAAAATCGTTTTCAAAATTGCGGAGTTGTCGAGCGAGTGGGGAGGGTGCGGTAAACCGTTGGAAAACTCTCATCGTCTTTCTTATTTGGAAAGTGAACCGTTAACGATGGATAAACTAGTTAGTTGTAATTGGTTTGAACATCGAATTCCTTTGTCGGAGAAATATTTGGCTTCTGTACAGAAACTCGCGCATAGCAAGGCATGTCGTGCAGTCCGATATAATCAAATCTCATAAACATCAAAGGCAATCTCTCTCTCCCGCGAGATTTGCTTGAGTGTTTCGAAAATTCCTCTATTCCTTCAACATACAACCCTCACTAAATCCTGAAAAGTCATTTCTTTCGATTAACTATTGGTTGGAAAACAATTCTATTCAATTGCTTTCAATCCTATTACACGCAGATTGGACTACGTCTTTTTATTAGTCAATTAGTGGGACTATATGGTATTTCGTATTTATAATCAAGATCGTAGGTTGATTACAATTTTTAAAAACATTTTCCAAATGATGATAGTTTTTTATTTCTTTATCAATTACCGAAAACTATTTTTCAGTTTTTTGTTATTAAAAATTTGAAAGTAGATTGTTTGCTAAATGTCCAATTTTTTTTATGGATTGCGTTAAGTGTGGCCATTAAGTTGGACTAATCTTTTATCTCCCCCACTGAAAAACCGTTACATGAGAAATTTATTGCGGAGAATTAGTGTTGGAGTGTAAACGGTCAATATGCATTTATCTATTGCAGACATGCGTGTTTCTCTTGCTATTACCTATCTGGCTGAAATCTTCTTCTCTCTGCCTCTCACGCGAATATGTCACACATTTTGCGATGAGAAGCTTGATTTTCAGGAAAAAATAAATCTCCCGATAAACGTACATGCAGCAATCTGCACTATAGATGTCAAGCATTCGAAGCCATCAACCACTATACGAATCTCCTGAATGATTGAAGACCGTGCCTGGAATTAAAGTTGAGGATATTTTTCGACAAAGTAGACGCACGATAAGCAACTTAGTTTTTAACATTTTGAAAAATTGTTATTTAATTCCCTTGGGGGTCGATTCTGTTTATTTATTTACACTTCATTTTCACTCAAAATTTATTTTTACTCCATTTTCACTTTCACTCAAAATTTATTTTTACTCTATTTTCACATTCACTCGAAATTTATTTTCACTCCAATTTCACATTCACTCGAAATTTATTTTCACTCAACTTTCACTTTCACTCAAATTTATTTTCACTCAACTTTCACCTTCACTCAAAATTTACTTTCACTCAACTTTCACATACAGTAAAAAATATTTTTCACTCCATTTCCACTTCACTTTCACTTTAAGTAACTCTAACAAAATAACTCTTTACTCTAAGTAGAACAAAAAAAATTTTTTGAGTGAAAGTAAAGTAAAAGTGTAACGAAAATAAATTTTGAGTGAAAGAGAAGAGAAATTGGAGTAAAAAAAAATTTCAGTGAAAATAAGGTGGAGAAAAGTTTTGAGTGAAAGTGGAGTGAAAAAAAGTCGTCACTAAAAGTGAAAGTGGAGTGAAAGTGAAGTGAAAATAAAATGAAATTGAAGTAAAAATAAATTTTGAGTCAAAGTGGAGTGAAAATAGGATGAAAAAAAGTTATGAGTGAAAATGGAGTGAAAGTAAAGTGAAAATGAAGTGAAATTTTTATCTACAGAAAGTGAAGTGAAAGTGAAGGAAAAATGAATTTTAAGTGAAAGTGGAGTGAAAGTGAAGTGAAAATGAAATGAATTTAAAGTAAAAATAAAGTTTGAGTCAAAGTGGATTGAAAATAGGATGAAAAAAGTTATGAGTGAAAATGAAGTGAAAGTGAAGTGAAAGTGGAGTGAAAGTGAAGTGAAAATGAAGTGACAATTTTTTTTACAGAAAGTGAAGTGAAAGTGAAGGAAAAATAAATTTTAAGTAAAAGGGGAGTAAAAATTGAGTTTAAACAAATTTTGAGTAGAAGTCAAGTCAAAAAATATTTGAAACTGAAAGTGGAGGGAAAATAGAATCGAAAAAAATGAGTTAAAATGTAAATATTACCTTTTAGCTGTATGTTTGTCGTTCTCTGATTCTAGCTAAAACGTTAAGATAGTAGAAAGTTTAAAACATAATTTTATAATTTTCAGGTATGATATATTAGAACATTTTTTGGTAGCACATATAATAACTCGGTGGAATTGGAAATAAGACATTTTGATTTAAATAAGCTGCATTGTCTGCAAAGTTGTTCATTGTCTAAGAGTAATTTCAAACAGATAAAGCCACAATGATAACAAGCATTCATTTACATGGGCAAAGGAAATTCTCTCTCTCTCTCTCTCTCTCTCTCTCTCTCTCTCTCTCTCTCTCTCTCTCCTTTATTGTGACGTTCGAGTTTCAGTGACTGTTGTTTAAGTCTAAAATTAAACCCAATTGTCCTGGAAGTTATCAACAGTTTTAACGGAAACCAATTTTGCTAAGTGTATATTAATATCAAGAATTAAAAATTTCTGCTAGTGAATTAATAGGTAATTTAGAGAAGAAGCTCGTTTTAATCTACATCATTATGCAAACACAAGCATAGAAATTAGTGTATTACTTAAGTAAGTAAGATTAATTTCACTGCCAACTCAAAAGTATCAAATTACATCACATTGATACCAAAAATCAAATAAAAACTTGATCCAGATTTTTGGCATTAATTTGATCAACTTTACTATGAATTTAATACACTCAATAAAACTATGTCAAAAATGATAGAAAATAATAAAAAAAATAATGTTGCTCAATATGAATTATATAGAAAGATTATATAATTTTAAAAAAAACTAATGCTGTTCAAAAAGAAGTCAGTGGGGTAAATATTTTCTTTTCAAGTAATCCTTAAAACATGCCGATAAAAAATATATTGTGGCTTTTATTTAAAAGTATCAACTTTTTAGTGTTAGACCTTTTATGGCTATAAAGGTTGCGCGTGGGACATCTCTTGAATCTGTAATGCATCTTCAGATTTTTAGTTTCTTGTTACGGAGTTGTTACGTATTTTCCCTCAGATTCTTTAACTATTTACCGTACTTTAGTCCTGTGATGCACTTAAAAAAAGCCTGCTGCATAAATGATGCTTGGACCTTTATCTGATGATAGCTTGCCAGAGGAGACTGATTTATAGATCTCGGATGGTTAACGTCAACTCTCTTTAGTTTAATCTACTTAAAAAGAATAATATTACCTTCTAAAATTGTATTTGCCTTCGTTAAATTTAATAATAGTCAAAAAGAACATTTTCAAATTTGTAATTTTCAGTAAATTAGGTTCAGGGGGTCGATTATGTAATTTCACTTCACATTCACTCTACTTTCACTCCTTTCTCACTTCACTTTCGCAAAAAATTTATTTTCACTCCATTTTCACTTTACTTTGACTCAAAATTTATTTTCACTCCATTTTATCTTCACTTTCACTTAAAATTTATTTTCACTCTTTTTTCACTTTACTTTCACTCTATATTCACATCATTTTCACTGAACATTTATTTTCAAAAGCATTTTCACTTCACTTTCACTCAAAATTTATTTTCACTCCATTTTCACTTTACTTCGACTCAAAATTTATTTTCACTCCTTTTTTACTTTACTTTCACTCTATATTCACTTCATTTTCACTGAACATTTATTTTCTACTGCATTTTCACTTCACTTCCACTCAAAATTTATTTTCACTCCATTTTCACTTCACTTTCACTCAAAATTTATTTTCACTCCATTTTCACTTCACTTTCAAACAAAATTTATTTCCACTCCATTTTCACTTCACTTTCACTCAAAATTTATTTTTACTCCATTTTCGCTTTACTTTCACTTCGTTTTCACTGAACATTTGTTTTCACTTCACATTCACTTCGCTTTTTATTCATTTTTTCTCCATTTATACTTTTTTATACTTAAAATTTTTTTTCACTTCACTTTTTATTTATTTTTTCTCCATTTATACTTTTTTTACTCTAAATTTATTTTCATTCAATTTTCACTCCATTTTCACTCCAAATTTATTTTAACTTTACTTTCACTTCACTCTTTATTAATTTCCATAACATTTATACTTTATTTTTACTCAAAATTTATTTTCATTCCATTTTCACGCCACTTTAACTCAAAATATATTTTAACTTCACTTTTACTTCACTTTTTATTTATTTACACTCCATTTTTACTTCACATTCACTCAAAATTTATTTTCATTCAATTTTTACTCCATTTTCACTCAAAAATTTATTTTCACCTCTTTTTCACTTTACTTTCACTCTATGTTCACTTTATTTTTTCTAAACAATTATTTTCAACTCAATTTTCACTTTACTTTCACTCAAAATGAAATGAAATTGAAGTAAAAATAAATTGTGACTAAAAGTAAAATGAAAGTAAAGTGATAGTAAAATGTGAGTCAAAGAGAAAGTAAAGTGAAAGTGGAATAAATAAAATTTTTGAGTTAAAGTGAAGTAAAAGTGTAATGAAAATAAATTTTGAGTGAAAGTGCAAATCGAGTGAAAAAATGAAAGTGAAAGTAAAAGTGGGGTAAAAGTGAAGTAAAATTCGGGTAAAAGTGATGTGAAAATAAATTTTGCGTGAAAGTGAAGTAAAATTAAAGTAAAAACGGAGTGAAAAATTTTTTTTTGAGTATAAGTGTAGTAAAAATGGATTGAAAATAAGTTTTGGCTAAAAGTAAAGCGAAAGTGGTGTAAAAGTGAAGTGAAATTGAGGTGAAAGTGATGTGAAAATAAATTTTGCGTGAAAGTGGAGTAAAATTGAAGTAAAAATGAAGTGAAACAATTTTTTTTAGTGAAAGTTTAGTAAAAATGGATTGAAAATAAAATTTGGGTGAAACTGAAGTGAAAGTGGAGTGAAAATGAAGTGAAAATGAAGGGAAATTACATAATCGACCTCCAGTTTTCAAAAAATGTTTTTTTATTATCATAATAAAAAAAAGATTGTATTTAAATGTGTTGCCACAATAGTATCACCTATTTTCCAAGTAATAACTAATAAATAAATTATTTACTCACATTATTACAGTTATCATAAAAGTAAACCTACTAAATGACCTTTTTTTCAAACGTGAGATGTATTTTCTGTAATTTCAAAAAATAGCAGCAACGTCAGCGTCAAACGGTGCAAAAGTTTTATCGTCTTTAGAGAAAACGATTTGTTTCCGTATAAGGAATGAGGAAAAATAAAAAAAAGCAAGACTGTCAGATAAGTTTTGCAGTAGATGTGTAAGAACGGTTGCGGTCACGTCGGAACCATAAGCTAGGGGTTTCAGAATAGAACCACGGAAATCCGAATCAGAGACTGATTTTCTGGGTCGCGCATAACTTCGTACACCTAAGTCTACTCATAGAATCAACCGAACGAAGCATAATGTTAGTGGACATAATTCAACCTGTAGGTGCATACTCCAAGTCCAATTTTTTTTTCAAACCCTGCAATGTTTCATGGTATCACACGTATGTTTTCGACAGTTCTCCATTTCAAAAAGATAATTTTATTATTTTAATTTTTTTTCATTTTATTTATTTATTTTTATTTTTTTTAATTATGTATTTAAAAATCTACTCCTTGGGTCAAAAAAGTAGGTAATGAAATAAAATCAGTAATAGTTCAGGTAATATTAATTTCTAATTAAAATTATAGTTGAGGGAGGTGTTTAGTAAATTTAAAATTAACGTCCAGCCTGATTGAATTTCTTGTCGACCCAACCAACAACAAAAGTTAGTGAATTAAGGGAACAAAGAGCAGTGTAAAATTAGATATAAAGTGGAATAGAGTTACTTGAACACCTCCTGATTGGTCAAACACGCATATTTTATCTGACTATTCACATGGGATGTAAAGCACTGTCCGTTTCAATTATTCGGTGAAATTCAACATCGCGCTTTCCTAAAGCCCTTCATCTCCCCCCAGTCACCTTTCTACCCCTAATGGGAACTGAGCGTTTTAATTGAAATGTAATCCCAATTAAAATGAATCACACAAGTCCTGCTTGTCCAGGAGCGCACCACTGCTTCCATGAGTGAGCCATGATGGAATGAAATGCACCCTTGCTCATATCTCTCTTTTGGTGACATAAAATTAAAACATGTGTCTGATGTGTCCATTAACTCGTCAATTAATTATTCCCGTTTGCCAAAAAAAAAAATTTTTGTTTTACCCACGTAAATTTTACAAAAAGATTCTTCAGGGTTGCCACAGGTCAGGGAAGTCAGGGAATTCAGGGAAAAGTCAGGGAAAGTAAAATTGGTCAGGGAAAAGTCAGGGATTTTTACTAAAAGTACTGGAAAAAATTGAATTTTTAAAATTCATGAGAAAACTGAATTTTTTTTCTTTTTGCCTCGTAAACTATGAAATTACCACAAATTTTAATACAAAACCTTCAATTTTTTCTATTTATGCCAATAATTTCTTTTTAAATAACTTAAATTATCAAAAATTATCATAAAATTAATAATTAATAACAAATAATAAATAAATAATAATAATAAAAAATAATTTAATAAAATTAATTAAAACTATCATAAATTATGACCTATAAATTATTTTATGAATAATTTTTACAATTTTCATAAGTATTAGATTAATAAAAGAAGTTTAGTTAAAAATACTAAAAAAAATTAGATTTTGGAAAAGTTACAAATGATTACAGAAATTCAATTATTTTCAAAAGTTCCAAAAATTCTTCGCAGAATTTCAATTATGTTTAAAAATATAAAAACAATTCTCGTCAAAATTACAATTATTTTTATAAATAATAAAATACTTCATTAAAATTCAATTATTTTTAAAAGTTTCAATAAAACTCTTGACAAAATTCCACAAGAATTCAATTATTCAATTTCTAAGAAATTTCTTCAAAATAATTCAATTATTTTCATAAGTAGTTATAAAGTTTTTCACAGCAATTCAATTATTTAAAATGCAAAATTTAATAAAATTTTTCGAAAAATATAAATTACATAAAAATATTTTTGGAAATAATGAAATTCTTCACCGAAATTCAATTACTTTTATAAGCATGAATAAAATTTGTTGTAAGAATTCAATTATTTATGTAAAGTAGAAAAAAATTCATTGGAAGAATTCAATTATTTTCAAAATTAATAAAATTCTTTACAGAAATTCAATTATTCTTAAAAATTAAAAAAGAAATATTTTCAAAATTTCAATTATATTTATAAATCAAAAAATTCTTCATCTAAATTCAATTATATTTAAAAATTTAAATAAAATTCTTGGCAAAATTTTGTAGGAAATCAATTTAAAAAATTAATTCAAAATAATTGCACTATTTTCATAAGTAATAAAATTTTCACATGAATTCAATTATTTAAAATACAAAATTTCATAAAATTTTTCGAAAAATATAAATTATTTAAAAAATTCTTCACCGAAATTCAATTATTTATATAAATTAATAAAATTCTTCGCAAAAATTCAATTATTATCAAAAATTAAAAAAGAAATATTTTCAAAATTTCAATTATATTTATAAATAAAAAAATCCTTCATCTAAATTCAATTATATTTAAAAATTTTAATAAAATTCTTGGCAAAATGTTGTAGGAATTCAATTTTAATGAATTAACTCAAATAATTCCATTATTTTCATAAGTAATAAAATTTACACAGGAATTCAATTATTTAAAATTTTTAAATACAAAATTTCATAAAATTTTTCGAAAAGTATAAATTATTTAAAAAATTCTTCACCGAAATTCAATTTTTTTTAGAAACTGGAATAAAATTCTTTGTAAGAATTCAATTATTTATATAAATAATAAAATTCTTTACATAAATACAGTTATTTTTATAAATTTGAATAAAATTCGTTGGAAGAATTAAATTATTTTTAAAATGTAATAAAATTCTTCACAGAAATCCATTTGTGTTCGGAAAATTAAAAAAAAATTCTTGTAAAAATACAAGTAACTTTATAAATAATTAAATTCTTCTCCAAAATTCAATTATTTTATGGAAATTATAAGAAAATTTAAATTATTTTCATAAGTAACAAAACTCATCGCAGAATTTTAATGATTTTTTATTTAATATTTATTTTAATCAAATTCATCGAAAAATGTAATTATTCTTTAAAATTTTATTAAAATTTGTCAAATTAAATTCATATATTTAAAAATTTATTGATAAAATTCTTTATGAGAATTAAATTTTAAGAAAGAATATTTTATTATTCAATAAATTATTTATTTTCTAATTTAAATAATTTAATTTTTCTAGAATTTTCTAATAAAAATGGATTTAAAAATGAAATAACGGATAATCGATTTATTATTATTTATGAAAGTAATTGAATTATTGCCACGAATTTTATTACATTTTTTTAAAAATAATTAAATTTTTTTGAGAAATTTTACTGCTTGTAAAAATAATTGAATTCTTTTGAGAATTTTATTAAAATTCTGTTGAAAATAATTGAAAAGAATTTTAATAAATAGAGTGAATCAGAATATTCTTTAGGGTCAGGGAAAAAGTGAAAATTTTTTCTGGAAATCAGGGAAAAGTCAGGGAAAAATAAAATTAAATATTTGTGGCAACCCTGTTCTTTTATTTTCAATATTATATTCTTTTTTATACTGCCGACTAATTATTTTTCCAAACATTACCATAATCAAAAGTTGTCGATCAACAAAGAGGGAAAATAATGGAGAATATTTAATTCTATAAAACTATAAACAAATATGAATACTGAAACGCATATATAATTTTTTGAATTTATGAACAAAATTGAACAACAATTTCTGAATAGAAGCGTTAAAGAATAATTTTTCAACCAAAAAAAATGGAATTTGATAATATAGAAAACGAAATAGGGGAAAATTTACGTACTTAAATTTACGTAATTTTACATAATTTAGTAAAAAATATTTATCCACTGATTTAGTGGAATAAAATTTTGAGACGCAGAATAAATTTTCCGCCGACTTGCTAAAAGTAAAAGTTGGAAAAGAAAACTATTTAGTTTTATTGACAAGAAGAAGGCGGCAGGTGCCAAAGTGACACCAGTAATTATATTCAGTAGTGAAATTAAGGTGACGTGCAAAGTCATTACCCAGCAGTCTAAAGAGAGGCACTCAGGAGAACTCAAGAGAGCCTTTTTAATTAGAATCCCCTGGCAAAGAGAGAGAATAAAATTATAGCTCTTAAAGTCGCCAGAATTTACTTTCCTCGCTTTTGTGTCGCGTGTCACTGGAAAATTATGATGCTTATTAAGCCCATGAATTACACACCAGTAAAAACAATTACTAAATTATTTTCCCGACTTATATTGTCTTAATGCACATCATCAAATGCTGTGGCTCTGTCCCTCAAATTTGCCAATTTTACAATTTTACTATTCAAACTATTTTCAGTCTTACATTTTAACAAAAGAAAAGAAAGAAAAAACAAGTAGAATAGTTGGAAAATAATTGAATTCCATTTTTGAATCACAACTGTTTGGAATAATTCAAAATCGTAACCCATGTTTACAGAAAGTTGAAAATATTTCAGTGATTTTAGAAATAAAATTTTTTGAGCGGGAGATAATTAAAAAAAAGCATAAGCTGTTAATGAACGTAATATGCAATTTACAAAACTCGGATAGTGCATAAATGATTGATGTGCATTTCCACGAAGGTTCAACGATAACGTGGTCACGCAAGAGCTTTCCTCAACTTTATGTGAATATCTAAACACACGTGAGCGCTGCTGTAAGCATGATAAAATGCGTTGTAGAGAATAAAATAAACTTTGTAAAAAATATCAACGTGGAAAATGAAATATTTTCATTTGCTTTCAAATATGTGCGTTTAATTTTTATGATACATTTTTCGAAACTGCTGCTAAAGAGATATTTACTTCTGAAACAAGGTAAAATTTTGTTCTACATTTTTCTTTACTATTTCTTTTCCGTATTATTTTCTATACGGAACAGTAAACAGTAACAGTATTCCCTTTTTCGGGAATTCTTTTAAAGTCCTACTTGGTTACTTTCTGTTCGAGTAATTTTTACAATAAAACTTTGTTACTTATTGATTTTAAAAACGAAAACCGTAAAACGTGATATAAAAATTAATACGTATAATTTAAAGTTAATTAAAAACATTTTGAAATACATTTTGAAAATATTTTAATACTGACTGAATCGAGAAACTATTTTCTTCACTGTCGGTATTGTAATAAAATAACTATGAAGTTCTTCATAATTTTCAACCTTGCCATCATAATTAAGAACACTCAGACTACAATCTATCGTCTCCAATTCTTCATTATCAGGGAAACTCGGATATAATCCACCGCGCGCCTATTTGTTGGAAAATTCACAAGAGAGTACTTCGCAAATTATTAATGACATTGCGGAAATATGTAATTAACGGCACCACTTTAATTGACGGAATTCAGTTACAAAAAAGAAAACTGTCATTAAGTTGAAAACGTTATTGAAATATTTATTATTCTTCGGAAACGACAAATGATATAATTAGTACAATAATTATTGAAATTAATTTTCGTCTATAAATTTTATAAAATTGATTTACTTGCAAATGGAAAAATAAGGAAAATATAAAAGAAAATCCATCAGTTAATTTTCAACTATTAATTTTTGTAAATGTTCAAAATCTCCGATTTTCTTAAAACAATTCGTGAAAGAACGTTAATAGTATCTTTAATATCTTCAATATCTTCAATATCTTTATTCTTTAATAAATAACTCGAAATTAATAAAATAAGAAAGATCTAAAGCTGGAAAAATTTATAAATGATACACAAACATCACATCTTTATCAACTTTTTTTTCACTTCTCGTTTTTATTCTTGGATTCATATTTCTCAGGATTATAGAATTTTTGTCATCCTTTATGTGACTTGGGAGACTGTATTTTTTCTTATTCATCTCGATTCAAGAACATTAATACTGCTACATACATTCAAAATCAACGATACTAATGCATCTTTCCTGTCTGAGGAATCTTATCATTCATGAGTGCCTCTTCATTTACAAGAAATTATTTACGAGTAGTGTGGGTGTCTTCGGATGAGCAAACTTAAAGAACAAGTCACAAATTTAGTATACATTTTAAAAGAAAGTGCCTTAAAAATATTATTTTACTTCGCTTTTAAATATGTAAGACGTGAAAAACTATTCTATGGTTTATTATATTCTATTCATGTATAATGGGAAAATTTATTACATTTGAAACTAAACAGTAACAATGATAAGCTTTAAGGCATTACATTTTTTACTTCTCGGAGTTGAATATGCAATTTTAATTCACTTTCACTCAAAATTTATTTTCACTTCACTCTCACTTCACTATTTATTTATTTTCACTCTATTTTTACTAGACATTCACTCAAAACTTATTTCCATTCAATTTTCACTTCACATTCACTCCACTTTCACTCAAAATTTATTTTCACTTCATTTTCACTTCACTTTTTATTTATTTTTACTCTATTTATACTTCACATTCACTAAAAAATTATTTTCACTTTACTTTCACTTTACTTTTTATTTATTTTTTCTCCATTTATACTTTATTTTTACTCAAAATTTATTCCATTCAATTTTTACTCCATTTTCACTCCACTTTCACTCAAAATTTATTTTCACTTCACTTTTTATTTATTTTCACTCTACTTATACTTCACTTTCATTAAAAATTTATTTTCACTTCACTTTCACTTAACTCTTTATTTATTTTTATAACATTTATACTTTATTTTTACTCAAAATTTATTTTCATTCAATTCTCACACCACTTTCACTCATAATTTATTTTAACATTACTTTCACTTTACTCTTTATTTATTTTCACTCCATTTATACTTCACTTTCACTCAAAATTTATTTTCATTCAATTTTCACTTCACATTCACTCCACTTTCACTTCACTTTTTATTTATTTTTACTCCATTTATTCTTTTTTTTATTCAAAATTTATTTTCATTCAATTTTCACTCCATTTTCACTCAAAATTTATTTTAACATTACTTTTACTTCACTCTTTATTTTTTTTCACTAAATTTATACTTTATTTTTAAACAAAATTTATTTTTACTCCATTTTCACTCCACTTTCACTCAAAATTTATTTCCACTTCACTTTCACTTTACTTTCAATTTATTTTTACTCCATTTTTTTTCACTTTTACTAAAAATTTATTTTCACTTTACTTTTTATTTATTTTCACTCTATTTTTACTTCACTTTCACTCAAAATTTATTTTAACATTACTTTCACTTCACTTTCAGCAAAAATATTTTTTCTCTTCATTTTCACTTTACTTTCACTAAAAAATTTATGTTTACTTAATTTTTACGTTCTTTTTCGTGGTGAACGTTGTGGACTTTACCTTGATATTAGAGAAAAAGAATAATAAAATAAAATTTGAATCGAGGTGAAAATAATCTGGAAGTGAAGTAAAAGTAGGATAAATATAATTTTTGAGTGAAAGTGAAGTGAAAATGGATTGAAAATATATTTGAGTGAGTGTAAAATAAAAATGGAGGTAAAATAAATTTTAAGTGAAAGTGAAAGTAAAGTGAAAGTGGAGTAAAAAAGTTTTGAGAAAAAGTGAAGTAAAAGTGGAAGAAAAGAATTTTGAGTGAAAGTGGAATAAAATTGAAGTTAAAATGAAGTGGAAAAAATTTTTTAGTGAAAGTGTAGTAAAAATGGATTGAAAATAAAATTTGGGTGAAACTGAAGTGAAAGTGGAATGAATAAAGTTTTTGAGTTAAAGTGAAGTAAAAGTGTAATGAAAATAAATTTTGAGTGAAAGTGCAAATAGAGTGAAAAAATGAGAGTGAAAGTAAAAGTGGTGAAAAAGTGAAGTGAAATTCGGGTAAAAGTGTTGTGAAAATAAATTTTGAGTGAAAGTGAAGTAAAATTAAAGTGAAAATGGAGTGAAAAAATGTTTTTGATGAAAGTTAAAGTGAAGTGATAAAATTTTTGAGTGAAAGAGAAGTGAAAATGAAGTAAAAAAATATTTTTGACGAAAGTGAAAGTGGAGTGAATGTGAATGTGAAGAGAATGTGAAGTGAAAATAGAGTGAAAAAAATTGTTGCGTAAAAGTGAAAGTGGAGTGAAAGTAAAGTGAAATCTATTCAAAAAAAGTCGCTATTGATATACATATATATCTTTGATAAACTATAATTAAAATTAAAACTGATTTTTTCAAAAATAATTCCTATTGTTTAGTTAAAGTTATTTTATTACAAAATTACTTTTACCTGAAAATTGTTCCCCAATTTTCAGATTATTGTTGTAATGCATTGTTGGTGTACAAACTTCGTGCACAAAGCATTTGTGAATTTTACTCTACAACATATATTTGTTGGAAAACTTCACCAACACATGTGAGGGTAGTGTAATTGTTTTTTCGTGGAATTTACAAACTTTATCCTACACAATGAAGTGCCTAGGGCATTTTTAATGTGTTGCCTCGTGCTCGCTGAAGGCGTTGACAGGAGTAACATAATTCACCCACTGAATATAAAAGCTTCAGTTAAATGTTTCGAAGAATATTGTAAGAACCGCGTGATTTGCGGATGTGTAGATGAAGGGAGAAAAATTTACCGTTTCCGAGCTTCTGCAACTGTATAAAAAAAATTATTTCACTTATTAAAATATCGAAACATTCGCAAATGTGACTTTTGTGAGAAGAAAATCAAAAAAAATTGATGCAATACTTTACATAAATATTAAAAGTATTGATGATGCTTAGTTTTCAGTTTTGCAATGATGGGGTGAAGTGTTATTACATTCAAAATTATGTCGGTGTATCTAATCAAAATCGTGGGTTGCATTCTGATTGAATCTTGATTGACTGGTCTTGAATTCTGCTAGTATGTTAATAAGCACAGATATTGCACATTCATATCGTTGTCAATCCAATAAGTAATTTAACCAGAATTTATGCTAGATTACCGCACTAGTATTTCAGAATTTTAATTCAATTCTGTTGTCAACAAAAATGCTTCAATGTCAAATTATAAAGAAATGGGGAAAAGTGTTTGAATATCTACAGTGTGTGTGTGTGTGTGTGTGTGTGTGTGTGTGGGAGAGAGAGACTAATATTTCGCAGATTGCAAACATTGTGCTGTAATAAATTCACATAATCACGTATTTTAGAGCAATCGTGGGCAAGAAAAGTACTCCTTTAGGAAATATATAACTCCTTCGGGATGGTGCACACGGCAGAGGTTTTCACCTTGAATTTTCTTCCCTCTAGAAGAACACTAACCTATTCCTATATACTTTATTCCCTCATCTTTTTCACGATGCTCAATGTAACACGACTCTTCTTTCATTCCACCTTCTGTATTTTAATAGGTACTCGTAAAATACGAGAAAATTAAAAATTCATATATGCCTGCTGAATTTAAGGCTTTAGTCTGCAGTTTTTCACCCGCACTGTTCTCCTGGCGCTTCTATATATGTTCCGAGTAAGTCACGATAAGCGACCGAAACGACTTTCTTATACAGACTGAAAAATATTCATGGAGTGAGCATGTCCGTAATGTATTACTCAGAATTGTTCCCTTGAAGAATTTTCCAACATTCTGCTCTAACTCCTAACACATTTTTTAAATTTATTTTTCACTTCTTAAGTGCAGAGTCTTGATACAGTTTTCCGAAGAAGTATTTTTTTATCTACTCAACTTGGTATCATTTGGAGGATTTAAAAATACTAATGGAGGAAGGTATGTTTTATTTTCCTGGAGGTAAAATTTTTAATGTTCCTTTCACTGCAAAACTGCTTTCTTTATTTCTTTTTTTGCCTGCAAATACGTTCGTCGAAAGAATAATTGGATTCAAGATTTGGTTGGTGACTTGGTGTGATTTGGTTTAATGCTAAAAGTAAGTGAAATGTATGTTTGACTGTATTAGCAGTGCGAATAGTTATTAGAAAAGCTGCAAATCGATTAGCATTTGCTTATCGTAACTAAAACATATTTTATATTCCTATAGCTGGAATGTTGCCACAGCCATCTGTTATCATTAAGGTTTGATGATTAGAAGAGATTAGGGCGACCAAGCGATCTCCAGGAACAACGATTCAGCTTCCTAGCTTCTAGTCGCAGCCATGCAGGAAATCGTAATCCCGGATTTGCCGCATACATCCAGGTCGCAACAATAACAATAATATTTCGTTGGACCGTTATGTAGATTCTGTTATTAGGGTTGCGACATGTCTAGAACACTTCTATTTACAAATTCTCAGTGTTGGAAGTATAATCCTGATACTATATTCAACCTCTGATTTCATTTCACCCCTTAGTTCTGTATTTAAAATAAGATTAAGTCCGAAAACTATTCTCAAATGTAAAAAATTGACAAAGCAATGCGAACTGAAAAGTTCTACTGACATTAAAAAATAACCACTTTGGTCATTTTCATTGTCATGACAATTTGTCAACAATTTTCATACAAAACTATCACAATCACATACTACAAATTTTGTTTTTATTTACCAAATTTTACATACAAGATAATTAGATGAAGACAATATTTTACAGTACAACTTGTATTTACGGAAAAAAAGTGTATGAATACATAAAGAGCAAGTATCGGACAATTACCTACGAAAACGAATTTAAAACTACAGGGAGATTTGCTTGTGATGCTGTGGGAGACCGGCAAACCGGGGGCTTCCGGAGGCGGTTAAGGCAGGGAATAATTTTTAAATTAGTACAGACATTTCGAGCAGCTTGACATTTGTGTCACTGAGAAATTGTATTCATGCAAAACCGCTGGAGACTTCCGCTTAGAGTTGGCTCTGCCACCTGCCCATTCCATATTCTTCCTCTTTTCTATTTTTTTGTTGTTTTGTTTTTCCGTTTGCCTAGGCAATTTTACTTCCTTCCTCCACGATTTTGTGAAAAATGAGGTAAGCTCTGTACTGAAGAGAATAATCTCGACGTTATTTCACGCTGACTCAACAGTCATGACTCTTAAGAACACATTGGTGTTCCTCTTGACAAAAATAAAAAAAATTATATGATCGATTACTTATCATTTTAATATCATATCAATTACATATCATTTTTCAATTTTCATATTGTAAAATTATTTATTCAGTTCGAATGTAGTCATTTTCGATAAAAGTTTTAATAAATTCAAGTTTATTAAATAAGGATAAAGAATATTTAATTTTGTTTTTTTAATGGAAGAATTAAAGAAAAACACACTTGAAACAGTTTTAATATATTCAGTCAATGTTTATTTTTGCTATTCAAGAAAAAACGAAATATTCTTCGAAGCAATACAAGTAAACAATCATACAACATATAAACTTCCAACTTACAATCATGAATAGCCATCGCAGTGTTGCTATAACCCTTATCACTAGACTCAAATTTCTTGCTTTTAAAACTAATTTAATTAACTTAAACATTAAGTTAAACATTAAGTTAAATTTTTAATTAATTTTACATAAATGTTGGTTATTTTAAATTTTTAAATATAAACTAGAATAGAAAATATTTTTAGAACGTCCTTTAAACGGTTAAAAACATCCTAAACAGGACGTAGACGAAGCATACCAGGCCCTACTGCATTCTGGGTCATATATTCATTTTTAGAAGTCCTATTCACAAGTGATTGAAGGCTTTTTCTGAATTTATTCCAAGCTTTGATAAACCCTGAAGTTTCTTCCTTTTCTGTTTTATTATCTGCCTGTTCACCTTCTGACAATTTTCTCACTGACAATGAAATTTTAGAAATTGATCTCTTAAGTAACGATTGTAAAAACACCAATGTTTCTTTAACAGATTTATTCAAAATTTCACTTTCTTTCGACTCAAATAAATATGAAATAAAGTTATACATTTCAACTTGTTTTAAAAAATTACTTGCATTAATCTTTTCATCCAATTTGTTATCAATTTTTCTGATAGTTTCAATACTTTGGTACACATCACTTCCATTTACAATAGAATCATTCAGTGAGACTTCAATTTTAGTCAACTTGTTTTGAATCATTTTTATTGTTGTTTTATTTCCTTTAATGGTATTATTATACCATAATGACAACCTTTCATTAAATATAATCAATAAAGATTGCTGAAAATCAAAAATTTCTTCTATTGAAACTAAATTTTGCCTGGAATTGTGCAGACAAAACAAAGAACTATCAGAAATACTTGGACGAATATTATTAAGAAATTTTCTCTTTATACGTTTTGAGCTGTTAATTGCCGAAAATATCTGTGAATCATTGTCAGAAGTAAAAATTTTATCATCTTTTGCATTCCTGAATAATGCAATACTATTATTGTTTTTTATTACATATTGTAGGAATATTTTTGCATTATTAGACAAGTTTACGTTACCAAAGAGTATTTTTTGGCTCAATAAGAATTTTATCATTTCAATGTCAAGTGTGCGTTCAAACTTTGTGTACGGTGTTTTTGAAAAAATTATAGACATGCTTGAAAATAAATTGGTAAACTTATTTCCAAAAAATGTTTCCAAATCCAATAAAAAACTTGAAAGGGATCCAATATTATCCCGTTCTATGTCGGCATAGTTAAAAACAATTATAAATTTTAAACTTTTCACTTTCTTTACCAACTGATAGATGTAAATAGAATTAGTAATGTCTTGTACCGGTCCTCTATTGTCTTCGAATCCTGGACAATCAAAAATGCTTAAATTTTGCAATTTAGGTGATTTCCATTTTATGGGAATTGTAGTTTTCGATACTGGTCCAGCACCAATTTCCGGTCCTTTGGATTGATTGTCTGCCTTAATTATTTTAAATTCACTGTATGGCGATGGCCTTACGCCCTTTAGTTTATTACCTATTAAATAATTAATTAGTGTACTTTTTCCTACTCTTCCTGGTCCTATAACAATTGCAGCATCTTCATCCAGGGCCTCCTTTTGCAAATAGTCTTCCGCTTCACTAAAAGATTGTTTTATTTTTGTTACTTCAGTTTCAGTTAATTCACAAGTTTGACTGTCTTTTGTTAAAAGTAGTAAGAAGATGATTGTAATTCTCATCATGAAGAATTATTTATATTTTTTCAAATGAAAAATTTACTGACAGCGTTGGTAATTTTTTCCAATGTTACAACTTTAACTGAAAAATACAAAAATAGTTTAAAAACTTAATTAAATTAATAAAATTGTTGAGTTAATCTGTACTTACATTCTTAATGTCCAAATTATTTATTTAATTTATTTAAAATTGACAATAAGACACAATTCAATGTGGAGTATTCGTTTGAAAACTTTAAACTACGTGGCACAGAGTAGAAACAAAATTACGTGACGTTTTCATATGTTTATCAATTTCAAAAGTATTTGTGTGTTTTATATTCAGGCAATAATCAAGTTTCATGCTAGCGCTACATGAAGTTGAGATAAAGACACATTTTATGACAGTAGAACATTTATTTGATACTATTTTCTTCGATTTAAAACTTAATTTTACATTAAACAAAACAATATGTAATGTATAAAAATATATAATGTATAATATACAAAAAAAATTTCTTCATGATAATTATTTTATCTCTCGAGAAATTGCCACTTCTAATAAAAAAAATGAAATTATTTTCTGAACGAAAAACTTTTTTTTTGTAATAATGATAATGGATGGAATTTTTAATCGATATTGAATTGTGAGATAAGTTAATAACTATAACAGCGACAACTTTCGTTGGGATGTTTTGTCTTCATTAGACGAAAGTTTGTAAAGGAGATTAGCAAAGAAGGGGAAAAGCGCAAGTAAACACTTAATGGACGCTTCAGGTCAGTTTTGAGAAAGATCGATAGAAGCAGAAAAAAAGGTAAATAATGAGATCAGGTATACTTGATAATAGTTTTTACCAACTCAATTGCATTCTCAAAGAAAATTCACGTTCTTTCATTCTTCGACACGAATCTACGATTTTTACATTAGCTCCACTGGAGAAAACATTATACTCGTTTCAAGTAAAAACATAATTTTAAGTGATTTTGTTTCATTGAAATATGTTTGAATTAAATTTAAATTTGTTTGACTATGTAGCAAAGATAATTTAAGTTTGAGTTAAAACTTTTAAAGAAAATTCTAATAAAAATTTAATTTTTTGTTACACGATAAATGATAATTACTAATTTATCATGTCACAACAATAATAAACTAAAAAAGTCAGTAAGTTTCTCGGGCAATATATTTATATTGATTATTGAGTTTACATGAAATAGTATTTAGAATTTATGTTGTTGTTAAGTGACACAAGTTTTAAGAGAACTTTAGTAAAATATAAAAGTTTCCTACAGAATTCATACAGTAAGTTTCCAAAATCTCGTTTTTATGGTACGCAGTAAAAAAGCTCGTTCTCGAAATTTTAGTGTGCCTAAGTTTACTATAAAGTGAAATTTTCTTACAATATTATTGTCACCAATGTAATGCAAAAAGAATAAAAAGAAGAATTCCTTCTAACTTAAGTATCAAATTTCCACATTTTATTATAGAAAACTCTTGTTTTTTTATTTTCAGTAGGTTTACTTTTATACCTACTTTTCTTAAAACTTGAAACATTACTTTGAAACCAGATTAGTTTTCAAAACCAGTTCAAAACGATTGAAAAATATTAATATGTAAATTTAAATAATAATAATAAAAATAATAATAATAATAATAATAATAATAATAATAATAATAATACGGTCAAACAAACAAAAATTACTATAAATATGTAAAATATGTTTTGATTGAAAAACTAAAAAATACAAATTAATAATTAAAAAGATAATAATCATTATTATGATTTACAAAGGTTTTTTTTTCCTCTGGAAATTAACGTCCGACTAGTGGCCTTCATTAATTTCATAAACTTCAGTAAAGTCAATCTTTATTTTTTGCAACGTCAATTATCAGGATCCCGAGTAAAATTATACGCAAAGAGCTCTCGTATATTTTTCTTTTCTCTTTCAGGGTGCATTTAGCTAGTAGCGCGTCACGCAAATTATGATAAATAGTGTTCATGGGGAAAATTGTATCTCGTTCATCTCGAATTGTAGGGAAATTGTTGTAAAACTCGTACATCATATTGTACACTGCGAATACTAAACAAGTGATTTAAAAAAAAAAATTAGAACGAAATTGCCATAAAGCATTAAATAGTAAAATTGATAACGATATTCTTTAGACGGAATTTCTTTTTATTCACAGATTTAACATCCGGAGTAAGGAATAAAATTTTCTTATAGGATTTTCTAAAGGGTCAAGATTTAAGAAAAATTAAGTGTTACATTGAAATTAAATTGTTGTTTTTATTTGTATACTGTACAATTAGAATGAGAGAGAAAGTGTAGATCCAGAGGGTCGATTATGTAATTTTACATCACTTTCACTTAAAATTTATTTCCACTCCATTTTTATTTCACTTTACCTAAAAAATTTATTTTTACGCCATTTTCACTTCACATTCACTCCACTTTCACGCAAAATATTTTTTCACTCAATTTTTACTTCATTTTTACTTCATTTTAACTCAAAATTTAATTTCAGTTCATTTACACTTCACTTTCACTCAAAAATTAAATGTCTCTTCATTTTTACTTCACATTTGCACAAAATTATTTTTCATTCAATTTTCACTTCCTTTCCATTCCATTTTCACTAAAAATTTAATTTCACTTCACACTCACTCCACTTTCACCAAAAATATTTGTTGATTCAATTTTCACTTCATTTTCACTCCATTTTTACTCAAAATTTATTTACACTTCATTTTTACTTTAAATTTATTTTCATTCAATTTTTACTTCACATTCACTCCACTTTCACCCAAAATATTTTTTCACTTAATTTTCACTTCATTTTTACTCCATTTTAACTCAAAATTTAATTCCACTTCATCTATACTTCACTTTCACTCAAAATTAAATTTCACTGCATTTTCATTTTACATTCACTAAAAATTTATTTTTATTTAATTTTCACTTCATTTTCACTCTATTTTCACTTAAAATTTATTTTCATTAAATTTTCACTACTTATTTACTCCACTTTCACCCAAAATGTTTCTTCACTTAATTTTCACTTCATTTCCATTCCATTATCACTCAAAATTTAATTCCACTTCATTTTCAGTTTACTTTCACTCAAAATTTATTTTTACTCTATCTTTACTTCACTTTCACTCAGAATTAAATTTCACTTCATTTTTAGTTCACTTTCGCACTTTCGCATTCACATAACTTTCTCTAAAAATATATTCTTTTACTCTATTTTCACTTCGCTTTTACTTAACCATCATTCAAGACTAATTTTCACTCCCCTTTCACACTCAAAATTAATTTTTAATCAATTTTCACTTCACTTTTTGTCAAAACTTTTTTTCACTTTGTTTTTATTCCACTTTTACTTCATTTTCACATAAAATTTAATTTCACTTCATTTTCACTTCACTTTCATTTTGACTCAAAATTTTTTTTTATTTCAATTTGATTTAACTTTTACTTAAAATTTACCTTCACTTCACTTTCACTTCACTTTTACTCAAAATGGAGTGAAAGTAAATTTTAAGTGAATGTGAAACAAAAATGGATTGAAATTAAGTTTTAAGTGAATGTGAAACAAAAATGTATTGAAATTAAATTTTAAGTGAAAGTAGAGTGAATATAAATTTTGAACGAAAGTGAAGTGAAAATAGAGTGAAACTAAATTGCAAGTGAAAGTGAAATAAAATTGAAGTAAAAATAAATTTTGAGTGAAAGTCAAGTAATAATAAATTTTACGTAAAAGTGGGGTGAAAATAAATTTTGGTAGAAACTGAAACTGGAGTGAAAGTGAAGTGAAAGTGATGTGTAAATGGTGTGAAAGTAAATTTTAAGTGAAAGTGAAGAAATTTGATGACAGTACACAACTAGTTTAACTTGGTAGCAGTGTAGGATTTTAACTTTTACATGCCTTGAACGATTTTCAATTATTTTTCCTTATTTATTTAACAATGAGTTATTTAATTATTTTGTACAAACTCTGTTAATCTTCTTGAAATTCCAGGAACTCTATAACAATCGACTTAGTTTGCTATCAATTTCTTTATATCTCGAACCTTAAATATTAAGCAGGACTTTCTCGATTCCAATGATAATCTGTCCAAACTGTCCAATGTCTCCTCTCGAGACATAACGTCTCGTTTATTCCAGAACCTTTGGGAAAATATCCAAATTTCCTGATGTCAATCACTTTTGTTCATTTAGCATTCAGCATAATCAGTAATATTGTTTATTTGCACCTGAGTATTGCCAGGAGCTTTTCTACAATTTTTCAATTTGGAGCAGTTGTGATATTCTGGATCATGACGACCTCTTATTTTTTTATCGGAAATTAGTTATAGTCGAAACCTTGTTACCATCTTTACTTAAAACAAAGCAGGGGTGCTGTTCTGTAACTTCACTTCACTTTCACTTCACTTTCAGTTCACATTAACTTCACTTCACTTTCAGTTCACATTCACTTCACTGTAACTTCACTTTCCCTTTTACTTAGTGAAAATGAGGTGTATGTGGATTGAAAGTGAAGTGAGCATAGAGTGAAAGTGAAGTGAAAGTGAACATGGAGTGAAAGTGAAGTGAAATTGGAGAGAAAGTGAAGTGAAATTGGAGTGAAAGTGAAGCGACATTGGAGTGAAAGTGAAGTGAAATTGGAGTGGAAGTGAAGTGAAGTTACAGAAAACCCCATAAATTTGCTATTCATAACACAGAATCGAATCAGTGAATTATCAAACAGTATAAATGAAAGGACAAAACGTTTTATTTACAAAAGTAGTACGCGATGTTCGTCAGAAAAACCTTAAAGTTCAGTCCGTAAGCACCTGTCAAGGTATTGCGTGCATGTACTCTTAATTGGATTGGAGTTTACACGAGAGAAATGCATTATAACCGCTCCAGCATTCTCCCGCGGGGGTAGTGCCTCGGTAACTGTTGTTATCTGGCTAGAAACAACAAGCCACACATCTGGGTCTCTGAGTAATCAGACTAACATGAGATGTGGCTCTATTGCTAACTAAACTCTCAAGTCTCGCAAGTTAGTCCGCTGTTGCGATGCTGTTAGAGCCCAGAAGGAACTCTATCCAACAGTAAGTACCTGTATCTAAGACAGGTACTCCTGTCAACTGTAAGGCAGAGAAGGTAAGCCAAAATACCTTCGAATCCCGTGGGGTTAACCGCCTCCATAAGATAACATTCAGTCGCGGAAGTTGAGAAGCTCCTATTTTAATTATCTTGGTGTCTTCTTATCAAAAGTGTAGTCGCAACGTCATTCATTTACACAATCCACTATATATACCGTCGACCCTCCTTCACTACTGTCTCTGTGAAACCTTGTTATAATCTTAATCTATTTTTTTTCCGCAGAGAAAAAAACTGCGAAATTAAACTGTGGAAAAAAATTCTAGTTAAAACTTCAAATTCTTCTCAGATTTTTCTTTATGTTTCTCAATTTTATGCAATGTTAGAAAATAATTGAAAAACTTTAAATACTAAAATGTATTATGCGATAGAAAAATGGACTCAAAATTGTATATTTTTTTATTTCTTTAAGCAATCAGTTTCCAGGGGTGCTATTCTGTAACTTCACTTCACTTCCACTTTACTTTTATTTTAGTTTAGTGAAAGTGAAGTTAAAATAAAGTAAAAGTGGATTAAAGTGGAGTGAAAATAAAATAAAGTGAAAATAGAATAAAGTGAAAGTGAAGGGAAAGTGAAGTATATATGTGGAGTGAAAATAGTGTGAAAATAAGGTTAAAGTAAAGTGAAATGAAGTGAAGTGAACTGAAAGTAAAGTGAAGTGAAAGTGAAAGTGAAGTGAACTGAAAGTAAAGTGAAAGTAAACTGAAAGTGAAAATGAAGAGAAAGTGAAGTGAAGGTGAACTGAAAGTGAAGTGAAAGTGAAGTGAAAGTGAAGTAACAGAATAGTTTGTGTTTGCATCAAACTTAAAAGTTAACAACAGATAATTTAAAATCAAACACAATTTATGTTTGACATCAATATATAATCCCTTAAAGTGAACCAGAAAATATGTTTGAATTAAACTTAAATACGTTTGACTGTATAGCAAAGATATTTTAAGTTTGATTTAAACAAAGTTTGATTCAAACAAATCTTGTTTAAATCCAATATTTTTTTTTCTCAGTGAAATATGTGTTGTTAAATACAAATTTAGTACAATCAATAATGTCGAAAAAAGAATCTAACACATTGCCCGTCAGAGTAAATTAATTTAGACGATTCTAATCTTTATCAAGGTTTTCATTTTCATTTAGATCTTTTAAAATAAATTTCTTTAATGCGATTTTTTTTCAAATAATAACTGATAGAGAAAAAACTCGATTATCACATTCTCATAGAATTTTTAATTTTTTTTCCACTTTTCACAATGGAAAGATTCGTTTTTCAATCCCCTAAGAGCTTTTGCTTTATCTTTAATTTACGAAGTCGAAGTTCTAAAATAGTTCAATCTTGGAGAAATCGTCCTGATTAGGATCGTCTAACGTAAAAGGGGATGACTTGTAAGATGAGATTAACTCATTGGAAAGGTATTTTCCAGCAATGGAATTCCCCAATCGGTCATGAATTGCGGATAATTACCGAATTTACTGACATTCTTCCACGATTTGGACGCCTGGGAGTTGATTATGTAATTTCACTCCACTTTCATTTTCACTCAAAAATTTATTTTCACTTCACCCCCATTTTCAATAAATTTTTTTTTTATTTCACTTTCATTATCACTTCACTTTCACTGAGAATTTATATTCAAATTCGTGTGGAGGTGAAAGTACTCTGAATTTGAAGAAAAAATGGAGTAGAAATAAATGTTTAGTGAAAATAAAGTGAGAGTGGAGTGAAAATGAATTATGAGTCAAAATGAATGTGAAGTAAAAATAAATTTTGAGAAACAGTGAAAGTAAAGTGATGTTTAAGTGGAATAAAAAAAAATTTTATGTGAAAATAAAGTGAAAGTCGAATGAAAATTAATTTTGAGTGAAAAGGAAGTGAAATTGGAGTAAAAATAAGTTTTGAGTGAAGTTGGAGTGAAAATTTGTTTTAAAAAAAGTGTGACTCAAATTGATAGTGGAGTGAAAGTGAAGTGTAAGTGGAATAAAACAAGTTTTTATTAAAAGTGAAGTAAAAGTGTAATGAAAATAAATTTTTCCTGAAAGTGAAGTGAAAATGGAGTAAAAATAAATTTTGAATGAAATTGGATTGAAAATTTGTTGGAAAAAATTTTTGAGTAAAGTGGAAGTGGAGTGAAAAGGAAGAGTTGGAAAATTTTTCATTGAAAGTGAAGGAGGAGTGAAATTGAAGTGCAAATGTAGTGAAAAAATATTTTTACTGAATATGTGAAAGTGGAGTGAATATAAATTTAGAACGGAAATGAAAGTGTAGTGAAAATGAAGAGTAAAAAAATTGTCAATGAAAGTGAAGTGAAAATGAAGTGAAAAAATATTTTCCTTAAAAGTGAATGTGGTGTGAAAAAAATTTTAAAGTAAAAGTGAAAGTAAAGTGAAAATTGAGTGATAATAAATTCGAGAAAGAATATTTTCCTGAAAGTGAATGTGGAGAGAAAATTTTTTTTGAGTAAATGTGAAGTGAAAGTGAAGTGAAAATAAATTTTCAATGAAAGTGGAGTGGAAATTAAGTAAAATTACATAACCGTCTGTATATTGTATTAGTTTTGTATATTTATTTTTTACAAATATAGTTAGATGAACCTGTAATTAATAAAATTCTTTTTAATTATAACACTAAAACTACTCCCAATTAAATATTCTTCAAATTTAAATTATTCTCTGCAAAAAAATAAAAAAGGATGTTTGAAATTATTAAAAATTACAAATCTAATAGTTGTTGCAAGGATGATCTGTTCACAGGAACTTCTGATCCCGTTATTCATGTATATTAATGTATAAAGTTTTCCTCTGAATAACATCATTAAACCAATAGATGAACTAGGAGTTCTGGAACTTTTATTATTTTCATGACGAAAAGTTGATGAGAACAAGCTGGAGGCAATGAACGTAATTAAAATTATTGGTTTTGAGGCAACAAGGGACTAACAAATACAGTGTCATAAAATTAAAGTTTACTATATTTATGTGAACGTGTGACCATCATTTACATTTGTTAGAGCTTTTACAGTTAATGAAACTCAAGGGGAGGACCGTTCGTCATTACGTCACTTTATTTAAACGTTTAGTTTATTGTCTTTGTGACTTCATTATTTTTTTATTGTTTTATTTTAAAATGGATTTTTATAATAATAATAATAATAATAATAATAATATTAAAAATAATAAAAATAATAAAAATAATAAAAATAATAAAAAAATAAAAATAATAAAAATAATAATAATAATAATAATTCATAATATGTTAAATTAATTACATTAAATTTTAAATATTTAGTTTTCTGAATCATTCTTGGTAATAAACCAGGAAACATATTGTAATATTCTAACTTAGCGAGCCACTCGATTGGTCAAAGGACACTTTTCGTTTGACGACTTTTAAAGTTTTCTCAATAAAAAAAGAAGTAAGTGAAGGCAAGAAAAGTGAAATTAAAACATTTTTTGCTTGGAAAACAGTGTAACTTGAAGAAGAAACCTTTTACAGTTGAAGCAGTAATTTATTTTATGAGAAACAGAAGTGCACATTGAAGAGGTTGAAGAGCGCCAAATTAGGTTTCGCTTGTTTCTCAGTGCTCAATTACAGTTTCACCAATTTAACGCCCGTTGAAAAATTCAATCGCCCTTTTTCAGTTCTCGTAGACATTCGATCTGTCGAAACTAAAGTTGTCGAACAAAATTGACAATGTATCTCTCTAATTGCGTCTCTCTGATGTCCTTTCTCAACGGCAGTTTCTCCATTCCACCATTCCACGCTTTATACTGTAAAACAGATCTTGCTGCATTGGATAATCTTCGTTTTCTTATTGAGAGCTAGAATGACAAGTTCAACTTGTTCCTCTGAACCACTATAAAGCTATCATTCGCTGATTAATTCGACATTTCAATTTGAATACGCGCTTGAAAAAAAGCAACTTCTAAAGAAGACTCTGAAATCAATTCATCGTAATCGATATCAGGAAATTTAAATCCTAATCAGATTACAAGAAATGAAATAGCTTCGTTTTCATGATGGAATTAAATTCTCTTGTGCTATTGAAATTTTTTTCATAGCAATTATTCTTAGTTGTGGAATTCATTTTCCTTTTCAGACATTCTTCAATATTATTTAATTTAAATTTTAATTTAGTTTTTCTCTTTAGTTTACAAATATTATTTGAAATTCAAATTTGTTTCAAAATATAAGGAAGATGCAAATGTATTTCTAACAGAAGCAGAAAGGATTAATTCTATTTAAGTGACCTAATTGAAACTATCCGAGTAGCCATTTAGTAATTCCTCTCACATTCGAGCAACAAGCAAACTTGCACTTTGTTGACATGAGTTTACAGTACTAAAACAAACTGTGAATAGACAAACTCTAGAAATAATGTAGCAATATATTTAAAATTAATTTCTATAGAAAAAACTCTAATCAATACATGTTTAGCTAAAATTTATAATTTTACTATCGACCATTCAATTTAAAAAACTTTCATTCTAAATATCTAATTCTTGAACAACAATCCTGAAATTATTACTCAGAAATTATTTGATGAAAATTTAACTAAAATATTTCAAAATCAATTCAGGGGTGCGTTCACGTAACTCTCACTTTCACTTTTCACTCTCACTTTCACTCTCACTTTCAATCTTCACTCAAAAAAATTCTCACTTTTCACTCTTACTCTTACTTTTCACTTTAACTTTCACTCAAAAAAATTCTCACTTTCACTTTTTACTCTCACTATCACTTTCACTTTCACTCTTTTTGTAACTTTTTATTCTAGATGTTTTGTGTTCTTCATAGACTTTGCTGAAAAAAATGACACAAGTTAATATTAGTAGAAATTTCATGAAATCTAATGTTTAGTAAACGATCGAATTTTTGTTAAAAAGTTTGAAAAGTTCTTTTAATACTAAATGCCTTTTTTAATTTCGTTAACTGTTTTATCATTATTTTTTAAACTAAAACGAAAATTAATCTTAAGAAGAAAATGTTTTCTTCAGATCGAAAGAAATATCCTAATTTTATGGGAATTCATAGAAAAATGTCAAAAACCCTTCAAAAATAAAATTCACAAAAGTTACCGAAAATTGAATTTTCAAAATGAAGAAAAGTGTGTGATTTTGGAAAAACCTCTGTAACTTTTTTAATTTTTGTGCTAGAAAAATGCGTCTAAAGAAGAAGTTGCTTGTTTTTGTTCCAGTTATTTAGAAAATTGTCAAAAACCTTAAAAAAATAAAGTGGCAAAAAGTTACCAAAAACTGAATTTTCAAAATGAAGAAAAGTCTGTGATTTTGGAAAAACCCCTGTAACTTTTTTAATTTTTGTTCTAGAAAAATGCGTCTAAAGAAGAAGTTGCTTGTTTTTGTTCCAGTTATTTAGAAAAATCTCAAAAACCTTAGAAAAATAAAATGGCGGAAAGTTACCAAAAACTGAATTTTCAAAATCAAAAAAAGTCTGTGATTTTGGAAAAACCCCTGTAACTTTTTTAATTTTTATGCTAGAAAAATGCGTCTAAAGAAGAACTTGCTTGTTTTTGTTCCAGTTAATTGGAAAAATTTTAAAAACCTTAAAAAAATAAAGTGGCAAAAAGTTACTGAAAATTGAATTTTTTTTTGTTGAAAAAATTAAATTTTTTTTTCAAATAATTTGAAATTAGATCAGTCAAACGAAATTTGTCATAAAAAACAAAAAACAAAATTCGTTTCTCAATCACAATGTGCTTAAACTTTTAAATTGACTTTTTTTATCAAAACTTTTAAATTACAAATATTATTATTTTATATAATATTCTAATATTTTCGTGAATGTAGTAAACATTTTTTTCAATATAAATTCGCCTAACTGAAACTTCTATATTCGTATATAAAAAAGTAAATTAAAATTTTTTTCGGAAAAGTGCATGATGTGTTAATTTTGAAAGCATAAAAATTCAATTTGAAATTCAGTGTACGTGCGTTCGTAAATTTTTGTGTTAAAAAATGGAAAAATTTTTTGAAAGTCACACAGAGAAACGAGAGTTGGAGGTGAATGAGATAAAAAGGGAAGTAATCCCTTGAAAGTCTGTAACAGCAAACTTCAATTAAGCATCTCTCGGAGGATCAACATTGGTGACATTTGTCACGCTACTCAGTTAGCTGACGGATAACAATATCACAAACGCTGCCAGAGAGACGCGACAACGTCGGTTACTGAATTATGGATATCCCAGTGTTATCGCCATACAGAGACGAGCACCCGTTAGGCGTGGTGAATGTCCTTCGCAACGTTCTGCGTCTGAATCATTATGTGCAGATTCGATACATACGAAAACAAAAAACAAAAAATACTTCCATTGAAAAAGGTTTTTCAAATTAATACCATTTCGTACTTTTCTCGAAAGTTCGAAACTAAATTATAGTGGATAGGAAAAAATTATTTCATACAAATAAATAAATTATAAATGGTTTATAATTAGAAAGAATTATGTAAAAAAAGTAATATTATTATTTAAATTTTTTGCTTTGGAAAAAAAATGTCACGAAAGAGGAAAATGTGCGGATTGAAAAGGAGAATGGAATGAGATGATTGAAGGCCTGAAACCAGTCTTGTTTGGTCCTTGGCCAGTTGGACAGCGAAATCTGTTTTATTCTATCTCTTGCTTGCTTACTCGCGTCGCGTATGGATGCAAATTGGCTTCATTAGAGTATCGAGAAGACGACGTGGGTTGAATACCGGGACTGCTTCCTAGTGTAGAAGCCTCAGGACATCGGCTGCGAGAACGGATTTGGAAGAACGCACCAATTAAGACTCGCAACAATCGCGTGCCTTGAACGCAAAAAGGGAAAGAGAAGGAAATATTTATTAAAGACAAGGACAACGCTATCGTAGGGCTTTTACTTCATTTTATTCTCATTTCACAGCCCTGTCGTCCTTGTCTTCTATATTTTCTCAGTTTATACACCAGTATTTGCATACTCGACATGACGATAACATTTTATGTTCGAATTCAGAGCAATTCTTCGGCACAAATTAATTTACTTTTGCAATCAATCTTTTCTGCTTCAATGGTTTCCTCAAAATTTTTTCCACTTGAATTTCACACAAAATTTATTATCACTTCACTTTCACTACAAATTTATTTTCACACAAAATTTATTTTCATTCCACTTTCCCTTCACTTTCACTGCAAATTTATTTTCATTCCATTTTCACTTCACTTTCACTACAAATTTATTTTCATTCCACTTTCCCTTCACTTTCACTACAAATTTATTTTCATTCCATTTTCACTTCACTTTCACTACAAATTTATTTTCACACAAAATTTATTTTCATTCAATTTTCACTTCACTTTCACTACAAATTTATTTTCACACAAAATTTATTTTCATTCCATTTTCACTTCACTTTCACTCCCTATTCATTCAAAATTCATTTTCACTTAATATGCAAAATATTTTTTCACTTTATTTTCACTTCAATTGCACTTACAATTTTTAAAACTCCAATTTCACTTCACTTTCACTCAAAATTTATTTCACTCTCCATTATCACTTCACCTTCATACTGACAATTTATTTACGCTCCAATTTCACTTCACTATCACTCAAAATTTATTTTCACTCTATTTTCACTTCACATTCACTCAAAATTTATTTTCACCCCATTTTTACTTCACTTTTACTCAATATTGACTTTTAGTCCATTTTCATTTCACTTTCATAATAAATTAATTTTCACTCCATTTTTAATTCACTTTCACTCAAAATTGATTTTCACTTTATTTTCACTTCACTTTCACAACAAATTTATTTTCACTCAAAATTTATTTTCATTCTGTTTTCACTTCACTTTCACTCCGTATTCATTCAAAATTCATTTTCACTCAATATGCAAAATATTTTTTCACTTTATTTTCCCATTAATTTCACTTACAATTTGTAAAACTCCATTTTCACTTCACTTTCACTCACAATTTATTTACGCTCTAGTTTCACTTCACTTTAACTCAAAATGAAGTGTCAAGTGAATATAAATTTTGAGTGAAAGTGAAGTAAAAATAAATTTTAAGTGAAACTGAAATTGGAATAAAATATAAAAGTGAAGTAATAGTGAAGAAAAAATTAAGTAAAATTAAATTTTGAGTATAAGTGAAGTGAAAATGGTGTGGAAATAAATAGTGAGTTTAAGTAAAAGAAAATTGAAGTAAAAATTAATTTTGAGTAAAAGTGAAAGTGAAGTGTAAGTAGAATAAAAAAGTTTGAGTGAAAGTGAAGTAAAAATTGTGTGAAATTAATTTTGAAGTGAAAGTGAAGTGAAAATGCAAATTTTGACTGAATATAAAGTGAAATTGAAGTAAAAATAAATTTTTGAGTTAATGTGAAAGTCAAGTGTAAGTTGAATGAAAATTAATTTGTAGTGAAAGTGAAATAAAAAAAAAGTGAAAATAAATTTTGAGTGAAACTGAAGTGAAAATGGAGTGAAAATAAATTGTGAATGATAGGGAAAAGAAAATTGATGTAAAAAAAATGTTGAGTAAAAGTGAAAGTGAAGTGTAAGTAGAATAAAAATAAAGTTTGAGTGAAAGTGAAGTAAAAATTGTGTGAAATTAATTTTTAAGTGAAAGTGAAGTGAAAATGCAAATTTTGACTGAATGTGAAGTGAAATTAAAGTGAAAATAAATTTTTGATTAAATGTGAAAGTCAAGTTTAAGTAGAATAAAAATAAATTTTGAGTGAAAGTGAAGTGAAAATGGAGTGAAAATAAATTTTGAGTGAAAGTGAAGTGAAATTACATAATCGGCCCGCAGCATAGAAAATCTTCTCAAAAGAGTCACCTATGTGAAAATACATTTTAACCTTATATTTAATTTTTATAGGTGACATTAAAGTGGAAATTTCTTGATTCTAGAATGTATCTCATAAAATGTGCTAGGGTTATTGTTAAGATTTTATGTACGTGTAAGTCGTGCCTGTCACAACGATGATCCTGAACATAACGAAGCCCAATGAATGAGCCTCCTCTGCCTACAAGAATCCATAACATTTTTTCCATACCTTTTTTTAAAACAAGACTAAAATTTTTTATAAGTATAAAATTTTTATCTTAGAGCCTAGGATAGAACACATTTTTTAATAAAAAATTATTTTTATTATCAAACTTGCTTCTATTTAATTACATAGATTGAATTAATGAAGTTTCTATTTTTTTAAGTTTAATAATAAATAATAATAATAATAATAATAATAATAATAAAAAGCAATATTAATAATAATAATATTCAATAATATTGAATTTGTTTATTTGAAAGTGCTTTTAATAGCAACTGATTCCAAACTCCGATCAAACATAATGAATGTCCATTGCAAAACCGCATAACGATCAATTATGCTTGTAAATAAGAAAAATTTTACATGAACTTAAAATTTTTCCACTTTTTTTCAGAAATTTTTTCGAAAGAAAGCCAAACAAATTAAAATCGAATAGTTCGGTTGCATTTCAAAGATTCGTGTATGTAATTCACATCACGTACGCACGTACATCGAGCGAACTACTGCGTGTATATATAGATCCCTGGAATCCTGCAAGTTACGAGTTCTAATCGCCAACAGGGTAGCATTCAAAGGGAAATCGGGCGAATTTGCATTTTGCGGCTTATCAAACCACCGCACTTCGGACAAGGTTCCCAAGTCACGAAGAACAGTACATCTTCATTATAATTTTCTTACTTAAATAGGATTTTACTGGGGAAAATCTAATTCATCTTATGGTGGATTTCGAATCTGTAATCTTAATCCAAATCATTTATTTAATTAAATTCATAAGTTTATCTGAAAAAGATATCGGTATCTTTACAGGAAATGGATATGGTTTTGAAATATCCACATTAATTAACTGCGATACGAATTTATTGTAAAAATGTAATTTTGCAATATTTTTTTATTCCACTTCACATTCACTCAAAAAATTATTTTTACATAATTTTCACTTCACTTTCACTTCACTTCTACTTTTACCCAAAACATTTTATTCACTTCACTTTCACTCAATTTTTTTCACTTCATTTTCAATAGACTTTCACTAAAAATATTTTTCACTTTCACTGGATTTTTTTCACTTCCTTTTCACTACATTTTCAAACAAAATATTTTTTCACTTCACTTACACTTAAAATTTAATTTTACTCCATTTTTACTTCAATTTCATTCAAAACATTTTTTATTATACTGACACTTCACTTTACTTTCACTCAAAATATATTTTACTACACTATCACGTTTGTTTTACTTAAAATTTAATTTCACTTCATTTTTACATCATTTTCACTTCACTTTTACTCCACTTCTTCTTTTACGCCAAACTTTTTTTTCACTTCACTTTCACTCAATTTTTTTCACTTCACATTCATTAGACTTTGACTAAAAATATTTTTCTTTTCCACTCGATTTTTTTCACTTTATTTTCACTACATTTTCAAACAAAATATTTTTGCACTTCACTTACGCTTAAAATTTAATTTTACTCCATTTTTACTTCAATTTCATTCAAAACATTTTTTATTTTATTTACACTTCACTTTACTTTCACTCAAAATATATTTTACTACTCTATCACTTTTGTTTTACTTAAAATTCAATTTCACTTCATTTTTACATCATTTTCACTTCACTTACATTCCAGTTTTAGTTTCACTTAAAATTTATTTTCACTTCACTTTTACTTCACTTTTAGACTACTTTCAACTCGAGTAAAATTTTATTTCATTATTATTTTTCTTCAAAACGACGTTGATCAACGAAAAAGTGAAGTGAAATTAAATTTTGAGTGAATGTGAAAGTAGAGTGAAAGTGAAGTGAAAATGAATTGAATGTAAAGGGAAAATGGAGTGAAATAATATTTTGGGTTAAATTGAAAGTTGAGTGATAATAGAGTATAAATAAATTTTGAGTAAAAGTGAAGTGAAAATCAATTTTAAAGGAAAGTGAAGTGAAAATGAAGTGAAAATAAATTTTGAGTAAAAGTGAAGTGAATATTGTGTGAAAGTGGAGTGAAACTGAAGTGAAAATAAATTTTGAGTGAAAGTGGAATGAAAATGAAGTGAAGATAAGTTTTGAGTGAAAGTGAAGTGAAGATAAATTTTGAGCGAAAGTGAAGTGAAAATTCTGTCAAAGTGAAGTGAAACTGAATTAAAATAATTGATTCCACAAAATTCTTGTTCTTAACATTTTCCAAATACCTCTGGACTTTCTCTGAATTCGAATCTAAATTTTTAGTTGAATATTAAAGAAACATCTTGCATACGAAGCTGATGAAGAGAACTTTTATAAAAGCAAATTTTAAAACAATTTTTTTCCCCCATCCATATTAAACTCTAATTGTTAAATTAATTTTTTGTGTAAAAGTCACGAAAGATGTAAAATTATTCCGCAAGTAGTAAAAAGCGTGCCTCTAATAATTAAAACGCGGTTTTAAAACTAAGAAAAGATTACGTGAATAAGCCATTTTCCAGGAAGTATTAAGTACAGCACGTTTCTGCTCTTACAGAGGTACAGGTTCAAGTTCCAACAAAGTTATCCTGACAAACTTTTGTCTTTGAGTCGTCAAAGTTTTAGATAAAACAAGTTTTAGAGTAACATTGTAAATTTCAGAAAGTTGTAATGCATATACTCTCGACCCTGTTTTTCAACTCTGTATATAGTGTTATTTCTCCTGAAATTTTAGTTCACATTTTTAATTCGGTCAAAAGGTAATATTTTTATTCTTATCATATTAAAAAATATTTCATAGCAAATTTTTTTAAATACCTAATTTTCGTATCCTGAAGATTCGCAAAAAAATGTTCAATATCTGTATTTACAACTTGTTGGAAATTCAAATTATTATTAATTGTTCCATTAATAAAAGAATTTACTACTGTTGCTGTACGTTTTAATTTTGAATTAATTGTTTTTTCTCTACTACAGCAGAGAATTTTTTGTGTAATATTATTTCGCGAACAAGCGCGATTTATAAGTACTCGTTAAAAATAATGAGAATGAAATTACTTTTAAAAAATTTACCCTCGGGGAGAGTTATATACAAATTAAGGAAAATTAGATGAGTACCGGGATATCAAGGATTTGGGATCATTTTACTGTAAAATTCCTCTGTATGGAAGCTTATATCTTTCAAATGTAGAAAAATGTTTACATTTCACCTCATTATGCTGCTCATGTCATTTTTCACTAATTGTGAGACTAACTGCGCAAAAATAAGTAACTATACATTATTATTCTCAGTTGATACATGAGCAATTTTATAATTTTATAATAGCTTTAAATAATATTTGCACTGTGCGAAATTTATGGAATAATTTTACCTTCTGTTTAAAATGCTTTTTGATTTATTCATTTAATGTAGTTTCATTGAAAATTATTAAAGAAGTATAATAATAATAATAATAATAATAATAATAAATAAAAAATAAATAAATAATAATAATAATAATAATAATAATAATAATAATGATAATAATAAAAATAATAATTATAATATTAATAATAATAATAATAATAATAATAATAATAAAGTATATTATAATTAAAGTAATTCTTAATTTAAATTCTATTTCTGATTCAATAGCCCGAAAAATCCTATAGTAATAATTTACAACAAAAAAAATTCGATTTTAAAAATCTTTTTCACATGAAAACCCTTTAGCCTTTCAAAGAACTTTTTCGTTTCTACTTTACCTTCCTTTTGATTTAAATTCTTCTCTAAAATTTTCTTTTATATTTATTTTTTCAAAAGATCTCTATTTTATCACTACTTTCTTTCTCACTTAATACATTCATTATTCATAATAATCGTTGAAACGTGTTCAGATATTTTACTTATTAATCCGTGCTTATTTCTTCCAAAGTGCAGTTTTCTAGCTTTTGTCTCTATTTTTCATATATAATTTTCTTTTATATGCAATTCATACTGTTTCTTCCATTCATACTATATATTTATCTTCCCATTCAGTTTCTCTTATTCGTAACGTCTCTCAACGAATAAAAAAATGAAATAGAATCTTTTTTCTAAATTTTACATTTTTTTATTAACCCTTCGACGTTTGACTATTTTTAAATAAATACGTAAACATCGTTCTTTGTATTCAAAGATTTTTCTCATCATCGATTACAAATCTGAGGTCAGTTTTCCAAAATACAAAATGGCGAATCAAATATGGCGGTGATTAATTCAAACTTTGGCGTTACTTATTTACAGAATAGAATATATCTTTCAAAATCGATTAGACAGAAAAGCTGAAAAGAAAAAGTAAATGCAAAAAATAATAGAACTTTAAAAATTAATAAAACTTTCTCAAAAAAGAAAAGAGATTTTTTTTAACTAAAGGTTTTGATGAATTTGTACTTAATTTGGAAAAGTTTTTTTGCTTTTTTCTGCAAGGTAGCTGGCTGCAAATGAGGAAAATGTACTGACGAAGCCATGTACACGTTCACAGTTCTATTTTGTTTCCTTGTCGACTCCCTTTTTATTTTCTCGTTAGTTAATGTTCCCGTCGCATGTTCGCCTCCGATAACAAGTGAGATTCTTGTATTTATTTCTTTGTAACTCTTGGTGCAGTTTTACTTTGTTAAACATCCGACTCTCTGGGTGTGTGAAAAAGTAAAAAGAAAAAAAAAATTTTCAGCTCACATTGTTCTTTATTTCACACCTTATGAAATTATAATGCAAAAGTTATGTTTACTTTCATTGAAGAAAAAAAATTAACAGAAACCAAAAAAGATAATTAATATTTCAAATTTTATAAAACTCTCTCCAAAAAAAATAATCTTAGAGGAGAAAAAAATGTTTCTGAATAGTCGATATTCTATAAAATATGATTTTTAAAAATATGCTTTCGGGACTTGAAAATCCTGTAGGAAAAAGAATATTAAATTAATGCTTCCGCAAATATGAAAATATTGAAAATTTTTAGTATTTAAATTTAAACATTAAACGTATGATTAAACAAACATATGTAATAATGAAAAATATACATATTGTGCATGACCCTTTGCGATATTAATTAAACATTATTTTAAACGTAAATTACAATTTCTCTCATGCGTAAAGTGTTATATGAAATTTTCCTGCAAATGAAAACTGTTTGATCAAAAGCAGAATTATCATATAAAATTAATTTTCAAGCCCTACTGCTTATGTTTTAAAATAAATTAAAATAGCACGTTTTTTTCCTATAAAAAATAGATACAATTTCAGAAAAATTTTTTTTTCCAAACATTTAAAGTCTACTGATTAAATAATATTACTCTTAAAATAATTTGCAAGAATTAGCTTTGCAATTAGTTACCTGAATTCAACCTCTATGATTGGTGCAATATTTTACAAAAATATTTCGTTTTAGATAACATAGTGACTAGAAATTAATTTTTTTTCTATATTCCATACTGACTATCAAAAAAGAATTATTGAGGACTTTTAGAAACTGAGTCTCTAAAAATGGGTAATTTATCACATAAAAGTTTTTAACAAAATGCTACAAGAAGTCGATTTTCTATTAAAGTCAGTTTTCTTGATGATCGATCATCTCTTAAACCAGACGTTGCAAACAAACACAACCCAAGCACTCCCTTTCCTCTCCTGAAGTGAATTTAAGATACCTTACAGCAGGTGTTGTCGAAAGGATACAAAGTTTGCTTTCTATAAAGTGATTTTGTGTATTTTAATCATATTGGTTATTATAATACATACCATAATATAGCGAGATTAAAAATTACACTCATATTTTCGCAATTTATCTTCATTATCAGAAATGTTGCGTTTATCAGCAGATGGAAGAGTTTGTTGTTTCACAATAAATTATAATATCTTGAAGAATCATTATTTTAATTAAAGTCCATGATGATGGGAATTTGGGAACACTAACGTAATAGAATTTTTTTTGTATACTGTGAAATATATAATTTCACCGGGAAAAAATCCGTGGCTCTTCTGTGATTGAAGTAGAAGTAATAACCATTAAACCACAGAAAATAATAAATAGAAGATGGAAAACAATTTTTTTGTGAGAACTTAATCAATTTTACTTTACTTTCACTCCACTTTCAGTATAAATTTATTTTCACTCCCTTTTCACTTTACTTTTACTCCATTTTCACTTCACTTTCACAATCACTAAAAGTTAATTTTCACTCCCTTTTCACTTCACTTTTATTCCATTTTCACTTCACTTTCACATTCACTAAAAGTTAATTTTCACTCCCTTTTCACTTCACTTTTACTCCATTTTCACTACACTATCACATTCACTGAAAGTTAACTTTCACTCCCTTTTCACTTCACTTTTACTCCATTTTCACTTCACTTTCACATTCACTAAAAATTAATTTTCACGCAATCACCACACAAACTATTTTGTACGCTATTTTAACTTTAATTTAACTTACAATTTTTGTACTCTCCATTATCACTTCAATTTCACTAAAAATTTGCTATCACTTCCTTTCACTTCACTTTTATATTCATTGAAAATTAATTTTTACTCAGTTTACAAACAAAATATTTTTTCACTTCATTTTCGCTCCACTTCCACTTCACTTTTAGTTAAAATTTAAATTCACTCTACTGTCACTTCACTTTTACTTAAAATTTTATTTCACTTCATTTTTACTTCATTTTCACTTCACTTTCACTTAAAATTTATATTACCCCAGTATCACGTTCAGTCAAAACTTATTTTCACTGCATTATCAATTCACTTTCACTTAAAATTTGTTTTCAATCCATTTTCAATTCACTTTCATATTCACTAAAAATTAATTTTTACTCAGTTTACAAACAAAATATTTTTTTACTTCATTTTCGCTCAACTTTCACTTCACTTTTACTTAAAATTTAATTTCACTCCACTATTACTTCACTTTTACATAAAATTTAATTTCACTTCATTTTTACTTCACTTCCACTCAAAATTTATATTTCTCCAGTTTCACTTTCACTTACAATTTATATTTACTCCATTTTCACTTTAATTACACCCCAATTATATTTTTACTCCATTTTCACTCCACTTGTACTCAACATTTATTTTCACTCCATTTTCATTTCACTTTCAATGCATTTCCACATTCAATGAAAATTAATTATTATCCAATTTTCACTTTACGTTTTCTTTGGTCAACGTTGTGAACTTTAAATTCGTATTGGAAAAGAAAAATAAAATAAAATTTGATTAAAGGAGAAAATAATTCGAAAGTGCAGTAAAAGTGGAGTAAAAATAAATTTTGATTGAATGTGAAGTGAAAATAAGTTTTTAGTGAAAATGAAGTGTAAGTGGAATAAAAAAAAGTTTGAAGTGAAAATGAAATAAATGTGGAATAATAATAAATTTTGAGTGAAAGTGAAACTGGAGTAATATCAATTTTGAGTGAAGGTAAAGTGAAAATGAAGTGAAAATAAGTTTTGAGTGAAAGTGAAGTGTAAATGAAGTGAAAATAAATTTGGAATCAACGTAAAACTGGAGTAATATAAATTTTGAGTGAAAGTGAAGTGAAAAGTGAGTGAAAATTTTTTTTGAGTAAAAGTGAAAGTGGAGTGAAAGTGAAGTTAAAATATAGTGAAAATAAATTTTTAGTGAACGTGAAACTGGAGTAATATAAATTTTGAGTAAAAGTGAAGTGAAAATGGAGTGAAATTTTTTTTAAGTAACAGTGGAAGTGAAGTGAAAGTGGATTGAAAATAAATTATGATTGAAAGTGAAGTTAAAATAGAATGAAACAAATTTTTTTAAGTAACAGTGGAAGTGAAGTGAAAATGTAGTAAAAATAAATTATGAGTGAAAGTGAAGTGAAAATAGAGCGAAACAAATTTTTTTAAGTAACAGTGGAAGTGAAGTGTAAATGGAGTGAAAATAAATTACGAGTGAAAGTGAAGTGAAAATGGAGTGAAAATAAATTGTTTGTGAAAATGGAATAAATGTGAAGTGAAAATGGAGTAAAAATTAATTTTTAGTGAAAGTAGAGTGACAGTGAAGTGAAATTACATAATCGACTCCCCGAGTCATAAAAAATTGTTTAATTCAATTTAATAAAAAGTAACCACAGCAGACAATCAGCAGAAGATTAAAAATTTATTTTTTGAACGAACTTTATCATTTATTAATTATCAAATGTTTTAAATAAAAAATACTTTTAATTTAACAAATTCTTTTCTTATCTATGCATTAGTGGGTTTAATAATAATTAATGTCCTTGTGTCAGAGCGCGTAATGATTATTATCAAGCATCTGGATTTCTCCTTAAAAGCACCTGCGGTGTGATTATTGTTTAATGCCACCGTCTGTGTCCATCGTAATCAGTGACTCTTTTACTTTTTTCTTAATTTTTTCTTTTACTTTCGTACTTATCTAATAATTATTAAAATATATTTTAAACACTTTTTGATGTTCTCAATACTGTCACTGTATTGAATTTCAGTCGACTTTTTTTAATTCTTTCATTGACCAAACCTTGTTAATTATTTTGTTAAAATATATATTATTATAATATATATTATATTATATGTATATGTATTTTTCAAAACTTGTTAATTATTTTTCGTAAATATTTTGTAAAATATAATAATTATTAAATACAATACTCTTCATAGTAATTTTTTGTTTGTTTGACCGTATCATAATTTATTTAATTTTGTTTATTTGAATTCTGTAATTTGTATAATAATTACTTTCATTTCTGCAAAGGTTTGCTGTTTTATTTATTTAATTTTTGATTATATTGTAATGAAATGAAAAACAAAAAACTGGCAAAAGCGAGAGAATTTCGTTCTGAAAACGAGGGTACAAATGTGAAGTAATAAATGATCATTAGTGTAAAAATTTTTCTGTGTGATCATGTATGATTTCATGTACATTATATCGTACAGAAATTTTTAACTTGGTAATCCTCTCTATAATAAATTAAAAGTAAACAAATGTTGTTAAAAATTATATAATTAAATCCACATAATTAATTATCAATAAAATATAATTAAAATCTTGGAAAAGCGAATAAAAGGGGAAAAAATGTAGACTCGACTGCAGAATTGGTATACATTAAGACTGAAAATTCAAAGAATAATAAAGTTGCAGAAAGGTTGATCTCAGATGAAGATAATATGCCTTTGAACTTTTGAAGAACTCAACGCAAACAAAGGGTAGAACTAAAATGTCATCTTCTCATTTTGCCGGACGAATAAGTTTCTCCCCTATTTCCATTGTATATATAAAAGGTCTTACCGTGATTCCAATAGGGAGAGAAAGAGAGAGAGAGAGAGAGAAATTGTCATAATAACCACCGATAGAATCTCAATTTCCGTATAAATAACACAAGCTGCTCTTATTAATATTCGTATTTATATGACTATTTTGTCATGCATACTAATGGAAGGTTTACTGCCCCATAAAGGGTACAATTTTTATTCACTACATTTTATGTATCGTTTGCCAATTATATTTAATGGAGCTATGAATATAAAGTTCAAAGTTGCATGCTTTGGGATAAATATTTAAAAATTTTGTTTGTTCCAATATTTTATCAACATATCTCTAAAGCATTGGATTTTTACGCAGGTAACGTTTTGACGAATTTTGAAAAGCAAAAAACCAGACTTGCGATGGATTTTTGACATTGGGTAGTTGAATACTATTCCAGCCTCCACTGTATTCTCTTTTAAATTTTTAAATAAAGTTTTAAATAAATTTTTTAATAAAAAATAATTCTTCATGTAAGTTTGATGACTTACTTTATCGAATTTTAACTAACGTTGTGTCTGAGAAACCAAAATTCTTAGGGGAAAATAATTGTTAATAAACAAAAACTAACAAGCTAAATAAACACCATTAAAAATAATATTAATAATAATAATAATAACAATAATAATAATAATAATAATAATAATAATAATAATAATGATAAAAATAATAATAATAATAATCTGCCTAGCTGTCTGAAAATAGTAGATTAAATCACTCAATGTAAAATAATTGCTTCTTCAAAAAAACAATTCATTTAAAAATCAAATTATTTTAATAACGAGAAACATTTTATTCAATACAAATATATTCATCAAATCACTGAATTGGTTTAAAAAATTCATTTACAAACGAAATTATGAAATTGAGAATAAAGCTTATTGTTCGAAAAGAATGATTTTTTCAACGAGATTTTGAACAAGTAAAATATAATAATAAAACAAAAATTATTCCTGTGTTTATTTTATATATCATATTAGAAGTCAAATTTACATTTAATTAATTTCCTTTGTTTCCTTTTCTTTGTTCCTAAAAGAATTAGCGTTTTGTATTAAATATTTTCAATAGTTAACAAATGTCAATCCTACAAAATATTTTCCTTTTTTTTAATATGAAAAACTTTATTGCTTGACAAAATTTTGACTTTTTCTGACAGTAAAAAGTATTCGGATTTATACTCTAAAAATGATAAAATACTCCAAAAAATGTTCTATTGGGATTTACTTATACAAATTTCTTTAATTGTGAAATTAACATCAATAAACTTAGTTTCAATTATAACAAATTTCATTAATTGTGAAATTAACATCAATAAACTTAATTTCAATCTATAAGTTCTTCTCTAAGTAAATATATAATCATTATTATTTTCTCACAGAAAGTCAGGAATCAATTATTTTTAATAATTTTTTAAAAAAGTTCTTTTAAAATTTTAAAATCCATTTGTTTACAAATCAATTTTATGAAATATAAATAATTCAGAAATTCTTCAATTGAATACGTATTAAAAAAATAAACACTTTAAATAATTTATGAAAAAATTGAAAATAATTAATTCTACAGAATTGTTAGTTATAAATATGAAAAATACTAATTTTCCAAGAATTTCATCAAAAACCTTTTTAAACATTTTAAATCATTTTAATTGATTAAAAAAACATTTTAAAATTTTATTATTTTTTAAAATTCATTCTATAATGCTTCTAAGATTCATTATTATTCTAAAAGTTTAACTGAAATTCTCTTTTAAATAAATTTTTATTAGAGAATTCAATAATTTAAATGCAAAAATAAATAATTTACTAAATAATAATTACAGTTCTTTATAGAGAATCACTAATCACTAATTTATTAGAATCAGTTCTAACAAAGAATTTTATCACATATTTAATAATTTAAATTTTGACAAGAATATTAAAAAATTCTGAAACACAGCTGGATTTTTGTAAAGAATTTTATTAGTTCGG